>CM076583.1:322310292-322527441 GCA_034641835.2 Pinus albicaulis | reverse complement strand
CCTGAGCCAGATGATGAAATCGACACAGGAATGGACCTGGGGAGTGATATAGTGATAGAAGCCAGACGCGACAACTCGAAAATGGTCGGCATTTTTGCAGTGGCGACCAAACAGCAGGGGCTTGATACTGCGTATGTCAAAATGATACTTGGGGTCGCAGATACCCGCCTGTAAGTCACAGAGGGGTTCAAAACCAGGGGGGTTTCGGGACTCATGGAGCTGGGGGGTTTCAGGTTCGTTTTTCTTGGGCGTTCCTCTTCCCATGGCAGACAATCAACAATTTCGAAAAGAGAGAAAGGAAAAGAGGGAAAACGGAAAATGGAATACCTGAACAGAGGGTGACAATGCTTTGGAAAGCGACGAGGGGAATCGTGACAGTGACTTGGATATACCCGGCGTTCTTCCCCACTCGGTATTTGCCGTAGAAAACGACCTGTGACGATTTACCAGAGAGAAAAACGGGAGACTGTTACCATTGGGGTGAACTGCTTGGGTGAAAAGGCGGATAAGTAAGACGACAGAAGGCAAGTGTCGTAAGGACACTGACACTGAGACACGTGGCGCGTGGGGATTGGGTATATCAAGGTGTAGGTGAGCGCCTCGTGTCGGGTTTTAAAACTGGTACGGGTTTTAGTACCAGCTGACCTACTGGACTTACCTTACCTTTTATCCACGTACGCAGTCCAATCTTTACAGCACATAATTTCCCTTCGCCGAACTAACACTTGCCTTTCTTCCCTGCGCGGGCCCCTCTTTATTTTGCCACGAGATCACATCCCGCGGCCCACCCTTACCAATCTTTCCCTACCGTGAGATCTTACCATGCCACGTGTTGCAAGTCCGCGGGGGTAAGGGTCTCGTCCTTCCCCCGCAGCTCGACCCCCTCGGACTTACTCCATACGCTGTCGTACATAACCCGAGGCGCCTTTCAATAATATGGGTTAACATACAATGCCGCGTCCCCTTTACTTTGTATTTGATGTTCGTATATTATTCCGCCTATCACCGCTTAGTGTTGTTTGTTCATTGGTTTGAATATGTATGTGTTCACCACCCTTTCGCTTTTCAGCCCGATTTAACTTAATACTTGCCACTTGATTATAAAACTTTAATATAAGGCCCGTTCCTCCTTTTGGTACTCCCGTGGCATCAGAGGCACATCGGGATATGGTCTATGGTACAGACAGGAGGATGGAGTGAAGCTTTCTGGTTTCACTGATGCAGATTGGGCAGGGAGTCCAACGGACCGGAAGAGCACTTCTGGAGGAGTTTTCAGCATTGGGTCGACAGCAGTTTCCTGGTACAGCAGGAAGCAGAGATCCGTGGCACTCGGTTCAGCAGAGGCCGAGTACATGGCAGCAAGCTTGGCTGCATGTGAGGCTATTTGGATGAGGAAGATCCTCGCAGGTTTGTTCAGGTTGCATTTGGAGCCTACAGTGATCTACTGTGATAACCAGAGCTGCATCAAGCTCTCGGCTAATCCAATATTTCATGATAGGTCCAAACATATCGACATCAGGTACCATCATATCAGAGATTGTGTTCAGCGGAGAATCATGATGCTTTCATATGTTCCCACGGAGGATCAAGATGCCGACATCCTGACGAAGGCACTCACCAGGAGCAAGTTCGAATTCCACAGAGGTAGGATAGGGGTTGCGGATAATCCATATCTTGCTGAGAGGGAGTGTTGAAAATGCAGCAAGATGATGGAGCTTAGTGAAATGAAGTCGCCTTCACTAAGTGGGCCCGCAGGCAAATTCTGGCGCAAAATCTATTTTTAGACTATGTCTATTTTTAGACATATGGAGCATGGTCCGGGGATTGCAGTATGTTATTATTGGAGCATTGGTCATGTTGGTAAAAATAGATGGGACTCTATTTTTTGGACCTATAGGTCGAAGTCTATTTTTAGACTGCCTCTCCTTAAAATAGGGAAGTCAAATATTATTTACCCTTAATAATATTTGGACTCTAAACTTCAGTTTACTCTCTTGGAGCACTTCAGTTCAAGCCTTGGAAGTGGCTCATGCATATGACAGAGGAATTACGCTATTCCTAGGGGTTTGGTGAGCTCATGCATGGTTGACTTCAGTTAGGACTTCAGTGGCAGAATTTTGGTGGAGTTAATGAGACAGCTAGTGGAGTTGTGTTCGGTTTAACTTAGTTGAACTGGTTGAGATTAGTTTAACTAGCTAATCAACTAGTAATGAGTGGAGTGAATTAAATATTATTTAATTCATTAATTAGTAACTCATTGTTCAACTCAAGAACACATCAGTTCACTACAGTGCATGGACAATTCAGTGGAGACCAGTGAAAGAGGTAGATGAAAGGGTGGAGTTAGCTATCAGTGGCGACATCAGTTGTGCATGAGATTTGCACCACACTTGGAGGAATTTCCCATGATGATTGCACTTTCAAGCCAAGGAGATTCGAACCTTGGATCTCTATATAGACAGGCCATGATTGCGCAATAGAGGCAAGGCAATTGGCGGTGAGTTTTGAACCAGTAACCTGTTCAAAACCAAGCTAGGTTGTGTGTAACTTCATGAGAAAGTACTGAGTACTTGTGAGGAGTATTGTACTGATTTTGTTACATGATTTCTCCATTATAATATACACAATAGCTGTGGGGTTTTCAGCTATAAGCTTTCCCCATACATACTGTGTTAATGTGTATGATGAATTGATGTGTTATTGCTTGTTTTATTTCCGCATGTGTGATGATCTGAGTGGAAGAGATTATGTGTTGCATATAAATTCGAATTGTATGTGATCAGGATAGTCTTGGTGGATAATTAATCATTATTCAGCAAATTTCTACATGGTATCGGAGCTATTGAAGCAAATATTGATCATCACAGTGATTACAAACTTATTTCGGTAGACAGAGTCTGCATGCGGGCCAGGTAGCCTCCGGATTCATCTTTCTTCGGAAAGTGAAAGGTCTGGTAAATTCCCCTTGCAGTCCATCTCTGTGCTAGAAATAATTTGTTCTCACAGATCTAGAGCAGCTGAGCTTTGAGGTGGAATTCGAAATTTTGCAGCAGTTTTGTTTTCTTGGTGCCAGTGTTGAAAATGTCTTTCAACGGTTTGCGACTTGAATATGCTCTTGAAGGCAGTTCGAATTATGTTGCATGGAAGGATCGCATGGAGGCAGTATTAGAAGATAATGGTCTGAAGGAGTTCATAGATACGGATGTCCAAAATCCCACTGATCCTGCTGAAGTCGAAGCATGGCAAAAGAAGATGGTGAAATGTCGAAGGATCCTGTTGGAGGGCGTCAAGGATCATATTGTATCCAGCCTGCATGGAAAGGCTTCTCCATATTTAATGTGGAAAGATTTGATGGATCTATTCCAGAGTAAGAGCGACCAAAGGAAGCTGGCGCTCAAAGATAAGCTCAGGAACATCAAGATGGAGAAGGGCGACAATATCGCCAAATACCTCACGAAGTTCACTCAGTGCAGAGATGAGCTGGGAAGTGTGGGGGTGACTGTCGAAGACGAGGAAATGGTCGACCTGGCTCTCCTTGGTCTTCCAAAGGCTTGGCACTCATATCAAGATAGTGTCAATGGTCGGGAGAAGCTACCGGGATGGGAGCGCCTTTGGGCGGATCTCATGCAGGAGGAGATAAGGAGGAATACTCGTGATGGATCTTCATCAAAGGGAGCTGATGAAGAAAATTGCGCTTTGGTGGCCAAAGCAAAGAAGGGGAAGGGTAAGAAAACCTCTCATTCTGGTGAAAAGGGAAAGAAGCAGGATATGGCGAAAGTGAAGTGTTTTCACTGCCATGATCACGGACATTATGCTACCAATTGTCCAAAGAAGAAGAAGAACAAGCAAGCGGGAAGATCTGCAGATGGAGAAGCTTTGGCTTCACAATTCGAGCTTGAATTTTCACTGATCGCATGCTTGGTTTCAAGTGTGTTGGGATCGGTGTGGTTCTTGGACAGCGGTGCGTCATTTCATATGACGGGAGATCGGGAGTTGTTCTCAGATCTGGAGGACAAATATTTGGGTGTGCACATCGAGATGGGTGATGATGGTAGATACAGTGCGATTGGTATCGGTACCATATCCTTTCAGAGGGAGTCTGGTAAACCCTTTGTATTGAGGGATGTCATGCATGTACCTGGATTGAAGAAGAACTTGATCTCTGTGGCGATGTTGGAGGATAAAGGGTATGATGTGGTCTTCAGCGAAGGAAAAGCCTTCCTGCGCAGTAAGACTACTGGAGAGACCCGGAAGATAGGGGTTCGAACCAAGAACCTTTATCAGTTGCAAGTAGATGGTTGTGCAGCAATGGCATGCAAGGCGGGAGAAGTGGTGAGCCGGGATGATGAGAGCGAACTGTGGCATAGGAGATTGGGCCACCTTCACCATGGAGCTTTGAAGATCCTGCAGCAGATTTCTACTAGGCTTCCTAAGGGCACTCTTGCGCAGTCAGATCAGTGCAAGGGGTGTACTTTAGGGAAGTATGTGAAAGCCACCTTTCACGAGAAGGATAGTCGCGCCACGGCGATCCTTGAGAGAGTTCACACAGACGTGTGTGGTCCTTTCTCAGTTGCTTCGACAGCAAAGCACAAGTATTATGTGATCTTTGTTGATGATTTCTCTCAAAAGTGTTGGATCTTCTTCATGCAGAAGAAGAGCGATACATTCGCGAAGTTCTGTGAGTTTAAAGCACTGGTCGAGAAGGAGTCGGGGAAGAAGGTGATTGCTCTAAGGAGTGATAACGGTGGTGAATTCATCTCAGCTGAATTCAAGGAGTTCTGCAACGCAGAAGGGATTCGAAGAGAGCTCATCGCACCCCATAACCCACAGCAGAACGGGGTGGCTGAGCGGAAGAACAGAACGATCGTGGGTGCTGCACGGGCGATGTTGCATGATCAGGGCCTACCCCTTCACTTGTGGGCTGAGGCATGCAATACAGCAGTGTATGTGCCGAACCGTTGTCCTCACAAGGTTCTTGGCATGAGTACACCAGAGGAGGCTTATTCTGGCAAGAGGCCTGATATTTCCCATTTGCGGATTTTTGGTTCTCCTGTCTACATGCATGTGACAAAGGATGCAAGAAGGAAGCTGGATCCAACTGCTGAAGTTGGAATATTTGTGGGGTACACTGATACACCTCATAACTATCGAGTGTATGTGCCAGACAGTCGCAAGACTGTTGTGCGACGGGATATAAAATTTCCGGAGGAGAAAGCCATGCAGTGTTCGCTTGAGAGGGAGCCACACTTGCATGCAGATGAGGAGCTGTTAGTTCCTAAGGAGGAGCTTCCGGATGTGGATCGGCCACAAGAGGAGGTTCAGGAGGTGGAAGAAACCACCCAGGCAGCGCCAACCATCAGAGGGCGCATGCGCACTACAGAAGCTGAGCGACTGGCTCGGGATGCAGAGAAGGTTGTAGGACCACCTACAGCACAGCGCAGATAGAGACAGTCACCAAATCGGTACACTAGATACATGGCTCTTGCGAGTCAATGTGTTGTGACGGAGCCATCCTCTTTTGAGGAAGCTGTGGAGGAACCCGCATGGGTTGATGCCATGATCGAAGAATATGATTCGATCGTCAGGAACAGTGCATGGGAGATTGTCCCAAGACCGGTGGGGAAATCAGTGGTGGGTTCATGATGGATCTACAAAGTGAAGCAGGCGGCTGACGGGAGTGTGGAGAAGTACAAGGCAAGATTTGTCGCCCGTGGCTTTTCACAGATCGAGGGGATTGACTATGAGGAGACCTTTGCACCTGTCGCAAGGTACTCTTCCATACGGACGATCCTTGCTCTCTCAGCGCAGATGGGGTGGCACATTCATCGGATGGATGTGAAGACTGCGTTCCTCAATGGAGTCATTGAGGAGGAGGTGTACATAGAGCAGCCTGAAGGTTTCGAGATCTTCAGCAGTGAGTCGCATGTGTTCCGATCTTCCGATCTTGTACGGGCTGAAGCAAGCACCTCGTGCCCAGGTACACTCGGATAGCGGCCTAGCTTTCCACCAGGGCTTGGATTCTCCAAAGAGTGAGGCGAGATCAGAAGCACGTACCCAGTTGTGGTGCGAGAGCTGTTGATCATCCTCTTGTATGTAGATGATGCGATTTTGACGCGATGAGCGAGTTGATACTTTCATGCGGAGGATGTACCTTGAAGTTCGAGATGAAGGACTTGGGCATCCTTCATTATTTCTACGAGTATCGTTATATCGTTTCAAAGGGAGTCTGGTAAACCCTTTGTACTAAAGGATGTCATGCATGTACCTGGATTGAAGAAGAACTTGATCTCTGTGGTGATGTTGGAGGATAAGGGGTATGATGTGGTCTTCAGCGAAGGAAAAGCCTTCTTGCGCAGTAAGAATACTGGAGAGACCTGAAAGATAGGGGTTCAAACCAAGAACCTTTATCAGTTGCAGGTAGATGGTTGCGCAGCTATGGCATGCAAGGCGAGAGAAGTGGTGAGCCAGGATGATGAGGGTGAACTGTGGCACAGGAGATTGGGCCACCTTCACCATGTAGCTTTGAAGATTCTCCAGCAGATTTCTACTAGGCTTCCTAAGGGCACTCTTGCGCAGTCAGATCAGTGCAAGGGGTGTACTTTAGGGAAGTATGTGAAAGCCACCTTTCACGAGAAGGATAGTCGCGCCACGATGATCCTTGAGAGAGTTCACACGGACGTGTGTGGTCCTTTCTCAGTTGCTTCGACATCAAAGCACAAGTATTATGTGATATTTGTTGATGATTTCTCTTGAAAGTGCTGGATCTTCTTCATGCAGAAGAAGAGCGATACATTCGCGAAGTTCTGTGAGTTTAAAGCACTGGTCGAGAAGGAGTCGGGGAAGAAGGTGATTGCTCTGAGGAGTGATAACGGTGGTGAATTCATCTCGGCTGAATTCAAGGAGTTCTGCAGCGCAGAAGGGATTCGGAGAGAGCTCATCGCACCCCATAACCCACAGCAGAACGGGGTGGCTGAGCGGAAGAACAGAACGATCGTGGGTGCTGCACGGGCGATGTTGCATGATCAGGGCCTACCCCTTCACTTGTGGGGTGAGGCATGCAATACAGCAGTGTATGTGCAGAACCGTTGTCCTCACAAGGTTCTTGGCATGAGTACACCGGAGGAGGCTTATTCTGGCAAGAGGCCTGATATTTCCCATTTGCGGTTTTTTGGTTCTCCTGTCTACATGCATGTGACGAAGGATGCGAGAAGGAAGCTGGATCCAACCGCTGAGGTTGGAATATTTGTAAGTCTGCTTGATACACCTCCCCCAACTCTGGTGTATTTGTCGGTGTTGCTCGTCGTGTGCGACGGGATATAAAATTTCAGGAGGAGAGAGCCATGCAGTGTTCGCTTGAGAGGGAGCTACACTTGCATGCGGATGAGGAGCTGTTAGTTCCTAAGGAGGAGCTTCCGGATGTGGATCAGCCACAAGAGGAGGTTCAGGAGGTGGAAGAAACCACCCAGGCAGCGCCAACCATCAGAGGGCGCATGCGCACTACAGAAGCTGAGCGACTGGCTCGGGATGCAGAGAAGGTTGTAGGACCACCTACGGCACAGCGCAGACAGAGACAGTCACCGGATCGGTACACTGGATACATGGCTCTTGTGAGTCAATGTGTTGTGACAGAGCCATCCTCTTTTGAGGAAGCTGTGGAGGAACCCGCATGGGTTGATGCCATGATCGAGGAATATGATTCGATCGTCGGGAACAGTGCATGGGAGATTGTCCCAAGACCGGTTGGGAAATCAGTGGTGGGTTCGCGATGGATCTACAAGGTGAAGCAGGCAGCTGACGGGAGTGTGGAGAAGTACAAGGCGAGATTTGTCGCCCGTGGCTTTTCACAGATCGAGGGGATTGATTATGAGGATACTTTTGCACCTGTCGCAAGGTACTCTTCCATACGGACGATCCTTGCTCTCTCAGCGCAGATGGGGTGGCACATTCATCAGATGGATGTGAAGACTGCGTTCCTCAATGGAGTTATTGAGGAGGAGGTGTACATAGAGCAGCCTGAAAGTTTCGAGATCTTCAGCAGTGAGTCGCATGTGTGCCGACTCAAGAGAGCACTGTATGGGCTGAAGCAAGCACCTCGTGCTTGGTACACTCGGATAGACAGCTACTTCACCGGGCTTGGATTCTCCAAGAGTGAGGCGGATCCAAACCTGTACCAGATTGTGGTGGAGGGGAAGCTGTTGATCATTGTACTGTATGTAGATGATCTGATTTTGACTAGCGATGAGCAGTTGATACTTTCATGCAAGGAGGATCTTGCACGAGAGTTTGAGATGAAGGACTTGGGCATCCTTCATTATTTCCTGGGATTGGAGATTTGGCAGCGCAGCGGAGGACTGTTTGTTTCTCAGGGCAAGTATGCCCGGGAGATTCTGGAGAGGTTCAACATGCAAGGCTGCAAGCCTGTTGACACTCCTCTTCCTGGTGGTTGGAGGAAGGAGGATGCTACTTCAGCAGAGGTAGTGGATGCCACTGTCTATCGACAGTTGGTGGGGTTGCTTATGTATCTGGTCAATACATGACCTGATATATGCTATGCAGTTAACCAGCTTTCGCAAGCTATGGTTAAGCCTACCAAGCTCTTTTGGAAGGCAGGCAAGCATGTATTGCGCTATGTTAGAGGCACATCGGGATATGGTATATGGTACAGACAGGAGGATGGAGCGAAGCTTTCTGGCTTCACTGATGCAGATTGGGCAGGGAGCCCAACGGACCGGAAGAGCACTTCTGGAGGAGTTTTCAGCATTGGGTCGACAACAGTTTCCTGGTACAGTAGGAAGCAGAGATCCGTGGCACTCAGTTCAGCAGAGGCCGAGTACATGGTAGCTAGCTTGGCTGCATGCGAGGCTATTTGGATGAGGAAGATCCTCGTTGGATTGTTCGAGTTGCATTTGGAGCCTACAGTGATCTACTGTGATAACCAGAGTTGCATTAAACTCTCGGCTAATCTAGTATTTCATGATAGATCCAAACACATCGACATCAGGTACCATCATATCAGAGATTGTGTTCAGCGGAGAATCATGATGCTTTCATATGTTCCCACGGAGGATCAGGATGCCGACATCCTGACGAAGGCGCTCACCAGGAACAAGTTCGAATTCCACAGAGGCAGGATAGGGGTTGCAGATAATCCATATCTTGCTGAGAGGGAGTGTTGAAAATGCAGCAAGATGATGGAGCTTAGTGAAATGAAGTCGCCTTCACTAAGTGGGCCCGCAGGCAAATTCTGGCGCAATATCTATTTTTAGACTATGTCTATTTTTAGACATATGGAGCATGGTCCAGGGGTTGCAGTATGTTATTCTTGGAGTATTGGTCATGTTGGTAAAAATATATGGACCTCTATTTTTTGACCTATAGGTCGATGTCTATTTTTAAACTGCCTATCCTAAAAATAGGGAAGTCAAATATTATTTACCCTTAATAATATTTGGACTATAAACTTCGGTTTACTCTCTTGGAGCACTTCAGTTCGAGCCTTGGAAGTGGCTCATGCATCTGACAGAGGAATTACGCTATTCCCAAGGGTTTGATGGCATCATGCATGGTTGACTTCAGTTAGGACTTCAGTGGCAGAAGTTTGGTGGAGTTAATGGGACAGCTAGTGGAGTTGTGTTCGGTTTATTTTAGTTGAACTGGTTGAGATTAGTTTAACTAGCTAATCAACTAGTTATGAGTGGAGTGAATTAAATATTATTTAATTCATTAATTAGTAACTCATTATTCAACTCAAGAACACATCAGTTCACTACAGTGCATGGACAGTTCAGTGGAGACCAGTGAAAGAGGTAGATGAAAGGGTGGAGTTAGCTATCAGTGGCGACATCAGTTGTGCATGAGATTTGCACCACACTTGGAGGAATTTCCCATGATTATTGCGCTATCAAGCCAAGGAGATTCGAACCTTGGATCTCTATATAGACAGGCCTGGATTTTGCAATAGAGGCAAGGCAATTGGCGGTGAGTTTTGAACCAGTAACCTGTTCAAAACTGAGCTAGTTTGTGTGTAACTTTATGAGAAAGTACTGAGTACTTGTGAGGAGTATTGTACTGAGTTGTTACATGATTTCTCCATTATAATATACACAATAGCTGCGGGTTTTTCAGCTATAAGCTTTCCCCATACATACTGTGTTAATGTGTATGATGATTTGATGTGCTATCGCTTGTTTTATTTCCGCATGTTTGATGATCTGAGTGGAAGAGATTATGTGTTGCATATAAATTCGAATTGTATGTGATCAGGATAGTCTCGGTGGATAATTAATCATTATTCAACAAATTTATACACGTGGTTCAAGGATGGTGCTGAGGATTGGAGCCTTAAATAAGGGGGTCGTAGCTACCTTTTATTGGGTGTTGGTAAACGAGATCATGGAGTCATAGCTCCCTTCCAGTGAGTGCTGGTAAACGAGAACAGGGGGTTGGAGCTCCCTTCTAGTGGGCGTTGGAGAATGAGTGAAGGTTGCAAGCTTCTTCAGGTGGTTGCCTACATGCTGGTATGAGTCTGCACCAGTACAATATTGTAAGAAGTTTTATTTATAATAAATATTGAAGACAAAGATAACAACATCAGTGGTTTTCTCCCACATTGGGTTTCCATCTTAAATCTTGGTGTTCATGTGTGTTGCTTTTGTGTGATGATTTATTTTTTTCTTACTACACTTTTTTATTGCTTACTAAATGTATGATGAATCAATGATTCACTGGTCTAAGTAAAGTTACTGAAGATTTATCTGAATTATAAGTTCATTGGGCATACGCTAGTTTCCTTAATGAAAGTCACATACATACGTTAGTTGGCTTAAGTAAAGTCGTGTACAGAATTCAGTAAATAAAAGTAAAAGTTTGTGTGAGTTTTAAAATATTCGTTCACTCCCCCCCCCCCCCCCACCCCCAGCCACCCCCCCACCCTCTTAGTATTTTTTCCAAAAATAGGTATCAGAGAAAGTTCTTCAGAATAATCTTGATCGCTTAAAGAAGATCCATCAATATGATGGAAATGGAGAAGTTAGCTCAAGGAAAGGATTCAGAAACTAGTGGTCATGATATTGATATAGAAAATACAATGAAAATTACTGATGTTAGAAAATATTCAATTTTGGGAGCACCATGTTTTCTATTGATCAGGAATTTGTAGTCCATTTCTGTGTCTATTCCATATTGATATTGATGATGACATTGATACTACCGAACTTTCACTCATGGGTAAAAGTGAAAGTAAGCATTCTCAAGGGAAGCTAGATTCTGAAATCATGCCTCTAGAAGAATAAGATCAAGGCAAGTAAGAAACAATGGTCAATGTAGATATACTAATGCTAAGAAAATGTAATTATCAACACTAGAAAGAAAATATGAAGTCTAATCTAATGAATTGTGATGTTTGGTATTTAGTTTGCAATGGATACACCAATATTCCCCCATCAAATGAGGAAGTGAAAAAGAACAATGAGGCCTTAAGTGACATTTTTTGTAGCATATGAGATTCAACATTAAATAAGGTTATGCATCTTACAACTTCAAGTATGGGATAAGCTACGAGCAATCCATGAAGAAACCCCAAAGTAAGATTGTTCATTAGAGAATCCATCATTTAATCCTATCCCTAACAATGTGTCAAAGTATGTATATTATGTTAAGACATCACTTACAATGATGGATGGAGTTTTTAATTCAGAAAATGACAGGTTAAAGGAAATTCATGACCTTAGAACGAAACTTGATCTTGATTTGAAAAATATTGATAATCTTAAAGACAAGTTGCAAGAATATGATAACAAGGATCATATTAAATCAAAAAATGTAACAGTGGAATCTAATCAGTATTGTGAAGGTCTTGAAGCTGAAATCGTCTCTCTAAAAGCAAACCTTGAAAAATCAGATAAGCAGAATGAATAACTACTTCAAACATTTTAAAAACAAGAAAATGGGCTGAAAAAAGAGATTCTCAAATTAAAAGAGAAAGTGTAAGGTAGAAGGGTCGAGGAAGGTATGAAGAGTCAATACCAAAGAATGGAGGTTGAGGTAAACATTTTAAAAGGTAAATTAGAAGAAAAATATAAACATTTAAGAATTCAAGATAGTACTAAGATTTTGGATAATATTTTTAGTATTCAAAGGTCTCCCTCTATTAAATTTGGCCTTGGTTTTCATGAAATTGTTAAAGGAGAATCTAGTTCAGAAGATAGTGCTATAGATCCAAAAGATAACAAGGAAAAACCTGAAGTGTTTAAAGAGACAAAAAGCCAACATGATCAACAGCCAAGGATCATGAATCCTTAAAGGAAATGATTCTCTCCTATGATCAAAAAATATTGAATGCTTTATATGTCATAATTATGGACATGTTGCAGCTAATTGCAGAAGCAGATTGTTTCATTCAAAGACAAATAGTCGTTCCATAGAAAGACCATCAGCTCCCACGTACTCAGGTTTCTTTAAAGGATATTGTTTTTCATCCAAAAAATTTGGTCATAAATCTATTAATTGCAATAGAAGGAACACGAGACAAACATATTATGATTCGTCTGCTCCCTTTTCTGGTCACATAAGATGTTATGATTGTAACAAGATTGGGCACATAGAAAAAGAATGCAAGAATATATCAATGAATCACCAAAGACAACATGGAAGACAAATAGATGATATCATAAGACCGAAGAAATATGGGTCCACCATCATTCCTCCTAACAATAAGAAAGAATAAGAGATAAGGTGTGGTATTGCTCTTTGTACATTTAAAAATAAGGATGAATGGTACATCGACAGTAGATGTTCTCATCACACGACTGGTGATAAAAGTAAGATGGAGTCTCTCAAGAAAAATCAAGATGGTAAGGTTATTCTTTCAAATGATTCTCCAACAAAAGTCTTGGGAAAAGGTAGAGCCAAAATTAATAAAAATAGAAATGCAGTTGATACTTTATTAGTTCAAGGTCTAAAACAAAAAATATTGAGTGTAGGCCAAATGGAATATAAAGGAAATGTAAATGTGTTCACATCAACCAAATGCAAGGCCATGGATGAAGAAACTAGAAAGGTCATAGCAAGGGGATACAAAAACACTAATAAATTATATATGTTTAAATATCTTACCTCTCGCAGATATAAGGAGGATTCAAACTCAGATTGAAATAAGATAATGGCCATTCCAGTCCATCCTTCTTGAATGAATATTGTTAACAATGATTGCAATATATGATGATTGGTGTTGATTGCTTATATTTTTGACAGTACATTTGATGTGGCAATAGAAGATAGGTACATACTATACAAGCTCAGGGGGAGCTAAAGCTATGAAATTTTTAGTATTTGAATTTATGTAAATGGTTTCACGAGCTATAGTCACGTATATATGCGAGTTCCTTTACATATAGTTGCATATGTGTTTCTCTGATAGAAAATACAGTGGGACAAACTCAAGAATAGTCTTTGATATGATTCTGACAGTTATGATTTGATTTTCTTGGTTTGGTGTTGATGGGTATTGTCTACTGATGTAGTATTGAGTTATGATTTTGACATTGATAATTATCTTATTTATGGAGATCCTTTGATAAATTATTTGATGTGGTTAGCTTGACAATAAACAAGTAGCTTAGGTTCAAGGGGAGCATTGGCCTTACTGCTAATGATGCATTGTTGCCATTATGTTTTCTTATAATATAATAATTGTGATGCTCTTGTAGTAGTTCGAATGATGTTATATTGTTTTCATGATACATGGATTTCTTATGATGAGATTATGGATGAGCCCTAATCATATTTGTATAAGATTATCTTTATCTACACACGTGGATTTGATGCATGACTAATGATTCATATATGAGGAAAGAACATGCAGATCTTGTTGTTGATGACTATTGTCATGAATGATGCATTTTGTGCTTGATTTCTACACATGTTACATCTGATTATGCAAATGGAATAAATTTAAATCATGAATACCTTGGTGATAAGAGATCGTAGGGATGATTGATTGATACATATTGATTATTTATGAAGTGTTTATGGTATGATAATTCTTATTGCATATTGGGGCAAGAATATGATGTTGCTGCAAGGATCATGAAGACATGGTTATTGATATTTTTATGCTACAGCTAGTGGATGATACTTGGAGACATGGATGCATTGTCTTATCTTACTGATTGGTTCTCACATATGTTGATGATGCATGTATATGGTGTTTACTCATGCTATATGATATGATGCTTCACTTTTCTATATTATTTCGTGATGATATACTTGGTTCCCATGCATGTTTCTTTGATGAACATGGTTTTGGAATATTCCTACAAAGGAAAAAGGTCAAGTTGTCCTTGATGAAGTCAAGAGAGTGAGTTGATAGTTGGTGTCTCCGGAAGGATATTATGATGTTGATCACGGGTTGATGATATTAAAAATTATTCATGTTGTTGCTGACATATACTTATGATGCAGATATTATTCGGTATATGATGGTTGCATATGACTATCATGGTTTTTATCTCTCTCTATTGAGGTCTTTTGGTCTTGTTTATAAATTTCATATCTGTCATTTGATGTAAAGGTCATGTAAAGACCAATGATGAAATCCTTGTTATATTCAGTCATGTATGGAATTTTGAGGTCATGTCAAATATGTAATACCACTTGATTGGGTGGTTGAGTCAAATATGTAACCCTACTTAATTGGGTTATTGATGTAAGTATTAGTCCTTGGTGATACGAAAGGTCATTCTCAGTTGAGTTATAGATTCATGTACTTCATTAAGCATGTGCTCAGGGGAGAAAGTGTAATATCCCCAAATGGGAAAAGCAGGAATAAAGTGCATAAAATGAAAGAAGCAGTAAATATTTAACACATGAAACCATGAGACCAATATAGAGCCATATTTTTTATCATATATGCAGCAAATAAGTACAAAACAATGAGGCACAAATCATAGAATGTGATCACACAAGCCTCCAATACATAAACACTATCAAAAGTGAGATGTTGTTGTTATACAAAATGCCAGAGAGCTGCTACAGTGCAGTCATATTAAGTATAACTGCAGCTGGATATCATACAATGAAATAAAAATGCTGATATAGGCCACAATAGATACTATTCATACAGATTTGGGCACTAGATCAACTTTCCAAGACAACCGGCCAAGAGGGTTTCCAGAAAATGCACACAATGTGCCAATGTAAGTTGCAGCCCTAGGGCTGAAGGTATGTTGCAACAATAGAAATGAGAATATATGGTTGAATCTGATGTAGAAACCTACAGCTCTTCTCCAATAGATCCTCCAGATGAAATAATTGCTCCTCCACTGAAGAAATCACCTCCCAAAACAACCACTGCAACTCCTCCCTAAAATAACGCAGATCTGGACTGAAATTGCACTGTAGGGGATAAATACTCCTTGGATTGATGCCAAATATGTCAATAAAGCCCAAGGGTCTTCTTTACAGGCCTTCCAATGGATGGAAACCTTCGTCCACTGCAAAACTAGCTCTCAAGTCACCCAAAATGATCCTCCATTGCTGCACCCTGCAACACAACACAATATTCTACAGAAACTGCGCTAATGAAGAAATTTGTAGCTTGGACTTGAGCCTGAGTGTGGAAATGTAGTGTAATAATCCTCCAAGAGGCTACCTCAAGGGAAGAGGTGGGATTCCCGCTCGGGAACACCCTGTTCTAAACAACACTGCAAGTTCAACTAAATAGCTGAAGAATGCAAGAAGTCTAAACAGACCATATACAAAATAATAATCTAAAACATAACCCCATATGGCTGCCATCCTCTTCCTTATACAATTTATGAGATTCCTTACCCTTGGCCCCACTCAATTAGGTCACTACCTCCATGCAATCAATCTCCCTAAAAAATTGTGTTATTCCTCATTAAATGTCAACTCCATCATAACAGCGTTGTTGATTTGGTCAAAGTTGACCTATTCAATATGTTCCATCCCCTGTTCACACTCAAAGGTGCTTTATTTATCTGCTTAGAGGGTCTCCTTTCACACATAAAGTGTTTTTGTTGCTAAGGATATTTATGGCCCTCCCTACCCACTTATTCACCTACCTAGTGACAAAATAATCTATAATATTCCATTTAGCTAAAAGCTAAATTTTTGGAATATTACAGTCCTCCCCTCCAAAATGTTTATTATCCTCAAGAAACTGTAAGGGTTGAGAAAAATTATCCCCTCCTTCTCTTGTGGCCTCCTCATCAAATAGTCTCCACCACTGCTTCAGATATTCTACCACAATTTTGTCTCCCAATGGTTCCTCCCAAATGCAAGTTGGCCTTTGGTGGATAAACCAAATGACTCTTATCATAAGAAAATGGAAGGTCTATATGAAAACCTTCTTGTTTTCAAATGGCCTCCTCAAGGTAGGAGTGATGACAAGCATAGGGGATCTCATTCCCAATGAGAGACTCCCATCTCCATGCTATCATCCAAATGAAATGAATCACCTTCTAGCATGGTAATTCGTAGAAAAGTTCCTCCCAAATGTTCACAAGAGGCATCCCCCAAGTGCTCCAAAAAATCATATGGCTCACATTATAAAGAAACATGTGATCTATGGTAATGGCCATATCATATCCCATACTCCCATTGAAGCATGAAGCATAAAAAGTGTGGGAAATTTCATTCCCAATGAACACATCCAACCAATGTGCCTTCTCTCCAATCAGGTTCCCAAGAAAATTAAGAACATCATCAACATGTGAGATCATAATCAAGGTCATGCTAGCTACCATGTGTAGTACTAGAGAAGAGAAATGGTCCCTCAAGTGCAACCAGTGCAGTTTTTCTCTTAACTTCCATAGAATATGATATAACAAGTGTTTTCCCCACCACTTGTTTGCTACCCCATTCTTCACATACTTGGAGAAGGTGTATGACGTTTGGTGTCAATGAAGCACACCATGAAAAATACTTCATCTCCCCAAAATCTCCTAGGGAGTGACCAACATCATTACTATTCATGATCCCAAATAGCTCATGAAGCCAATAAGGAAGAGAGCCCCCTCTTGGAGCAATGCCCTGCACATGAGTGGTAAGAAAATGCAAGTATATAGTAAGTGTATCATGATGCTCAGAAATACAATCCTTACCATACACTTGGTTCAAGCTAGTGAGGTAGCTCATGGATAATCTCCCTCTCACACCCAATGAATAAGGAGGTGGTAATGATAATTCTTCCCAAGAGCTATGTCTCTCCTCAACCTGCAAACAATCTATGCACTCCCTCATGTGATAGTGCATCTCCTCTTTGAAGCCTTCCCACATGAATCCCTCCAAGAGAGTATGGTATGCTCTAATGAAACCAGTGGGATTGGGGAGAAAGACCTCATAAGCTGCATGTAGTAGTTTCTCCTTGAGCTTTGAGGCTCTAGTCAAGAAGATCCTACCCTGATAAACTATGACCCCATCTCTCACTGTATATCTCCCATCTGGAAACTAGTCATCAAGTATCCTGCATGTAAGGAGATCCTTGGAGTATTCCACCAATAGCTAGGATCTCCAATAAGGATCTAAACTCCCTAATGACAGCGCTGCTGATCTATACTTTGTAGCCCCTATCATGTGGCTGCCCTCTTCTTTGACATCTCCTATGCAAAATTCAATCACTGATATGCTACTAACATGTTCCTGCTGCCCCTCCTGTAGCTGCTCATGCTCAAGTGAAGGTTGAAGCTTTTGGAGGCTAGTCTTCCATAGGAAGCTATCACCTATCCAAAATATCCTAAGTTTTGCCAATGAATGCATGAGTGGCCACCATCCTCTACCAAATGGGGAATATTCCTTCCTATGTGGAAGTATCCTTCGGTTCTCCAATGCCATGGAGTGGTCTCCTTGCACCATGATGGTGCCATCCTCCATCCTAGAAACGTCTTCTCCTAGCGCAGAATAACTGATGAGAGTGGGTAATGATGATATTGGGATAATGTATCCCTCTTCTTTGAGCCTACCCAAGACTCTCTGCGTTGTGCCAAATCCTCCCAAGGTTCTCATCCCTTCTAGATCAATGAGTGGTGCAACCTATTGTGAGATGTCTCTCATCTCCTGATCTGGTGGCCTCCCAGGTGGAATGCCTCCATGTAATGAGACATCAAAGTCTGAAGTATACTGTATAGTTTAGTGGTGAGATTTGTCCCTCCTTACACTGCGCAAACCAATCTCCTTCTTCTATATATACACCTCCTGAAATGAACATGGGTGTATGCTCCCCATCCTTTGATGTTGATCCACATTTTCTTCTCCTTCCTCTATCAATGTCTTACTGCTCATCACTACTGTCACATGCTGCTCCTTGGGAACTTTTTGCAAAGATGAAAAATTCCCTATAATTGCAGCAATAGCTTCATGCCCATCTCCATGTAGTGATGGTTCTCCTCATGAAGTGACAACATTGTTACTTCCTCTTTTCTCTTCCTTCTCATTAGTATTTGAGAATACCCCATCAACAATGAGAGACCCTAGATCTTGGTCTTCCCTTCAAGGAGAAATCTTCATGCCTTCCTTTTCAGAAGAAAGCTCTTCCTGCAATGGGGATCTTGCCCTTGGAAAGGTATCATACAAGTTTTTATCCCCCTCAATAGAAATCTAAAGTGGAGTTGGTGCAATGGATCTTTCCAACTCATGCAAAGGTTTTGAATGTTTATGTTTGGCTAGCTCAATCAAAGATGTTTCAAGTTTTTTTTCATCAAATCTCTTCATTAATCTCTTAGTGAATCCTAGATAAGTAGCTATATTTTCACGATTAAATGAAGAAGATTCAGAAAACCACCAAGTATAAGACTTACATTCAAGATGCAGCGCTGCTATCCTAAGGGCTTCCTCTTCTTAAACTTGATGTAGCTGCAAGTATGAGTCTAGCTTCTCTATCCAATCCTTGGTTGTGCATTTAGATGACCCATCAAATTTTGGTAGAAATAATCTACCTCTTCTGCTTCTGTTGTGATTGTTGGGCCTCCTATTCTCCTTGAGTTGGAAAAACCCTTGGAAGTTCAAGTGCTCCTTGAATATCCAAGATTGAGATTCATACTCCTGAAGATAGTCACTTAAAGTATCCTCCTTTGGTACATCTTCTTCCTCCATCTCTCTTGCAGTGAATATGGGCATAGGGCTGCACTATGGATCAGATTGTGTGCTTGAATGCTCACACCCATCATGTAAAAATATATGGTTTGCTTCATAATCAAACCCCCTTGGAGATTTACCACACATCTCCCTTCCCATCTTCTTGATATCTTCATGGATGCCCTGCATAGTTTGAAAACGAAGCCTTGAGAGCTCCTCTTCCTCCCTTCCTCCAAATACTGGAGTCTTGTCTTTGTCCCTTCTGTACATCTCCTCTTCTTGTGAGAAGCTTCTCCTTATGGTGACATATTGGCTGAACGCACAGGCTGAGCCAAGATTATGCTTTAATACCACTGTCATTAGGGGAATTTTGAGGTCTAAAATGGGCCTCCTAAGGAAATTATAAAATAATAGTGGAAAAAATCAAATAAGATTTGATGACATCATCAAATTTTAGAGGGAAAAATGAAAAAACTATTTTTTCAACTCATATTTTCAAATTATCTCCCAAAGTTTTTACTCAAATTTCGAGCGGGAGTACTCGTTGGATGCGAAATTTAATTCCTCATCCAAGGAGTACCCATGCTGCATACTTTTGATGGGTCCTACTACACGAAAAATGAGAAATACATAAAAAAACGTGATTGTAGTCACGTTTTTTTTTTATGTATTTCTCATTTTTCATGTAGTAGACTTCATCAAAAGTATGCAACATGGGTACTCTTTGGATGAGGAATTAAATTTTGCATCCAACGAGTACTCCCACTTGAAATTTGAGTAAAAATTTTGGGAGATAAGTTGAAAATACGAGTTGAAAAAGTAGTTTTATTATTTTATTATTTTTTAATATTTTTACTTTTTTATTTAAAAAATGGTAAATCATCCCCCATGGTTGACATCATCATCTTGAATCCTATTGGTTGTTATAAAGTTTATTTTTGTTGTACATTTTTCTTAGGAGGCCCATTTTAGACCTCAAAATTCCCCTAATGAATATTCCCAAATGGGAAAAGCAGGAATAAAGTACATAAAATGAAAGCAGCAGCAAATATTTAACACATGAAACAATGAGACAAACATAGAGCCATATTATTGATCATATATGCAGCAAACAAGTACAAAACAATGAGGCACAAATCATAGAATGTGATCACACAAGCCTCCAATACATAAACACTCTCAAAAGTGAGATGTTTTTGCTATACAAAATGCCGAAGAGCTGCTACAACGCAGTCATATTAAGTATAAATACAATTGGAGATCATAAAATGAAATAAAAATATTGATATAGGCCACAATATATATTAGATATACAGATTTGGGCACTAGATCAGCTTTCCAAGACAACCCAAGAGGGTTTCCAGAAAATGCACACAATGTGCCAATGTAAGTTGCAGCCCTAGGGCTGAAGGTATGTTGCAACAAAAAAAATGAGAAGATACGGCTGAATCTGATGTATAAACCTACATCTCTTCTCCAATATATCCTCCGGATGAAATAATGGCTCTTCCACTCAAGAAATCACCTCCCAAAACAACCACTGCAACCACCCCTGCAACTCCTCCCTAAAATAACAGATATCTGGATTGAAACTGCACTGTAGGGGATAAATACTCCTTAGCTTGATGCCAAATATGTCAATAAATCCCAAGGGGCTTCTTTACAAACCTTCCAATGGATGGAAACTTCCTCCAGTGCAAAACTAGCTCTGAAGTCACCCAAAATGATCCTCCACTGCTGCACCCTGCAACACAACAAAATATTCTACAGAAATTGCACTGATGAAGAAAGTTGTAGCTTGGCCTTGAGCCTAAGTGTGGAAATGTAGTGCAATACTCCTCCAAGAGGCTACCTCAAGGGAAGAGGTGGGATTCCCACTCGAGAACACCCTGTGCTAAACAGCACTGCAAACTCAACTAAATAGTTGAAGAATGCAAGAAGTCTAAACAGACCATATACAAAATAATAATCTAAAACATAACCCCATATGGCTGCCATCCTCTTCCTTATATAATTTATGAGCTTCCTTACCCTTGGCCCCACTCAATTAGGTCACTACCTCCATGCAATCAATCTCCCTTCAAAACTACGTTATTCCTCATTAAATGTCCACTCCTCCATAACAGCATTGTTGATTTGGTCAAATTTGACCTATTCAATATGTTCCATCCCCTGTTCACACTCCAAGGTGCTTTATTTAGCTGCTTAGAGGGTCTCCTTTCACACTTGAAGTGTTTTTATTGTTTCTAAGGAGATTTGTGGGCCTCCCTACCCACTTATTCACCTACATAGTGACAAAATAATCTATAATATTCCATTTAGCTGAAAGCTAAATTTTTGGAATATTACAACATGGCCAGTATATTGCAAATCAGATCTACAGAGCTCTTGTATCTAAAAGGAAAGAGAAACCTTGTTTCAAAATTGCTCCCCCCTTTTCCCTTGATGTCAAAGGGGGAGAGTAAATTGGTGTTTGAATAATTCTTAGATTGATGTGTCTTACATGTATCTACAGATTGTGGTGATCAAACACCAATGCAGTTGCCATTAAGTCCAAAGGGGGAGATTGTTGGCATTATGATATAATATGTTGTCCTTGATGGAAACCTACTCGCTGATTTTCCTTTAGATATAAACCTAGTTGATGAATATGTAAACATGATGTATCTACAAGCCTATTCGGATGTGACAGAGAAATAAATACCAATCAATGACAGAGGAATGATGAAGGTAAAGTTTCAGGAAATATATGCAGGTTCAATGAAGCCAAATAGTGTACATATGCATTTTTGATGAAGGGAAGTCACGTATACGCAGGTTCAATAAAGCCAATTTGTGTATGTATGCAGGTTTGATGAAGCGAAGTAGTGTATATGCAGGTTTGGAAAAGAAAAGTCGCATACACACGTGGATATGGAGAAGCAAAGTCGCGTACATGCTGTTAGCCCCCCTATGAAATTTTTGACAAGCAAATAGGGGGCTAAATTATTTTTGAGTCTTCAAGGAATGCATTTCCTCTGAAAACACAGTCTCCTTGAAGCCTCTCTATGTCTTTTATCCTTTGATTAAATCCCCTCTGCTGATTTCCCTTATAAAGCCTCTCTGCTATGTGAAGAAATGCCCAAAGGCCCCCTTTTCCCTCTTATTTCATTCCCCAAAGCCTTTGTTTTCCCTCCCCTTTATTCCCCCTTCTTTCCCCATTTACCCTTCAATCCCCCCAAGATCCCATTTAACTTCTTCCCCTACCCTTGGTTTTCCCTTTTTCCCCTTTTCTTCCTCTATCGTTCCCCTTCCCCAGCGCTAAAATCCATTAAAATGGGCTAAAACCCACTTCCGACCTTATTATAAGGCCTAGCCCCTTTCTGCCCTTCCCCTTAACCACTTCCCCACACATGACCCGGCGCTGGGACCAAGTGCTTAAGTCCCGAGCGCCAATCGCAATCGGAAGTCGGGCGAGGGTCCATTTCCTTTGTTACATCACAAAAGTCCCGATGCGATTGACTATTAAACAAAGTCCCGCGACCTATTTTCGGCCGTTGATTTGCCGTTCCAATCAACGGCGGAGCGCTAATCGCTTGCCCCCCGTCAATCGCAATCGCAACATTCAAGTGACACCCCCCGATTGATCGCAAGCCTTCTGCTCCTTCCTCCGATTGTGAACCTCCGATTACATCCCCGCCGTTGATCTGGACCAGAGATCGACGGTTGTCGCACAATCACATCTCCCCTTCTGCACCCTCCTCTTTTCCCGCCGATTGATTGTGAGTCGTTGATCTGATCGTAGATCCAACGGTCAGTGCTTAATCGCAACAGCCTCCGATCAATCGCAAGCCTTTTCCTCCGACTCCCGATTGCGATGCTCTGATTCAATCACAGTCGTCCGTCCTCCCGCGATCCGACGGTCCCTAATCGCACCCTCCACCCGATCGCTGATCGCAAGTCTTTCTGTCTCCACCCCGATTAAATCACAGCCGTCCATCTCCCTGCTGATCCTATGGCTCAGCGCTAATCGCATGCTCTCCCCTCCGTCCTCCGATTTAATCCCGACAGTTCATCCTTCCGCAGATCTGACGGCCATCGCACTCCCATTTCCTCCGATCACGGTCCTTTCCTCTGTCTCCCGATTTGATCGCAGTGAGCCATTTTCAGTACGTCGGACGACCCCCAGCACCTGTCTCGCATCCCCTTCCCTCAGTCACCAGGATTCAATCCACAGCCGTCAATCCTCATGATCAAGCCGGTCCTTCGCTAATCGCAACCCTGTTTTCCAGTCCTCCGATCACGTTCTCCACCGTTGATTCCTCCCGCAGATCAACGGTCCAGCGTTAATCGCAAGTTCTTCTGTCTCCCCCTCCAATTACATCCTGACCATCCATCCCCCGCCTCGATCCAACGGTCAGCGCTCTCTCCACCCAATCGCAATTGGAACTTTCAATGTGTGTCACCCCTGTTCCCCTCCGATTGCAATTTCCCGATTACATCTGGGCCGTTCATCCTCCCTCGATCTAACGGTTAGGATCTAATCGCCCTCTGCCTCCGCTGGGTCCCACTCTTTCATTCATCTCCGTTGCATTTCATGCATTTCATTTGTTTTTGTTAAGTTTCATATATTGTTACGTCGGTCAAATCTCCACCGTCGATCTCCATCTCCAGGCCTCAATCCAACGGTCTGCGCTGCATATTTCTACCAAACCCTATTGTCTACACATTCCACTACTCCACTGCATTTTCATCATAATAGCTTTGTTTCCGCCGCCACCGCCTCGTTCACCCTGCATTCATCGCTACGTCCACTGTTTCTTCATAAGTTCGTTGTGTTGCAAAGTTTCTAGAGGATGGGACCGTCGTTGTTCAATCTACTACCTCAATGGCGAGCGGCGCAGTCAGGATCAAATCTAATGAGCCAGTACCATCAGGAAAGTCAAGGAATGGGGCCATCAGGACTCACATTAATGGAGAGCTGAGTTCAAACGCCGAAATCCTTTCGGCGCCATTTAAAGACCGAGCTACCCTGACAGAGGCAGTGATGAAGCAGCAAGGAGTTTCAGTACAGAGCAGAGGGATTAGTGCGCGTCAACGAAGATCTTGAGCTCTGAAACAGAGGTTTAAAGAGGCAAAGCATCATTTCGAAGACCCCGAGGATCGATTCTGGAAATCCTGAACATCAATAAGAGGTAATATCAAGGTTTTCTTATCAGCAGAATGTTTTTCCATAAAGGACAGGTCTCCCATACAGTCTTTATTATGCGCCGTGTCCTTGAAGGAATTTCTCGTCCCAGCTATAGTTCAAAACAATCTAACACCCATGAGGCAGACCTCTCAGCGAGTTCTTTTATTTGGATCAAATCACCTGGAGTACTGCAGCCAAAGGGTCAAATCGTATCCGGAGCATATCTTTCTTTCACGAGGAAGGTGACTAAAATTAAATATACAACAACACTGTTAGTAATTGGCCCTTGCCCCGCATTCATTGTTGTGTTAAACAAAGATTAAGATTCACCACTCTCGCCTGTCTCTGTGTCTCTGCTGCTATAAAGCACAGAGGGATATCATTGTAATG
The DNA here is from genome assembly GCA_034641835.2 of Pinus albicaulis. NCBI lineage: Eukaryota > Viridiplantae > Streptophyta > Pinopsida > Pinales > Pinaceae > Pinus > Pinus albicaulis. Next base: position 322,502,789 of record CM076583.1, on the reverse strand, counting down.
GTTGTTGTTGCTTCATCAGTGAATTGCAAGCATTTTCTTCCGAGCCAGATTTTCTGTGTAACAGTTGTATGACAGGTTGAGAAATAGTATGTATTCAGGCTGAATGTAAAAGCTTTGGGCAGTGATGTACCTGATTGGTGTTGTGTTTAACATGATAAGCAATTTTCGTTGGATCCTGATCTACAGCAGTTGGTGATGTTTTTCTTATCTCTGTTTTATTTCCATTTCATTTCATGTTCTTCTGGCTGACACCTGAACGCATGACATAAGACTTACCCTTGTTAGGTACCTTATGTCCCACTTCTACTTTCTTAATGTTTTCCATTTATATGTAGGAACTAATATTTTTAATTGACTAAACCAAAGGTAGTGATGATTACTGTCTCGCTCTCCCATGTAGAAGCTAATAGAATCGTGTTCGATGGTCTGTTAAGACGAATTGAAAGAGGTTAGGAACATTGGAGGTGTGAGAAACTGTCACAGTTTCTTCATAACCGGCCCTTCCAATACAAACCTTTTCAAGACCCCTTGTGTTGCCTATGGTTTTTTCCAAGCAGGCCTGGAGTTAAATGACCTCTGGCCTGATCTATAGACGGAATCAGATGGTTTTCCATCCTTCATTCTCATCCCTTAGTGTTCCATCCCACCAATCAGTCTTTGAGAACCAAATGCTCTAGATGACTAGCCCAATTGAAGCTTACACATTGAACATAAGTAAATCCTTTCTTGACTTCATTGCCCAATGGCCTTGATGTTCCCTGAGTTATCTATTCTTGCCTAGCTTCCTTCTTTACCCATCCTTGTCTTATGGTGAAACCTTCCTTCCTGATTCTCAACAACCAAACTCATACAATCAAACAAACAACCTTGAGCCTATAACTAGCCTAAAATCACAATTGAGAACTTCAAAGACATATATCCTTTGATAATCATAGAGAGATCCCTCTCTGGACCTAGGAGGGCTAGATCCTAAGGTCTGAAATTGGTTCTATGTTGTCTCATCTTTTGGTCTCTGTCAACCTGGCCAAAACATGGGAACCCCAACATAATGGCGACTCCGCTGGGGAACAGATCAGTCAGCTTTGATTTGGTAAACCATTGTGGTGGACAGTAAGTTGTAAATCATCCACCTGGCGACTCCAAAATTCTTGAATGATAAAAAGACTCCACTGGTGATCAGCAAGCCACTGATTATCTTGGTTTCACATAAGACTCCACTGGGAGACCATGTCGCAGTACAACATCATCCACGCCAAAGATCCAGTCACTTCGCTAATGGAAGACTCTGAACAATTTGCAGAAATAGATCCAAGCCTCATAGCAGAGTTTCAGCATGGAGTAGCAAGTGTACTGGCAGAAATTGAAGGGGAGGACCTTCCAAAGGTGGTTGACCTTCTTAGCTCACACCTCAATGCCCAACCTGCGCTTAAGAAGATGTTTTTAGATCTGGTGGTGGAGAGATATGAGGCTGAGATTGAACTCTTGAACTCACAAGAAAAATCATACGAGTTCAGAGACCCAAGAGAATTCTTGGAAAGTCTCCCGCCCCCTAAAAATATAGAGATTCCGCTGCTGTTCGACGTGCAAGAAGAAGAAGATTCGGTTCTCATGAGCCGCTTTGAGAACACAGTGGAAAACGAAGAAATAATTGAAGCTGCCCAGGATGTAGACAGCCTACCAGTCATGGTAGGCCAGAAAGAAGAGAGTATACATCCTGCGTTCGTTGATCCTGTGGCAGAGTACATGGAGGCCCTGATGTGCTCAGATATTCCACCGTTGATCTTTAGCATGGGCCAGATTCATTAGGAATGGTCACTACTGATGGTGACCACAGTTTTGAAGAACCACATGCAGAGCACCCTGCGGTTATCTCTGACAGGCAGCCAGTGCTCATATCCTTTTTCACTACTACTTGACTGGCTGTATTGGCATTATTGTATCACTTAAAGCATCAGAGATTTCCAGTTAGGGTAGGGTAGGTAGGAAGCTCAATAAAGCTCAGCCTGTGAGCATGTAGTTAGTTGTTTAAATTTCTATCTTAGAATGTAGAGAAGAAACCTGCTAGACAGTCTAATCCTAGCAGGTAGTAGTGTAGGTAGAGAAACATATGATACCAACAGTCTAATCTGGTCTCATGGAGCAATAAGGGTAGAAGTAGAGTAGGTTTATTTTTTCCTTTTTGTAAAGATTAATGATGTAAAGGGTCTGCAAGTCCAAATGCACCCAAGAAGAAAAAATGTTAGGACTATAGTGTGGGTAGGTAGTTGTTTGGGAGAATTGTTTCTGTTGATATGTTGTCTTCATAGTTTGTGGCAGCTAATCAAGGAAAGAGATGGATGGTTCAAGACACAGGCATCTAGCCTGCACCAAGAGATCAATTTCTGAATTCTTGACTCCTTCAAAGAAGAAGCCATCCCCATGTGGAGCCACTGTTAGCCCCCCTATGAAATTTTTGACAAGCAAATAGGGGGCTAAATTATTTTTGAGTCTTCAAGGAATGCATTTCCTCTGAAAACACAGTCTCCTTGAAGCCTCTCTGTGTCTTTTATCCTTTGATTAAATCCCCTCTGCTGATTTCCCTTATAAAGCGTCTCTACTATGTGAATAAATGCCCAAAGGCCCCCTTTTCTCTCTTATTTCATTCCCCAAAGCCTTTGTTTTCCCTCCCCTTTATTCCCCCTTCTTTCCCCATTTACCCTTCAATCCCCCCAAGATCCCATTTAACTTCTTCCCCTACCCTTGGTTTTCCCTTTTTCCCCTTTTCTTCCTCTATCGTTCCCCTTCCCCAGCCCTAAATTCCATTAAAATGGGCAAAAAACCCACTTCCGACCTTATTATAAGGCCTAGCCCCTTTCTTCCCTTCCCCTTAACCACTTCCCCACACATGACCCGGCGCTGGGACCAAGTGCTTAAGTCCCGAGCGCCAATCGCAATCGGAAGTCGGGCGAGGGTCCATTTCCTTTGTTACATCATAAAATTCCCGATGCGATTGACTATTAAACAAAGTCCCGCGACCTGTTTTCGGCCGTTGATTTGCCGTTCCAATCAACGGCGGAGCGCTAATCGCTTGCCCCCCGTCAATCGCAATCGCAACATTCAAGTGACACCCCCCAATTGATCGCAAGCCTTCTGCTCCTTCCTCCGATTGTGAACCTCCGATTACATCCCCGCCGTTGATCTGGACAAGAGATCGACGGTTGTCGCACAATCGCATCTCCCCTTCCACACCCTCCTCTTTTCCCACCGATTGATTGTGAGCCATTGATCTGATCGCAGATCCAACGGTCAGCGCTTAATCGCAACAGCCTCCGATCAATCGCAAGCCTTTTCCTCCGACTCCCGATTGCGATGCTCCGATTCAATCACAGCCGTCCGTCCTCCCGCGATCCGACGGTCCTCCGCCAATCGCAGGTCCCCTCCGATTGTGTTCTCCACCGTTGATCTGTCCCGCCGATCCGAAGGTCCTCCGCTAATCGCACCCTCCACCCGATCGCTGATCGCAAGTCTTTCTGTCTCCGCCCCGATTAAATCGCAGCCGTCCATCTCCCTGCTGATCCTATGGCTCAGCACTAATCGCATGCTCTCCCCTCCGTCCTCCGATTTAATCCCAACCGTTCATCCTTCCGCAGATCCGACGGCCATCGCACTCCCATTTCCTCCAATCGCGGTCCTTTCCTCTGTCTCCCGATTTGATCGCAGCCATCCATTTTCCAGCCGATCAGACGGCCTGGCGCTAATTGCATCCCCTTCCCTCTGTCGCCCGATTCAATCCTGACCGTCCATCCTCCCGCTGATCCGACGGTCCTTCGCTAATCGCAACCCTGTTTTCCAGTCCTCTGATCGCGTTCTCCACCGTTGATTCCTCCCGCAGATCAACGGTCTAGCATTAATCGCAAGTTCTTCCGTCTCCCCCTTCGATTACATCCTGACCGTCCATCCCCCGCCTCGATCCAACGGTCAGCGCTCTCTCCGCCCAATCGCAATCAGAACTTTCAATGTGTGTCACCCCTGTTCCCCTCCGATTGCGATTGCCCGATTACATCTGGGTCGTTCATCCTCCCCCGATCTAACGGTCAGGATCTAATCGCCCTCCGCCTCCACTGGGTCTCACTCTTTCATTCATCTCCGTCGCATTTTATGCATTTCGTTTGTTTTTGTTAAGTTTCATATATTGTTACGCCGGTCAAATCTCCGCCGTCGATCTCCATCTCCAGGCCTCAATCCAACGGTCTGCACTGCATATTTCTACCAAACCCTATTGTCTACACATTCCACCCCTCCACTGCATTTTCATCATAATAGCTTTGTTTCTGCCACCGTCGCACCACCGCCTCGTTCACCCTGCATTCATCGCTCCGTCCACTGTTTCTTCATAAGTTCGCTGTGTTGCAGAGTTTCTAGAGGATGGGACCGCCGTTGTTCAATGTACTACCTCAATGGCGAGCGGCGCAGTCAAGATCAAATCTAATGAGCCAGTACCATCAGGAAAGTCAAGGAATGGGGCCGCCAGGACTCACATTAAAGGAAGACAGAGTTCAAACGCCGAAAATCCTTCCGGCGCCATTAAAAGCTCGAGCTAACTTGACAGAGGCAGTAATGAAGCAGCAAGGATTTTCAGTACAGAGCAGAGGGATTAATGTGCATCAAAGAAAATCTTGAGCCCTGAAACAGAGGTTTAAAGAGGCAAAGCATCATTTTGAAGACCCCAAGGATCGATTCTGGAGATCCTGAACATCAATAAGAGGTAATATCAAGGTTTTCTTATCAGCAGAATGTTTTTCCATAAAGGACAGGTCTCCCATACAGTCTTTATTATGTGTCGTGTCCTTGAAGGAATTTCTCGTCCCAGCTATAGTTCAAAACAATCTGACATCCATGAGGTAGACCCCTCAGCAAGTTCTTTCATTTTGTTCAAATCACCTGTAGTACTACAACCAAAAGGTCAAATCATATCCGGAGCAGATCTTTCTTTTGCGAGGAAGGTGACAAAGATTAGATATACAGTGCATCAAGCAGAATGGGTCTCGGCCCTGCATTCATTGTTGTGTTTAAATGTAACATTCAAATTTCACCTACCTCCTCAGTCGGTCCTTTGTGTCTCTTCTGCTATAAAGCACAGAAGGATATCATTGTAATGGTTGTTGTCGGATTATCAGTGAATTGCAAGCATTTTTGTCCTGAGCCAAGTTTCCTATGTAATAGTTGTATGACAGGCTGAGAAATATGATATATTCAGGCTGAATGTAAAAGCTTTGGGCAGTGATGTACCTGATTGCTGTTGTGTTTATCATGATAAGCAGTTTTCATTGGATCCTGATCTACAGCAGTTGGTGATGTTTTTCTTATCTCTGTGTTTATTTCCTTTTCATTCCATGTTCTTCTGACTAACATCTGAACGCATGACATAAGATTTACCCTTGTTAGGTACCTTATGTCCCAGCTATCTCAGTCTTTAATGTTTTCTACTCATATGTGTATCTGAATATTTTTTTTAATTGACTAAACCAGTGTAGTGGATGATTATTGCCTGCTCTCTGATGTGCAAGTTAATAGAATCAGTGTTCATATGTTTTGTTAAGATTTGATTGAAAGAGGTTAGGAACATTGGGAGGTGTAAAGCCTGTCGCTGCCTCTTCATAACCTGCCCTTCCATACAAACCTTTTCAAGACCCCTCGTGTTGCCTATGGTTTTGTCCAAGCAGGCCTGGAGTTAAATGACCTCTGGCCTGATCTATAGACGGAATCAGATGGTTTTCCATCCTTCATTCTCATTCCTTAGTGATCCATCCCACCAATCAGTCTTTGAGATCCAAATGCTCTAGATGACTAGCCCAACTGAAGCTTACACATTGAACATAAGTAAATCCTTTCTTGACTCCATTGCCCAATGGCCTTGATGTTCCCTGAGTTATCTCTCCTTGCCTAGCTTCCTTCTTTACCCATCCTTGTCTCATGGTGAAACCTTCCTTCCTGATTCTCAACAACCAAACTCATACAATCAAACAAACAACCTTGAGCCTATAACTAGCCTAAAATCACAATTGAGAACTTCAAAGACATATATCCTTTGATAATCATAGAGAGATCCCTCTCTGGACCTAGGAGGGCTAAATCCTAAGGTCTGAAAGTGGTTCTATGTTGTCTCATCTTTTGGTCTCTGTCAACCTGGCCAAAACATGGGAACCCCAACATAATGGCGACTCCGCTGGGGAACAGATCAGTCAGCTTTGATTTGGTAAACCACTGTGGTGGACAGTAAGTTGTAAATCATCCACCTGGCGACTCCACAATTCTTGAATGATAAAAAGACTCCACTGGTGATCATCAGGCCACTGATTATCTTGGTTTCACATAAGACTCCACTGGGAGACCATGTCGCAGTACAACATCATCCACGCCAAAGATCCAGTCACTTCGCTAATGGAAGACTCTGAACAATTTGCAGAAATAGATCCAAGCCTCATAGCAGAGTTTCAGCATGGAGTAGCAAGTGTACTGGCGGAAATTGAAGGGGAGGACCTTCCAAAGGTGGTTGACCTTCTTAGCTCACACCTCAATGCCCAACCTGCGCTTGAGAAGATGTTTTTAGATTTGGTGGTGGAGAGGTATGAGGCTGAGATTGAACTCTTGAACTCACAAGAAAAATCATACGAGTTCAGAGACCTGAGAGCCTTTTTGGAAAGTCTCCCGCCCCCTAAAAGAGAAGGAATTCCGCTGCTCTTCGAAATACAAGAAGAAGAAGATCTGGTTTTCATGAGCCACACCGAAGATGCAGTGGAAGATGCAATAATCGAAGTTGCCCAGGACATAGACAGCCTACCAATCATGGCAGGCCAAAAAGAAGAAAGCATACATCAAGTGTTCGTTGATCCTGTGGCAGAGTACATGGAGGCCCTGATATGCTCGAACGCTCCAGCCTTGATCCTCAGCACGGGTTAGATTCATTAGGAATGGTCACTACTGATGGTGACCGCAGTTTTGAAGAACCACAAGCAGAGCACCCTGTGGTTATCTCTGACAGGCAGCCAGTGCTCATATCCTTTTTCACTACTACTTGACTGGCTGTATTGGCTTTATCATATCACCTAGAACATCAGATATTTCCAGTTAGAGCAGGGTAGGTAGGAAAGCTCAATAAAGCTCAGCCTATGAGCAAGTAGATTAGTTGTTTAAATTTCTATCTTAGAATGTAGAGAAGAAACCTGCTAGACAGTCTAATCCTAGCTGGTAGTAGTGTAAGTAGAGAAGCTATGAGGCCAATAGTTTAATCTAGTATCATGGAGTAATAAGGGTAGAAGTAGAATAGGTTTATTTTTTCCTGTTTGTAAAGATTAATGATGTAAAGGGTCTGCAAGTCCAAATGCACCCAAGAAGAAAAAATGTTAGGACTATAGTGTGGGTAGGTAGTTGTTTGGAAGAATTGTACTGCTGATATGTTGTCTTCACAGTTTGTGGCAGCTGATCAAAGAAAGAGATGGATGGTTCAAGCAGCAGGCATCTGGCCTACACCAAGAGATCAATTTTTGAATTCTTGACTCCTTCAAGAAGAAGCCATCCCCATGTGGAGCCACTGTTAGCCCCCCTATGAAATTTTTGACAAGAAAATAGGGGGCTAAATCATTGTTGAGTCTTCAAGGAATGCATTTTCTCTGAAAACACAGTCTCCTTGAAGCCTCTATATGCCTTTTATCCTTTGATCAAATCCCCTCTGCCCAATTTCCATATAAAGCCTCTATGAAGAGGAAATGCAAGGCCCCCTTTTCCCTCTTATTTCATTCCCCAAAGCCTTTGTTTTCCCTCCCCTTTATTCCCCCTTCTTTCCCCATTTACCCTTGATCCCAAGATCCCATTTCAACTTCTTCCCTACCCTTGGTTTTCCCTTTTCCCCTTTTCTTCCTCATCGTTCCCCTTCCCCAGGCGCTAAAATCCATTAAAATGGAAATAAACCCACTTCCGACCTTATTATAAGGCCTAGCCCCTTTCTTCCCTTCCCCTTAACCACTTCCCCACACATGACCCGGCGCTGGGACCAAGTGCTTAAGTCCCGAGCGCCAATCGCAATCGGAAGTCGGGCGAGGGTCCATTTCCTTTGTTACATCATAAAATTCCCGATGCGATTGACTATTAAACAAAGTCCCGCGACCTGTTTTCGGCCGTTGATTTGCCGTTCCAATCAACGGCGGAGCGCTAATCGCTTGCCCCCCGTCAATCGCAATCGCAACATTCAAGTGACACCCCCCAATTGATCGCAAGCCTTCTGCTCCTTCCTCCGATTGTGAACCTCCGATTACATCACCAGTTGATACCCGGACCCGAGATGTGGTTGTCTGTGTCCACATCTCCCCTTCGCACCCTCCTCTTTCCAACGATTGATTGTGAGCCGTTGATCGATCGCCAGTCCAACCGGTGGTGTCCCTTGTGACCTCAGATCGATACTGACCTTTTCATAGACTCCGTTGCGATGCTCAGGATTCAATCACAGTCCCGTCCTCCACAACCGTCCAGAAGCGGTCCTCATGTCCCTTGAGTCCTCGATTGTTGTCCCCACCGTTGATCTCCCCGCCTGATCCGACGGTCCTTCGGGTCCTCCGCTAATCGCACCCTCCACCCGATCATTGATCGCAAGTCTTTCTGTCTCCGCCCCGATTAAATCGCAGCCGTCCATCTCCCTGCTGATCCTATGGCTCAGCGCTAATCGCATGCTCTCCCCTCCGTCCTCCGATTTAATCTCGACCGTTCATCCTTCCGCAGATCCGACGGCCATCGCACTCCCATTTCCTCCGATCGCAGTCCTTTCCTCTGTCTCCCGATTTGATCGCAGCCGTCCATTTTCCAGCCGATCGGACGGCCTGGCACTAATCGCATCCCCTTCCCTCCGTCACCCGATTCAATCCTGACCGTCCGTCCTCCCGCTGATCCGACGGTCCTCCGCTAATCGCAACCCTGTTTTCCAGTCCTCCGATTGTGTTCTCCACCGTTGATTCCTCCCGCAGATCAACAGTCCAGCGTTAATCGCAAGTTCTTTCGTCTCCCCCTCCGATTACATCCTGACCGTCCATCCCCTGCCTCGATCCAACGGTCAGCGCTCTCTCCGCCCAATCGCAATCGGAACTTTCAATGTGTGTCACCCCTGTTCCCCTCCGATTGCGATTGCCCGATTACATCTGGGCCGTTCATCCTCCCCCGATCTAACGGTCAGGATCTAATCGCCCTCCGCCTCCACTGGGTCCCACTCTTTCATTCATCTCTATCACATTTCATGCATTTCATTTGTTTTTGTTAAGTTTCATATATTGTTACGCTGGTCAAATCTCCGCCGTCGATCTCCATCTCCAGGCCTCAATCCAACGGTCTGCGCTGCATATTTCTACCAAACCCTATTGTCTACACATTCCACCCCTCCACTGCATTTTCATCATAATAGCTTTGTTTCCGCCACCGCCGCACCACCGCCTCGTTCAGCCTGCATTCATCGCTCCGTCCACTGTTTCTTCATAAGTTCGCTGTGTTGCAGAGTTTCTAGAGGATGGGACCGCCGCTGTTCAATGTACTACCTCAATGGCGAGCGGCGCAGTCAAGATCAAATCTAATGAGCTAGTACCATCAGGAAAGTCAAGGAATGGGGCCGCCAGGACTCACATTAAAGGAAGACAGAGTTCAAACGCTGAAAATCCTTCCGGCGCCATTAAAAGCTCGAGCTAACTTGACAGAGGCAGTAATGAAGCAGCAAGGATTTTTAGTACAGAGCAGAGGGATTAATGCGTGTCAAAGAAGATCTTGAGTCCTGAAACAGAGGTTTAAAGAGGCAAAGCATCATTTTGAAGACCCCGAGGATCGATTCTGGAGATCCTGAACATCAATAAGAGGTAATATCAAGGTTTTCTTATCAGCAGAATGTTTTTCCATATAGGACAGGTCTCCCATACAGCCTTTATTATGCGCCGTGTCCTTGAAGGAATTTCTCGTCCCAGCTATAGTTCAAAACAATCTAACATCCATGAGGCAGACCTCTCAGCAGTTTCTTTCATTTTGTTCAAATCACCTGGAGTACTACAGCCAAAGGGTCAAATCATATCCGGAGCAGATCTTTCTTTCACAAGGAAGGTGACAAAGCTTAAATATACAGCGCACCAAGCAGAATGGGCCTCGGCCCTGCATTCATTGTTGTGTTTAAATGTAACATTTAAGATTCACCTACCTCCTCAGTCGGTCCTCTGTGTCTCTTCTGCTATAAAGCACAGAAGGATATCATTGTAATGGTTGTTGTTGGATTATCAGTGAATTGCAAGCATTTGCGTCCCGAGCCAAGTTTCCTGTGTAATAGTTGTATGATAGGCTGAGAAATATGATGTATTCAGGCTTAATGTAAAAGCTTTGGGCAGTGATGTACCTGATTGGTGTTGTGTTTAACATGATAAGCAGTTTTCATTGGATCCTGATCTACAGCAGTTGGTGATGTTTTTCTTATCTCTGTATTTATTTCCATTTCATTTCATGTTCTTCTGACTGACATCTGAACGCATGGCATAAGATTTACCCTTGTTAGGTACCTTATGTCCCAGCTCTCTCAGTCTTTAATGTTTTCCGCTCATATGTATATCTGAATATTTTTTTTAATTGACTAAACCAGTGTAGTGGATGATTATTGCCTGCTCTCTGATGTGCAAGTTAATAGAATCAGTGTTCAGATGTTTTGTTAAGATTTAATTGAAAGAGGTTAGGAACATTGGGAGGTGTATAACCTGTCGTTGCCTCTTCATAACCTGCCCTTCCATACAAACCTTTTCAAAACCCCTTGTGTTGCCTATGGTTTTGTCCAAGCAGGCCTGGAGTTAAATGACCTTTGGCCTGATCTATAGACGGAATCAAATGGTTTTCCATCCTTCATTCTCATTCCTTAGTGTTCCATCCCACCAATCAGTCTTTGAGATCCAAATGCTCTAGATGACTAGCCCAACTGAAGCTTACACATTGAACATAAGTAATCCTTTCTTGACTCCATTGCCCAATGGCCTTGATGTTCCGTGAGTTATCTATCCTTGCCTAGCTTCCTTCTTTACCCATCCTTGTCTCATGGTGAAACCTTCCTTCCTGATTCTCAACAACCAAACTCATACAATCAAACAAACAACCTTGAGCCTATAATTAGCCTAAAATCACAATTGAGAACTTCAAAGACATATATCTTTTGATAATCATAGAGAGATCCCTCTCTGGACCTAGGAGGGCTAGATCCTAAGGTCTGAAAGTGGTTCTATGTTGTCTCATCTTTTGGTCTCTGTCAACCTGGCCAAAACATGGGAACCCCAACACATGCTTGTGCACTATTTTATCAATACCAAGGATCTTTTATGTGGTATTAGCCCACAATATTGAGCGTAGTAACGACTATTTGATCCCGTCCAAGAATACCATCGCCATTAGTGTGGTTTTGGCTCATGGTATTGGCTAAGGCTCAAACTATACAAGGAGGTGGAGATCAAAGTTCTAGTGTGCATGAGTGAGGGTAATGAATGAATACTTCAATCTGAAGTATATTTGTATGGTATGGGATATAGTTTATTGATAGATCTGAAATAATTATGCACACATGAATACAATGATGGATCGGGATCTTTAGACCTGAAATGACTATGTATTTTCATGATCTGTTTATGAGTTGTTTAGATATGTGGTCTGGTGCATGTTTGTTGCAGTGGAGGGTATGATTTGATTAAGTTTGAAGTTCTGAAGTATTGTGCAGTCTTAAATTATTTACAAATCTGTACACGGGTTCGACACAAGGAAGGCGCGTATACACGCGGGTTTTGTTCTGCAGTTTTGTGTATATATTCAGTAATATGTTGAGATATTTACACGAGTTGTGTTTTGAATAAGCGCGTATGTACAGGGAAAAGCCTTATGGAAGGCGCATATGCAAGTCTGGGTTTTTGCTGAAGAATATGTATACTTAGCTTATGCAGTATTGATGTGTTTCTGTTGATTTTCAATGATGTCTTCATGTTGATTTGGGTTTTCTAAAGTAGAACTATTTGAGTGGTGAAGTTGAAATTGTTTGAATATTGATTGGTTGAAGAATATACATGATGCTGCTAACTACATGGGGTTTCAAAGATCTGTAATATAAAAAACTACTTATGAATTTCTATGTACAATTATGTGTCTGATTCATATTAACAATTTCCATAACTTGGTGTATTGAGATTTGTACACAGGTTGCTCTACAGAAAAGCATGTATACACGTAGGTTTCCTTAAGTGAAGTAGCATATACATTTTATTATTATGAATGATCAGGGTTGCAGTTGATTTAGTGTGTTGAAGTAGTATTATGATTTCAGTTCTGTGTTCTGGCTACAATGATCTCACTGTTTTGTTTGAATTAGGTTGGTGATTGTTTTAATATTCGAGTGATTGGTGATTGATTGGTTTAGTGGTTTTTTTCAGGAATTAGATGAATGTTTTGGGTACATTAATCAGTTTTATATTTTTATATTTTGTTAAAGGGTTCAACATGGATTATGTGATGAAAATGGTCTACAAGTTGTGATGTATTGAAGCAGGTGGATCCAGTATGAAAATTTATGAAACATGGTCCACGGATGGTGTTGAGGGTTGGAGACTTCAGTATGGGGGTCGTAGCTCCGTTCTAGTAGGTGTTGGTAAATGATATCATGGGGTCATAGCTCCCTTCCAGTGGGTGTTGGTAAACGTGATCAGAGGGTTGGATTTCCCTTCTAGTGGGTGCTGGAGAACAAGTGAAGGTTGCAGCCTTCTACAGGTGGGTGCCTACGTGTTGGTATGAGTCTGTGCCAGTACAAGATTGTAAGCAGTTTTCTTTATAATAAATATTGAAGACAGAGATGATAGCAGCAATGGTTTTCTCCCACAATGGGTTTCCACCATAAACTAGTGTTCATGTGCGTTTCTTATGTGTGATGATTTATTCTATTCTTACTGCACTTGTTTACTGCTTACTGAATGTCTAATGAATCAATGATGCATTGGTCTAAGTAAATTTACTGAATATTTATCTCAATTATAAGTTCACTGGGCATATGCTAGTTTCCTTAATGAAAGTCGCATACATACTCTAGTTGGCTTAAGTAAAGCTGCGTACAGAATTCGGTAAAGAAAAGTACAATTTTGTGTGAGTTTTAAAATACTGATTCACCGCCCCCCACCCCCCCTTAGTATTTTTCCCACCAAGCTGAACTTAGGAAAGAAGTCCAAAAGTTCAAGGTGGAAAGAAAAGAAGGGAAATGGGCAATCATTAGGAATATAAAAGCTATTGTTAGAGATAGAGTCCCAAGCATGAGTGATAAATAGGGAATAAAATCACTCTGGATCCTCTTCTGGAATTTGCGTGATTTTCCATGGTGTAAAGGTCCTATGTTAAGTTGGATCTCGAGTGATATTGATCTTATTATTTTAGTTGAAACTTGGGAGAATGATGAATCTAGGGTCCCTCACCTTGACGTATTCAATCTTTGGTCAGCTTGGAATAAGAAATCCTCCAAGACGAAACATCCTGGTGGTATATCCTATTATATTTGGAACATTTTTTCCTCTCACATCTGACTTCATAAAACCTACCCCTTCAATCAATACATTTGGATCAAGATCTTTGGTTCTACAACCAATATGATCTTTCTTTTAATCTTCTATTTCGCCCCTATCAACTCTACATCCTATAAGAATAACAACTTGTATAAGAATGGTTCTTTCAATACCTTAGAAAAATACAACTACAACCTAAGGAATGAAGGTAATATCCTTTTGCTTGGGTACTTTAATGCTCGAAATGCTACCAACCAACCTATTATGTTAAGTAACAACTTTAACCTCGACCCCTTATGGCTTGACGAAGATGGTGGCATAGCTAATAGATTCAAAAGAAACTCTGAAGACATAATCGATAACTTATTCGACACTGATCTCCTCCTAATAATTTTTAATGGTATTAACAAGTAGCCTCTCTCCGGTCAGATGACCTGTTTCCATGGGCTGGGTAGCAGCGTCGTGGATTATGCAATTTATGACACCCATGTCCTCAACCATATTACAAACTTTGAGCTACTTAATGGGTATGAGTCTGACTCTAACCACATACCTTTGTCTTTATCCCTCAATCTTATTATGCAAGACTAGTGAATGTAAAAAACACATTTTCTTCGATAGAAGTAATGTCGACCTTTTCTTAAGGGATTTAGAAATGGATTTATGCTCCCTAACTTATAATAACAACATTGATCAAATCTATTAACATTTTACTACTACCCTTTCCACTACCATTAGCAAGTTCTCTAATGAGACTTTGTATAAGCAGAATACTAGAACTTCCAATCCTTCGTATGAAAAAGACTATAAAATTTCCACGAAGAGATCTGGGATGCCCATAATGGAATCATTAAGTTCCAGAAAGAAGTATATACAAATCCCTCATCAAGAGGAAGAAGAGATCATATATTAATAAGAGACAAGAGCATATTCTCCACCTTTCTAAAGTTCCCCCCAGAAAGTTTTGGTGGAATGTGCTTGTTTGTAAAACTAAAGATAATCATTCTATCCCCTTAGAAATTTTGGATAACTATCTTAAGAAGTTTATGACTCTCCGGACTCCATGGGAACCATATTAAACTCTCCTATTAAGGAATATATATTTTCTCTGGAAGACGTTGGGTCTGAGATTAATAAGTTCGATAATGGAAAATCTAAAGATATTGAATCATACCAAGTCGATATCTTTAAAATGGGAAGATCTATCCTCATTCCTCATCTCCACAAGCTTCTCAATTTGGGTGTAAAGCATGGATTCCCTAAGATTTGGATGCAAATCCTTATTGTGCCTATCTTTAAAAATGGATACAAAATAATTCCCTCTAACTATAGGACCATTATGATTAGCCACATCCTAGCCAAGATTTATGGGCTCATTTTAGAAAAGAATCTTAGCCTTTGGATTGAGAACAAGGGTAAAAGGTCTAAAAATCAAGCTGGTTTTAGGAGACATCAATCGACTATTGACCACCTTGTCACTCTCAAGATCATTACATAGGAATGTCACAATAGTAAAATTTATCTCTTATTTTGTTTTGTGGACTTTAGAAAAGCTTTTGACACTTTCCCTCGAGATATGCTCTGGGAGAGACTTGAAGAGATCATGGTTCCTCCTGAACTGACGATTGTTGTGATCCACATCTATTCTATTGTCATTTCCAAGCTTAAGACCAATGAAGGGTGGTATAAATATTTTAAATGCGATATCAGGGTTAAGTAAGGGTGTCCCATGTACCCTACCCTTTTTGGTATTTACATCGATAAGCTAGAGGAGTGTCTAGAAACTGTGTGTTGCAAGGGAACCGAGTTCGCTGGTATAATCATTAATCTTCTCCTTTATGCTGATGATATTTTTCTTCTTCAAAAAATCCATGATGACCTAGATAAGCAACTTAAGACTCTTCATGTCTATTGCTCCAAGATGGGTGTGACAGTTAATATTGACAAGAATAAATTCATGATCATTAAATCAAAAAGTATCACCCATGGTAGTTCGTTTATGATCACCATTGTCTAGAGCAGGTTTATTCTTATAAATATCTGGGTATTGACTTTCCTCATCAGCTCAATAATTATAACATCGAGAAAAAAATTATTTGAGGTTGGAAAGCTTATTATGAGCTTGAAAACAATTGTAAGTCGGTCGATCTTTACATTTGGAGTAAAAAAAGGTTCCTCTTTGAGACTCTAGTCACCCCTATTGTCTTATACAAATGTGAAGTTTGGGGTTGCAGTATATCTAGAGAGTCATGGAGGAAGATTGAAATGATTCAAAATCAATTCATAACCTATAACCTCAAGCTCAAGGGAAATACTCCCTATCCTATCCTCTTGATCGAATTTGGCTTGTCCCCCATTGAAAGTATGGCTATGTTTAGATATCTGATGTATAAGAAGAAGCTTTACAACATGGAATCCAAGAGGCTCCCAAAAATTGCTTTTAACTTTATTCAAAACCACCACCTACGCCTCAAGCGTGGGTGTCATAAGGATGCCTAGCCTTGACTCGACCTTTGGGGGATTAAGGAGGAGATCATCATGGGAAGCAAGGATGGTATCAAGGATACTATTACCTCCAATTTTAAAGACAAGATGTGGGATGATAAAGAGCTAGAGGGTAAAAGGAAGCTAAGGTACTATAAGGAGGTGATCAACCCCACCTTTGATAACCAAAATTATATGTCTGTGTTGGCCATCACTACATCGCTAGCATAAGAACTGATTATCATGAGCTTCAGACTGAGACCGGACAGTGGTCTACTCCCAAGACTCCCTGGGGCGATAGAATTTTTCATATTTGTGATACTAAGAAGGTGGAAGATGAAAAACACTTCCTTTTAGACTGCCCGGCTCTTGCCCACATCCGCTCTCAATTCCCTATCATCAGCCACACCTCCAATCTTCTTGAATTATTAATCAAGCCCAACTATAGCGATATTCAAGTGCTTCTTTCCCTTCTCCTTGATCATAGAAACAAGATTTTGAAGAATGACAATTAGACTTTTTTTTTCCTTCTTTTGTCTTTTCCTTTCTTTTCTTTTCTCAAGGTCCGATAAACCACATCCGCCTTAGTGGACATTAATTATCACCATCATCATCATCATTTATTTTAAGAACTAATTGATATTTTTTATTTTATTTTTTGTCTTTATAGACATTATACATATAATGAAGTTGATATCAACACTTTTTTTTACATCTAATTACTTTATTTATTTTTGCATAGAGATTTGCATTCTAGAGCCCACTATCTATTTGCATAGAGAGGTGGATTCTTGATCTGAATTTATACATGAACGCAAAAAATTACACATATAACCACAAATACAAAGATGCAGTGGAAATAACACTTCATTTCATTAATATCAAAGAAGTGAAATTTGTTTACAGACAGAATGGAAATAAACTAGCTAGGGCACTGATATCTTATCTCTGAGAAGAGATGTGGTGGCTACAGGCCTTTGAAATGTGTTAAAATGAGGATCTAGGGCCTATTTATTATTGAGAAACAATGGAAAACCACAAAAATCCAAAAATCTAACCCTAGAAGATGAAGCGTCAAAACTATGGGCCCCGTTTGGGTAAATTGGTACATCAACTTCCCGGGGACGTAACTTTGGCATACGATCTCTGTTTGACATGCACAATATCTCATTAGAAATATCTATCCGAGGAATACAATTTTTGATGTGATTTGTTAATCTTAGTTTTCCCAAAAAAATTTGTTTAGGGCCTCAAAACGGCTCCATAATTTCAAGACCTGAAAAGCTGCTAAAAATAGTAAATTGTGCTACAATTAAGGAAACTGAAAAAATGAAAGAAACAATGTTGGGGCCCCAAGTGGAATAGGTGGGTGGCAACAAATATACACCTGGATCAATTCTAGAGCCAAATATGAGGGCCATGTGTGATTTTGTCCATGCTCAATGTGGATTTGACACATGTCCATCTTAAAATAAGAATAAAATACAAAAATGAATATGCATGTTTAGTTAGTTTTAAATAAAAGCATTTTAAAACATCAATAATCCTAACCTCACTATGGCAACTCAATTTGTTATTGATATTATAACCCAATGTAGTAAAAAAAATTACAATATCCTTATCAACTTTAAAAATAGATAAAGTGATTAGAAGAAAAAAAAAAATCCATATCAACTTCATATCATATGCATATATATGAAGAAATAAAATGTTAAAATAAAATATGAATGTCCAAGGAAAAAAATAATTAAAAGTTAAAAAATAAAAAAACTCCTTTAAAAAAAAATACAAAAGAGGGGTAAGTGTAAATGATTAATTCTAAATATAAAATTAATAACAACATTTAAAAATATTTATAATAATATAAAAATTCGATGTAGATCATCAATAAAATATGTTAATATGGAGAATTAAGTAATATTAAGGTATCCTTAAAAATATATTAATAAAAAAGCACATTTTAATGCATACAATATAAAACACTTCAACGCTGCTTTTGTTTGGCTAAGAGTTTTGACTTCCTCAAACGTAAGGAAACGGGTTAACGACCCAAGACCCAGAGGCATCTAGCAGGAGTGAAAGCATTCCCCCTTAGGGAGCACGAGTGAGTTATTCCTGGTGGCATTATTTTCCTTGAATAAGGGTGATGATTCAACCTACATTAGAGGATAGCAATGAGCGATGGTTGTCCTCACTTTTGGTTTGATAACTGAGTTATGATAATTTTTCCCACCATGTAAAAAAATATAAAACACCTTGGTCCTAAAGATGAACCTTATTAATAGGTTCCAAACGTTGACCATAAAACGTTGTCAATGTGATTTATTCGAAATCTAGCTACAAAAAAATCAACATCTCCCCTATCTCGATTACAATAAAAAATTAACTTTTACTCCAATCTAATTAGTAATAACTTGACTATCAACGTTGGATTTCAGACATCAGTTCTACTTAACTCAAAATTCAGTGTCTCCTCTCATTCGGTACAAGATTTAAGGTGAATTACATGTATCAATTATTGCTCCAAAGCACACATCTTATAACACTCTAACAAATGTTTCAACTCAAAATCCATACCATGAGCATATCTATTAATGTGTAAGAAATGTATTCGGATCCTTGAGTTATATCATGTAACCTACACAATCATTGTTTTACTCGTTTCATTCCACCGAATTTTTGGAACTTGATGCCATAATTAAAGCTATATATTGTTGATATATGAGGCTTTATAAAGTTCTTGACGCATATTCTTGATTTGACTTTACCCTCGATTTGTGCGTTGGATGATCCAACGACTTAGAATCCATATATGATTGGATGGTCAGAACGTGAGGAGGATTTACCAGGGTAATTGTCACTTCCCCATCGACGTCACCTCTGGTCATTTGCGACTCTAAGATTTGAGGAAAAAGGTTGTGCAAGATGAAACCCCCTGCTCTTTACCAGTCTAGTTTCCTGGTAGTGCGAGATACATTTCATGGAAATATTGTAGATATTTTCAACTATCATTTTCTCTTGGATTTTACTGACACGGATTGAGTGGTCACAGGGTTTGGTTTGGCTACCCTGAGGGCGATGAATGTCAATTTTTCTACTGCAAATCATTAACATAGTTATCGATCGAACGGGAACTATTACCTCAAAATGAGAACTCTAGCCCAAAAAAACTCAAAAAACATGAAAAAACAACCCAAAAACGAAAAGTGTGTCTTCTGGAACGCACTTTTTTTTTGGGTCAAATTTCAACATTTTTTTAAATTATGCTAAAAACCAATTTTTTTTCCTGGAAAAAAGGATTGAAAAACACCCTCAAAACAAAACGTGTTGATGGTGGAATAACATCATCAATTTTGTGTGTGCAAAAAACAACTTGAAAACGAAAAAGTTGATGCTCGAATAACGTCGTCAATTTTTTATGTGCAAAAAACACCTTGAAAATGAAAAGTGTTGATGTTGGAATAACGTCTTTTTCTTTTCGAGGTAAATTGTCAACAATTTTTAATAATTACATTAAAGATAAAATATCATGACTCTGAAAAACCTTAAAATTTCAACGATAAACATGGCATTAAAGATCAAATATCAAGTCCTAAAATTCTAATGATTTTTTAGCATGGTATTAAAGATAATCTATTATTTTGTCTCTAAAAAGCCTTAAAAATCCAAGGATGACATTAAAGATAAAATATCACATTTATGAAAATAAAATTCCAATGATTTTTAGGCATTATATTTTTTTTTGGTAAGTTAGGCTATTCTATTAATTCGAAAAACAGAGGAGTTACATATGTTACAGGCTGGGTTGGCAAGCTCCGCTTAGCCAATCCCACCCTTAGTTACACAGTTTCGAGGCTGCCTCTGAGGAGGAAACTAGCCTGAACAAAACTTAAAACAGAGAATTACATTATGCACAGTTGCGCTGGAGCATCTAGATAGCACAAAATAAGTAGTAGAAAAAAAGCACTGATGGCAAGCTTGACAAAAAACATGGAAGAGATGTACAGCTGCACAGAACTCACTATTCATCTTCATCATCGTTGTTGGGGACCTCCTCCTTGATGGGGCAAGAAAGTGAATGTGCAATGGCTTTGGTCGAGTCTACAACTGTACGTCTAGCTGTGTGGACCAGTGCGCAAAGGATGGGGGAGTCCGGATCTACGCCATCAGGGACACGCGTCCAGTTGCCGTCGGAATCCATCACCCAGACGTACGAGTCATCATCTTCCTTCTCCTATACCGGCAGCAGGTTAGTTATGCAGAGCTGGGGGTGCGTCTGGGAAGCGATGGTAGACTTCTGCGATCCACCCCTTCCTCTCTATGCAACCCGCCCAGGGGTTGCTTCCTCCTGGTCAGGGTCGAGGCTACGACGCGCATAAGAGCCGGAGGAGGATCCTTCCATAAACTCTAGTCAATTTTCCTCTCCACGGTGATAATGGTCAGAGAGAGCTCCTCGTTGTCTGCCTTGGATAGTTCTCTGACGGAGTCTGGGGGCCATGGATCGAAGAGGTAGGGGGGAGGTGTTTAGGTAGGAAAACACAGAGGGACAGACCGCGCAGGGGTGCAGGGGGTAGGAATACCCAGGGGAGAGGTGCACAAGAAGGGAGCCAAAAAAATAGAAGGGACTACACAGCTCAGCTCTGAGAGTAGGGCTTCACAGCCTTCTGAATATCAAGAGATGCCGAAGCAGGGGTAAGGAGGCGAAAGGAAGAGGTAAAGTGTTGTGGTTTGAAACGGGCTGTAAGCTTATCCTTTTAAAGGGGCTAGGATGTGTGTGAGGAGGATAGCAACGAGTATGCCTCGCACGCAACTGCGTGCCACAATAGTTCACCTAAACAGGCTCGAGGGAAGGGGGATGGAAGCAATACGGGTTAATCATGATGGTCATTTATGGTGATGGGTGCAAAGGGATGCCCTGGATTGGGCAACACAATTCCCATCATCTCGTAATCATTCCTGATTCTGTGAGTCTCGTGCGGATGGCTAATGGTATGAGGATCCGCATCAGGTGAGGCTCTACGCCGAAGATCTTCGTCCTCCAAGGTGCATGAGATGTGGTTGTAAAGCCTGTCAATTCTATCACCCGCATCCGGGGGATTTTTAGGTATGATATTAAAGATAAAATATCACTTGTAAAATAATGATAATAAAAAACAAAAACAAAACAAAAAACAAAAAACAAAAAAAAAAAAAATTAAAAAGGAAAAAATCTATAAAAAAAAACACACAATTTAAAGAAAAATAAATAAAAATTAACCCAAAACAAAAAAACAAAAACAAATTTTAATTTTTTTAAGTTATAAAAAAAACAACAATAATAATAAATATAATTTTTTAAAAATAATGAAATAAAATTTAAAAATTAAAATTAGTTAAAATTTAAAAATAAAAAATAATAAAAATTTACAAATTTAATTTAAAACAAAAAAATTATTAGGAATTTGGCTTCTGTGATCCATAAATTGTATGTAAAAATATTCAGTGAAAATCACATCAAAGAAAATTTTGTGACGTGTTTCAAACTAGCCATCCATAAATTGTATGTAAAAATTTTCAGTAAAAATCACATCAAAGAAAATTTTGTCGACGTGTTTCAAACCAGCCAGTGTGGTTCATCAGGACAAGATGAGAAATCTAATCATGTAATTTCTCATCTTGTCCTGATGATGAACAACACTGGCTGGTTCGAAACGCGTCGACAAAATTTTCTTTGATGTGATTTTCACTGAAAAATTTTACATACAAAAAAAATTAACTAAAAAAATAAATAAATAATAAAAATTTAAATTTAAAAATAAAATTTAAATTTAAAAAGAAAATTTAAATAATAATTTAAATTAAAAGAAAAGTACATAAATATATGGAAAATAATTTTTTATATATAAAAAATAAAAATAAAATCTTTTTTTTTTAATTTAAAAAGAAAAAAAATATATATATATATATATATATTTATATTAAAAATAATAAAAGACATTTTTAAATATAAAATTTACAAATTAAAAAAATAAAATTTTAAAAAATATAAAATAAATTTAAACAAAAATTTTAAAATTTTAAAAACAACAAAATTTATAAAAATACCAAAAAAAAAAAACTAAAAATTAAATTTAAAAAGGAAAAAATAATTAATAATTTAAAAAATAATTAAATAAATGCATTGACCTCGATCACCCTGGTGACTGTCGGCCGAGCCCTGTGGCCCCAGGGCGGCAAGGGTCAAACCTTTCCGCCCTATGGGCTGCGAGGCTTGGCAAATGGGCAGTGGGAGAGGTCGTCGAACCTTGCCGCGGGGCTTAACCGGTGGGCAGTGGGAGAGCTCTCCCGCTGCCCGTTGGCCGAGCCCTGTAACCCCTGGGGCGGCCATCGTAAAACAAATTAAAAATTAAAAATTAAAAAATTAAAAAAAATTAAAAATAAAAATAAAAAATTATTGATTTTTTTTTTTTAATTTAATTTTTTTTATTTTTTTTAATGTTTTTAAAATTTTATTTTAATTTAATTTATATTTGAGAGTGCAAGCTTCTGTGATCCATAACATTTTAATTATAAATCTTCTGGGAAATCACATAAGAAATTTTGGAACCGACGCGTTTCGAACTACCAACTGTAGTTCATAAATCATCATCAGGATAATGAAGACTCGCTGATCTGACTTACACATTTATACCAGGAAGAGAAAAGCAACGGTCAAAACCCAAGACAAATTAAAAATGTTAAAAAAGGGTAAAAAATAAGAATAAAAATATAAAATAAACCAAAAATATAATTAACTCATCTTTAAAATTACAAATGTTAAAAACGGTCAAAAATAAAAATATGAAATGAACCAAAAATATAATTACCTCATCCTTAAAATTTATAAAACAACCAAAAAAAAATATATCAAAACTAAAAATAAAAATAAATAATATAAAATCAAAACTAAAAACTAAAAATATCATCCCTCCCAAAGAAATAAGATAAACAAGTTTTTAAAACTAAATTAAATCATCAAGTCAAAATTCAAAAAGTCAAAGTCATACATTATAAAAAATTAATTTATATTTTTAATATTTTTTTTTAATTTTAATTGAAAAAAAAATATGTTATTATTATTTTCATTTTTTAATTTTTTAATTAAAAAAAACGAATTATGTTTTTCTTTTTATTCTTTGATTATGAATTTTTCGTATGTGTGTGTTTTTAATATAAATTTTCTTTTAAAATTTTTAATTTTTTTTTCTATTTAAAATTTTATTGTTTTAAAAATTTTATTTTATTGTTCTTTAAATATTTTTTTTTAAATTTAAATGTCTCATTTTTAATTAATTTGTATTTTTGTATTTCTATTATTTTAATTATTTTTAAATTTAAATTTTTATTATTTGTGTTTTTTAACATTTTTATGAGGTTTTTTTCTTTTTCTTTTTTTTTTTATATTTGATTTTTTTTGTCAAGTTTTTTTTTTTTTTTTAATGTCTTATTACCAAGATGAAAATCACCACTCTAAACAAAAAGGATTGATGTTGCATCAACACTTTTCAAAATTAGCATGAAAATCACTAACATTTTAAAACAAATGTTCATACTTGATAAATAAATAAAATTAAAGTGTCAAAAAACTCACCATTTTTCTAAATCGATGTGACATTTAAAAAAAAAAAATCAAAGAAAATTTAAAGTTCCAAAAATATGCTCCAAAAAAAAAACAGGTTATTCTACATCACCACTTTCAAAATAGACATGAAAATCATGACATTTAAAAAAAAAAAAAAACATAAGAAAATTTAAAGTGCCAAAACTATGCTAAAAAAATGGGTGATTTTGCATCACCACTTTTCAAAATCGAGTGTTTTTTTTGCTACCTCAAAAAAAAGGGTACCAGGTAATTTTCTTGTTTAATCAGTAACTATGTTCATTCTGGACCACTCAATATGAAGGTGAGTTAATCTCCGTGTTACCCTTTTTAAGGTTTCTCTTTCTAAATTTTATTATTCTATCTTAAGCTTAATATTTTAATTAGAGTTTTGGTCTGCCTTTCTCACAGGTGTGGGGTAGTGACTATGCTAAAAAAAAATCAGGTAACCTGTATTCCTCCTTCTTATCTTCATTTAGTTTTGGTATTACTTGCCACATTAGCTTACTATGTTTTGTCGGAATTGTTTTCCAGGTTCCATTAGTAATGTTATTATTTATTCTCTTTCTGGTCCTTATAGGGTTTCAAATTTCCTACCTGGATGGTCGTCCATTAGCTAACCACATTCTCATTTTCTTTTATGCCCTCCCTAAGGGTTTTGAGACTTGGCCGTGCAGCCATAATTTGTAATGAAGGAAAAGGAGTATAGATAAATTATATGATTTCAATTATTATCAAAACCCCTGGGGTTTACTCTCAGGGTTTACTTGTTGAATATAAATTATAATACTTTATATATTAAATCCTTTAGTGGCCTTCGATCTGGAGCATGTTAATGTGACTCATATCTTATTTTCTATAATTTCTTCAATCTAATTCCCTTAGATTTCTTGTGTCAATACTTGGCATGGAGGTTTAATTTTGTGTTGTTTCCTCTGTGAGTAATCAATGGTGTTAAATGTATATATACATTCTTGGTTTATGCATCTTCAACGGGGTTATAGGGATGTTCTTTAAAAGTAATCCGATTGTCACAGTTGAAAATATAGGAAATCGACTCTCATCTAAAGTTATTTATCTATAGAACCATCATTTTCTGATGAAAGCTATAGGTGACAAATTCGTTCGATAATCTCATACAATATTTCTTACCTGTGTTCTATCATGTGCTATCAATTTAATTATAGTCACAGTCCCTTGCTATTTTGTTTATGTCATACTCAACCTATAATTTTGTCGTGATTTCCTTAATTAATATGAGGTGGACTTGAGACCCTTTCAAGTGTTTTATATGCTAGTCTGTACGAATTGTTTCTAAAGCTGGTTACCATGTGGCACATATAATAGTTCTTAAGAAAAACAATTTCTAGCTTCTCTTTTATTCCAAAATCATTGTTAGTAGTTATGGATGCATTAACTCTATTTATATATTTTTATTTATTGTTGTTTCCATTTGGGGTTAGGGGTTTTTCTTGAGCAGGACTTATTCGTGGGACCTGCTCATTTATTCCAACCCTCTTTCATTCTGAAGCCATGACTGTTTCTGGGCTCTTGTTTTCTTAAGTTGAACTGAAACGAACCTACTTCATTTTCCTTTAACAACAGTAAATCCCAGCTATTACCCATACATAATACCTCTAGTTGAAAAGAGAACATATCTCAAGCACAAAAAAGGATTTTGCATACATATGGCATAAAATATTTTATCTCAAACCCATGTCCAATACTTATTTTCGGCTTCTCAGCCTGAACAAGTCACAAGATTATTGTAATTACACAATACTTTGCATAGAGCTCAAAATCTACCCTTTTTATTGAGTTCAATCAACCTCATATAACAATATTTACTTGTAAGTAGGAAAAATTTATGTAAGAAATTCCTTTCATTATTTTTATATGCACTGCTTATTAAATACATCAATCTCTTTTGTTCTAAAATATAAATTTTAATAATAAAAAATATGAATCTGTTAATTTAGGTTTTCCATGGAAAATTATAGAGGAAGACGATCACTCCATCCGACCAACGAGAACAGTAACCACTACTGGTTCTCCCCCTATGCTAGTTTCCATTTCTAGAACAGTAGTAAATAGGGACCTCTCCAGGTTCATCCAAAGACATCAATACTTTTCCAGTCCATCCTAGGGATTCAAAAACTCTCAAATTTTTCGTAGGGATTCCACTAGCCACCCACCAACTCAAGAATACCCAACTGACAAAGTCTTTCCCTTCCTCAACAATGTCCTATTCGAGGAATAAAATACTTTCCAAACTCTTCCTCAGATGTCTCACTTAATTTCCTCGCATTCTCTCTTGGATTTTGTTTCCCTAACTTAGATGATTTATCTCTAGGGGTGGAAGTAAATGTCCCCTAATTGTCCAGTAAATGAAAGTTTCACTTAGTGACTTCTGTAAAAATTATACAAACAATATGTATACCAATGGATTCAATTTGATCATGAAATATACTAAAACAAGATACTGAATCCTTCTACAAATTAATTGCGGTAAATAAACATGATTGCACAATCACACCAAGTAAGAGAAAGAAGCAAATCAATCGCACAACACAGATATTTTTTCTGGGGAAAGCTTGCTGCTCAAAATCCCTCTATCTCTATTGTATAATGAACCAAGGAATCATGAAACAATACAATGCACTCTTCTCACAAGAGTTTGTTGCACTCTACCAACTGTCTCACACTGATCCGGAAAAAAACGGGCTAGTACTTAGCCAATTCTCAGCATTTGCTCAACCTAACTTGCTTATGCAATCCCTAGGCAATTAATCCCTATTAAATAGGATAATTAGCCTTCCTTGACTGCACACCGCATCATGGGCATCCTATGGTGTATATAATTGTGCCAAGGAAATTTTCTATAAATACAACTGATAGATAACTTCCCTTTAACCTTTGTCTCAAGTGGGTTTTTATCAAAACTGACATGCATGCAACTATTAATAGTAAATCATCAGTCACTTGACAAATCATTACATGTGAATTAAATCTGATTTAATTCACTTGACTTTTCACTAGTGCAACAGTTAGTTACAACTAGTTAGACTGACTTTAACTCACTTAATTGAGTTAATTGATTTCTCATGCATTAAACTAATACACTAAATGCAACTTGGACTCTAAAACAAATAGAATCACTCTACATGCCTCACCAACCACCCTCAACTCGAATTTCATGAGCTAACTGAGTATATCACTCTCAGTTAACTATTACAAGTGATTATGAGATAAGATTACAATTTATTATCCAATTTATTTAAGAGATAAATAATTTTGACAGATATTTCTTCTAATTTAATTAAGAAATAATTAAATCAAAAGCCTCCATGGCAGCCATTTCTGGATGTCATTTTTTGGATTGTGTTTCTGGATGCCAATTTCACTGTTTCTTGTTGCAAATTTCAATACTCCCTCTCAACAAGAAAGGAATCAATTTGTCCCGATCTGGTACCTTTGGAATGTTCTGCATGCAACACTTCTGAAACTGAATAGCCTCCAAACAACTAAATTAGTATAATGCATGTGTCATCAAAGTCTTCGGACTACAGGATCCTACTGCACATTTCTACTAGACTCTCTGCGTTGATAACATATGCATCCATGCACCTTGCATTACTGCCAACTCTCATATGTGCTCCAGTATCCGACACCTGTCACTCTGATTTCTGTCCTCCTAACATCTTACTACATCAATATAACTTATCCTTCCTGCTATTGTTGTACTATGGGCTCCTCGTAGCTAGGTTCGATCCATGAGATACACCATCTCAATGAACCATGCCCAAATTTCTTCTTGGGATTAATTATGTACATTGCTCCACCTCACACCTGGAGGTATAGCTGCATGTACTCCTTCTACCCATCTGGGTCGAAATTTCCCCCTCTTGGAGGTCTCTGCTTGAGTCGACTCTTCCACTCAGTATCCTCTCTGCTTCTCCAATTGTGGTTGCTCCACAATATTCCGAGACTGCTTCTGAGGCTAAATGTTGAGAGATAATTGCTCCCTCTCAACTACCAAGTC
This sequence comes from Pinus albicaulis, assembly GCA_034641835.2. Classification (NCBI taxonomy): domain Eukaryota; kingdom Viridiplantae; phylum Streptophyta; class Pinopsida; order Pinales; family Pinaceae; genus Pinus; species Pinus albicaulis. The sequence goes on along the minus strand of CM076583.1, from coordinate 322,475,086 downwards.
GTTAACCACTTCTTTGCTCCTCAAATCCTTGCATGCATCCTCAACCTTGAGAGAATACAGGTTCTTGACTCTTGAACAGATCTACTTCACATGTCCAAGGGCTATGTGTTTAAGGAACACCTTTCTTTTTCTAAACATCACCTCATAACCACGGTCTTCCAATACCGTTATGGGGACAAGATTATTCCTTGGGCCTGGAACATACAAAACATCTGCTAGTCTGAGATGGGAGCCATTCTCCCTCTGAAAGGTAACTGTACCTATTCTAATAGCATTATACCTCTCGTCAACTCCAAACTCTATGCTCTGTTGGAGGTCCTTCTCCTCCAAGTCACTGAATAGATCTCTATTCCATGTCATATGGAACGAGGCACCGCTATCTAGATAACACATGCATCCCATTACAGTGATATCCATGCATGCAATGAGAGTAAAATCAAGCTCGAACTGTGAAGACAATGCTTCACCTATTGCAACTGCAAGCTCCTTCTTGCTTGCCTTCTTTAGTGGAAATTTTTTTGCATAGTGCCTATGCTCGTGACAGTGAAAACATCTCATCTTGGACAAGTATTTCTTGCCCGCTTCGCCTTCGGATTTCTTTCCCTTGGCCTTCTTTTCCTTACTGGCCAAGGCACAATCTTCCTCGTCATTAGTCTTGGATGAGGATCCATCCCTGGTATTCCGCCTGAATTCTTCTTGTACCAAATCCGACCAATGTCGCTCCCAATATGGTAACTTCTCCCTCCCATTCACCGAGTCCTGGTAACTATGCCAGCTCTTGTGAAGGCCTAGAAGTTCTAGGCTCACCAAGTCATCATCTGCTACAGTCACACCAACACTTCCAAGATTATCTTGACATTGAGTGAACTTCGCCAAGTATGTTGGTACCGTCTCGCCCTCCTCTTTCTTGATTTTCCTGAGTTTTTCCTTCAGGGCCAACTTCCTTTGGTCGTTGTTGTTCTAAAATAGATCCGTCAAGGCCTTCCACATTGCATATGGATTCTCCTTGCCATGGAGACTCAAGACAATGTGATCTCGAACTCCCTCTAATAATATCCTCCTCGCCCTTGCTACCTTCTTTTGCCAAGCATCAAGAAGAGCGGTGTTTGCTGCTCCAGGCTTGGGAATATCATTATCAATGAATTCTTTCAATCGGTTGACCTGCAGAACTGCCTCCATTCTGTCTTTCCATGCGATATAATTAGAACTGCCCTCAAGTGCATATTCCAATCTTAATCCATTAAAATCCATCTTGATCCGCTTGTCACTCCAAAGAAATTATCTGCAAGTTTGAATATTGTTCAGCACAAACTCAAGTTATTCTCCACTATTGTGATTCTGGGCGCTCTGATACCATGTAGAAATTATACAAACAATATGTATACCAATGGATTCAATATGATCATGCAATATACTAAAACAAGATACTGAATCCTTCTAAAAACTAATTACGGAAAATAAACACAATCGCACAATCACACCAAGTAAGAGAAAGAAGAAAATCAATCGCACAACACAGATATTTTTCCTGGGGAAAGCTTGATGCTCAAAACCCCTCTATCTCTATCGTATAATGAACCAAGGAATCATGAAACAATACAATGCACTCTTCTCACAAGAGTCTGCTGCACTCTACCAATTGTCTCACACTGATCTGGAAAAAAATGAGCTAGTACTTAGCCAATTCTTAGCCTCTTCTCAGTCTGCCTTGCTTACGCAATCCCTAGGCAATTAATTACTATTAAATAGGATAATTAGCCTTCCTTGACTACGCAATGCATCATGGGCATCCAATGGTGTATATAATTGCGCCCAAACAATTTTCTATAAATACAACTGATAGATAACTTCCCTTTAACCTCTGTCTCAATTGGGTCTTTATCAGAATTGACATGCATGAAGCTATTAATAGTAGATCATCAGTCACTTGACGTATAACTACAAGTGAATTAAATCTGATTTAATTCACTTGACCTCTCACTAGTGCAACAATCACTTACAACTAGTTAGACTGACTTTAACTCACTTAATTGAGTTAATTGATTTCTCATGCATTAAACTAATACAGTAATTGCAACTTGGACTCTAAAACAAATAGAATCACTCTACATGCCTCACCAACCACCCTCAACTCTAATTTCATGAGCTAACTGAGTATATCACACTCAGTTAACTATTACAAGTGATTATGAGATAAGATTACAATTTATTATCCAATTTATTTAAGGGATAAATAAATTTGACACATATTTCTTCTAATTTAATTAATAAATAATTAAATCAAAAGCCTCCATGGTAGCTATTTCTGGATGCCATTTTCTGGATGTTGTTTATTGATGCCAATTTCACTGTTTCTTGTTGCAAATTTCAACAACTTCCCCTAAATTCCATGGTTGGCCATAACCAACTTTTAAATAAAAAATAAAATAACCTTAAACATTAAATTTTCCACGAGGCTTCCAAACATTCCATAATTTACTAAATTACTACAATAAAAGTAAATTAATTCTTTACTTTTCACTAAGGGGTGTTACAAATTCTTTCACTATTTAATATGGATTTAGCACTTAACATCTAAAAATAATATTAATACCAGTATAAATCTATCTTAAACACAGATCTAGCATGCCCCATTCCCATTTTTTAAATTGTATTTTTGAATGCTATATAGAATACATAACTTAAATTTACAAGTCTAAAAAAAATTTGTTGGATTTCAGGGAAAATTGATATATATATATATATATATATATATATATATATATATATCAAGAATTGAATGAATTACACATCTCTCTTTTATTATTATTATATCCAATTAGTTGACATTAAAATATATTTTTTATTATGAATATTTTTAAATGTCACCTATTAAGTTTATATCAATAATTCTATGAATTGCACATCTCCCTCTTATTATATATATATATATATATATATATATATTTGACAAAATATTTTATATAAATATTTTTAAATGTCGCTCTTTAACTTTAATAATTCCACCAACATACTCTACCCCCTCTGGTTTTGAACTTGAGACCTCTTAGGAGAAAACACATGCTCTTAACCATTAGGTCCACTCAAGTTGTATAGTACTTGGTATTTTTTATTTTATTTTTTTGAGACTTAGACATTATATATATATATATATATATATATATATATATATATATATATATATATATATATATATACCTAGTTGATAATATACTTTACATATAATGACTTTATTTATTTTTGCATAGAGAGGTGCATTCTAGAGCCCAATATATGTTTGCATAGATAGGTGGATTCTAGAGCCCAATATGAGGGCCATGTGTGATTTTGTCCATGTTCAACATGGAGTTGACACATGTCCATCTTAAAATAAGAATAAAATACAAAAATGAATAATGCAATATGCATGTTTAGTTAGTTTTAATTAAAAACATTTTAAAACATCAATAATCCTAACCTCGCTATGGTCACTCAACTTGAAATTGATATTATAAGCCAATGTAGTAAAAATAAATTACAATATCCATATCAAATTTAAAAATAGGTCGACATGATAAAGATGCAGTCTTGCGAAATATACAAAAGAGAGATATGTGTAATTGATTAATTCTTAATATAAAATTAATTTCGACATTTAAAATATTTATAATAATAGAAAATTTAGATGTAGATCATCAATAAAATATTTTAATATGCAGAATTAAGTAATATTGAGGTATCTTTAAAAATATATGTAATTGATTAATTCTTAATATAAAATTAATAATGCCATTTAAAAATATTTATAATAATAGAAAATTTGGATGTAGATCATCAATAAAATATTTTAATATGCAGAATTAAGTAATATTGAGGTATCCTTAAAAATATATTAATAAAAAAAAAAAAAAAGCATTTTAATGTATACAATATAAAACACCTCAATATTGCTTTTGTTTGGCTAAGATTTGTCTTTCTTAGACTTAAGGAAATAGGTTAACTACCCAAGACCCAAAGGCATCTAGGAGGAGTGAAAGTCATCCCCCCTTGCTGACCAAGCCAGTTATGATGGCATGATTTTCCTTGAATAAGGGTGATGAGTCAACCTCCATTAGAGGATAGCAGCTAGTGATGATTGTCCTTACTTTTGGTTTGACAATTGAGTTATGATAGGTTTTCCCAACATGTAAAAATATAAAACACCTTGATCCTAAAGATAAACCTCATTAATAAATTCCAAACTTTGACCATAAAACATTACCAATATAATTTATTCCAAAGCTATCTACAAAAATTTAAAACACCTAATCTAAAATATTTTAATTTCAATTATATATATTATATGTTTAAAATAATTATATTTATATTAGAAATTTGTTGCCCTTATTTGTATCATATCGAGAATTAATTCGAAACCATAGACATTATGAGGTTGGCATTGTTTAAAATAAATTTTAGATCAGTTATCTAAGTTATCACGTTAAAAGTCCAACGTGAAGATCAGTGTTTTCATAGGTAACCCATATGGCATTGTAAATTGATTTAAATATGAAATCGAACATACGGCGCCGATCAATAAAATGGGAAAACATAAAGAAAGAATACTATAATACGCACAAAACCACATGGAACTTTCCACTCGTTAAAGAGGACAAAATTGTTTTCTTTCATCGCTGTTCACGAATAAAAAATTAGAATGCATGCATCCTCTCCCAACAAAAAAAATTGGGAAGTCAAACACCTAAAAAAATTCAAGAGAGTCACAGAATATGACTCTTACTGGTGTGTTCTTAGTTTTAAATAGTTCCACGTTATGCTGTATCATCCTGTCTTAAAACCCTTTATCTCACCCATGATGTATGAGAATCCTATCTAGCCATGGAGAGTGCAGAAAGAGTCCCAAAACTTCAACCATGCTGTTTCCATAAATGCGGTGTCACAGACTTTTGATCTATAAAATTGCACAATACTCTATATGTGAAGCATAAACAGTGATATATATAATATCCAATCAGAACAAAATGGCTCAGTGTGTAGATGCAGAAGGTATAGAGTTGTTCAGAGAAGAAATATCCAATCAGAACAAAATGGCTCAGTGTGTAGATGCAGAAGGTATAGAGTTGTTCAGAGAAGAAATAACTGAAGTGAGGGAGAGCATGGTAAGCAAAATCCCAAGCTTCAAGAGCATGGGAAGTAACGCCCCATGCTTCACAAGCAGCATGAGGAGTAATATCAGTGATATCTCCAACGGTCAATCATCTCAATTTGGAGGAGAAGAAGATGTGAGTACAGATGATAAGTATGATGTGATTACAGAAGAAGAGGCTGTGCATTGGGCAGCCATAGAAAAGCTTCCGAGTTATAAGAGAATGAGAACATCAATACTGAAGGAATATGATGAAGAGGGTGGCCACGTCATAAATAGGCGTGTTGTGGATGCGGGTCACCTCACGCCTCAGGAGAGGCACCTGCTGATTGAGAAGCTGATCCCTAACAGAGAGCAGGACAATGAAAAGTTTCTCAGAAAGATCAGGAATAGAATGGACAGGTAACAATATAACTTGGCTATTCATTGAATTTTTTTTTTCCAGATTGTTGTTATACAGAGCTGTCTACAGGTCACTTTGCGTAACTGGGTCTTATTTTACATTGTTATAAACAGAACTTATGGAAACCAGATATTTTATTTTGAAAATAAATGTTATAGGGGTATAGAAGCTCATAATTGATTCACTGGTGATATTGTTGCTTGATGTACAGGGTGGGCATAGAGTTACCAACTGTGGAAGTAAGATACAAAGATTTGAATGTGGATGCTCAATGTCACGTTGGTAGCAGAGCTCTTCCAACACTTTGGAATGTTACCAAAAATATTTTGGAAGTGAGGGGACTGATTTCTTCATTTTCTTTGCATATACTAAATTTGGTAGATTTGATTTTCCAGGGCATGAACGAGATTTCATGTATATTTCTGTTTAGTTTTAGAGATTATAGTTTTCGATGTGCAATGGCAGGCTGTGGTAACACTTTGCTTTCCTGTATTGATTGTATTGATTGATTTGAATTGTGTAATCACATTATATTGTGTGTTGTGTTGGTAATTATGGTTTGAATTCTGAATAGCAGGGTGTGCTGGAGATTATGCATCTTTCTCCATCAAAAGATGTTAGTGGTTTAATCAAACCTTCAAGGTGAGAAAATGCTAAACAAATTTAATTTCTTTATTGCATTTTCAATGAGAATAGATATAATTAATTTAATTTCTTCATTGCATTTTCAATAGCAATGAGCATAGATATAATGTACTCTTGAATTTTTTTCAAATATAATTTTATTTTATTAACTTTAGTTTAGAAAAAAAAATTATATTTTTTTATTAGAAAAAAAAATTACAACAACATAGATCTTTCATTTATTTTCACTATCATCCACTAATAACTAAAATACATTTATTACCTTTTTTTTTCTTTTTAATCGAGAAAAACTTCCTACCCCTAATAAATCATCTATGCATTATCTCTGAACTATCTTTCAGCTAAACTTTCTAAAAACTTAAATATGTCATAACTTCCACACATAGAATAACAATTATGGGTACCACAATACTTCATCCATATCGCATCAATAATTTTATTTCATTAACTATATAAAACATTATAGTTGACTTGTAAGAAAATCTTACTTATTTACCTTTATTTTAATCTTTTTAACAATTCAAATATACATGTTTAGTAAGAAAATCTTACTTATTTACTTTTATTTTAATCTTTTTAACAATTCAAATATACATGTTTTATTTTTTTTTTAAAACATGATTTCAAATATATTTTTTTTCTTTAAAAACTTACATTATAAAACCTTTTGAATTACATTATAATAATAATTAGAAAAATATTAGAAATTTTAAATTATATTATTATAATAAATAAAGAATTTCTAAAACATTTTCAATTGAAAGAGCATGAAAAACAATTTTTTTTTAATTCCAGATTCTAATCACATTAAATTTAAATTTCAAAATATTTTTAACTCAACAAAATTAAATACTTATTTTAATATTGTTTTAATATAAAAATAAAACTCTAAAATATTTCAAGGAATTTTTAATCTTCTTAATGCAACAAACCATGTACATTGACAAATAAAATATAATATAAAATATATAATTAACCAAAAAAAAATCAATATTTCATAAAACATTATATATTTAATAAAATAATTTATATATATGATTTTACCTAGTTAAAAAAATTATATATTTTATAAACAATTTTTTTAATGTTTTTAACATTTTATAATTCAACAATCTCAACATATATGTCAGGTCCCACTATTACAACCAGTTGAGGATGGGCCTCATTACCAAGGCGACCCATAATCAAACCTCAAGGGGGGTGGTTGTGCCCTATGCTAGGGGGAGGAGACATGCTAAAAAATCTAGTTAGCTTAGGGCCGGTGTGGCCCAGGACGAGCGTGATCCTTGGGTGACTTTGACGGATTAGATGCCCCTGAGTTGCAGCTCCTCAAGCCACATGGCAAGCCTAGAGGATCACAGAGAACTTGACAAAAAAAAAAAAAAAAAATCTCAACATATATAGTTATGATCAAGTGTGAAATATCTAGGCAAAGAGAATAAAGTTAGTTTTAAGACTGAATATTGTAGGTGTATTATGTTAGACAATGTCATAATAGGGAAAAATATATCACAAAATATAATTTAATTCTAGAGAATTTAAAACATTATGATTGATTTTTTCATCGATTATATTTAGGTTTCAATATAAATTTCTCTAATAGACTTTTATGCATGTCTATCATGAGGATTTACATATAGGATTAAGAACAAAAACGTTCATAAATATAGTAATTTTCATTAATAAGTTTCTAAGAGTTGGAAGAGATGCCTCCAATAACATTTTCTTCAATGTGAGACTAGCTATAGAGGTGTTGGTATCAATTTCTCTATCCATCATAGGTTGCAAGCACCCTTCCTATATTGTGTTATGTGAGTGTCACTTCCTATTGAAATTGGCCATTTGAGATTCTAGTTGGGCCTTCCAAAGTGAAAATTGGAGAGTTGTGTAGGTCAAATCACCTCGAGTATTGATGATATCCTTCTTGAAATAATTAAGGAAACATTTTAGAGCTCTAACTTCCATAAACAAGGAAAAATAAAAACATGATATCTACCCAAAGTCTTGATTACAAACTAGATATAATGGAGATAGGTAAGATATGGAGGGCCATTAGGAGAAGGAGAGCCTAAGGTTGAGTTCAGGAAGGAAGATTCCATAATACATTGACATGATAAATGATTTATATGGATGTGACAAGCCTCACACACATGAAAGCATCGGGAATCTAGGCCTGGCATGTGATGGTATGAATGTCAAGTGGAATGATGACGAGAATTTAATCTCTACCCCCCTTTTATAAATTGTTTGAATGGCCATATCCCCTTGCCACCTTTGGGTGGCTACATTCCTTTTCCCTTTGATCATGGAATAATGTAAAAGGTTCTTTGGTGGCCCTCCTACATCTAGAGAGTAAGTTGTTCTTCCATTGTAGTGCCTAGATTTTCCATGACATTTGCCTATGGATTTAGATGCCTTTTTATATGACCATCAATAACAATAGAAAATTGCTCACACAAGTAAAGGAGGAAAGACAATTATGCAAGTGGGAAAGCAACAGTGTACTCATACCTTTACTCCCAATTGTATTATATATATAGGAGTAAAAAATGTGGGACATCAAAGTTGACCAAGTATCCATGAAAATACAATAAAGGTAGAGAATAAATATGTAAAAGAAAGCCTCTAAGAAAGTACATAGATAATTTTTTTCAAGGAAAGCCTCATGCCAAACTCCAAGGCACTTCTTTGCATTTTGCAGATGGTACCCAGTGTAAACCCATTAATGTTGATCATGGTACCTAACCTTGTAGGGACATTATGTAAGGAATGAAGAAAAGGTATCCAATCCAAGCTCAACCACTCAAGCTAGCCATGAACTACTAAAGGTAATTATAAAGATATATGTGTGATGCATGATAATATAAAATAATATATAATAGTTCATGAGATTACATCTCATCACTTTTCACCTTTAGATGTGTTATAATTAGGAAGAGGAACTTTGGATATTATTGGATGTGATAGTTGATGAGGTAAAAGAGTTAAAGAGAGCTTAAATAATTGTATTAGAGTCAGAATCTAATTCAATCCTTAGGTAGCTTAAGCATAGACAGATCACTAGAGGTTATGTTTCATAGTTGTGGTTTGTTCAATCTCTTAGACTAATGATAATTCCTTCTATCCTTCAAGGTTAACAATGATTTATTGCAATTTATTCATTAGCTTCTAATATTCTATATCAAGCCTATTATAAACAATATCCAAATGATAACACATCAAATTATAGTACGTATCTTTCCAACAACATTCCTTTGGACCTTTTGTTAATGATCCATGTCTACATGTAAGGGGTTTCAATTCCAATGGAAATAGTAAACTTTATTCCTTATTTAATGTAGACTCTTAACATTGAGGTGGACTTTTCCAACTCACTTACATGGTCATGATGACCCCACTCTATCAAAGGGTTATGTTCAAATTTTCAACAAGAAACAGTGAAATTGGCATCCAGAAACAACATCTAGAAATGGCTACCATGGAGGCTTTTGATTTAATTATTTCTTAATTAAATTAGATGAAATTTGTGTCAAATTTATTTGTCCCTTAAATAAATTGGACAATAAATTGTAATCTTATCTCATAATCACTTGTAATAGTTAACTGAGTGTGATAGACTCAATTAGCTCATGGAATTTGAGTTGAGGGTGGTTGTGTGGGGGCTTCACTAAGGGAGAAATACCATACCATGTGGGTTCATATTGGGGGATATATATTCATAAAAAAATGACATAATGTATTGGGGGATATATAGGGGGCAAAGGGTTTTTATATTGGTAGGTATAAAAAATGGAGCTCAAAGTTAATGAAAAATATAAAGGGGTATAAAAAATGTTAATGAAAAAATGGATACCTACAATATATAGTGAAAGTAGGAGTATTTTAAATAGGGTAAGTGTATTGGGTTCGTATTGGTAGGGGGTTGAATAATGTTATTTTTAGAGGTAGTTTACAATATCTAGTCAAATTAGAGGTATTGTTTAGTATGCCAAAAATGCACGTGATACATTAAAGGTTCATTAAGTGAAGCCCCCATGGCTGGTTGGTGAGGCATGCAGAGTGATTCTACTTGTTTTAGAGTCCAATTTACAATTAGTGTATTATTTTAATGCATGAGAAATCAGTTAACTCAAATAAGTGAGTTAAAATCAGTTTAACTAGTTGTAACTAATCGTTGCACTAGTGAGAGGTCAAGTGAATTAGATCAGATTTAATTCACATGCAGTGATATGTCAAGTGATTGATGATTTAGTATTAATAGCTGCATGCTTGTCAATTCTGATGAAAACCCAATTGAGACAGAGGTTAAAGGGAAGTTATCTATCAGTTGTATTTATAACAAATTGCCCGAGTGCAGTTATATACACCATAGGATGCCCATGATGTATTATGTATTCAAGGAAGGTTAATTACCCTAAATAATCAGGATTAATTTCCTAGGGATTGTGCAAGCAAGGCAGGCTGAGCAGAGGCTGAAAATTGACTAAGTACTAGCCCAATTTTGTCTAGATTTGTGTGCGGCAATCAGAATAGTGAAACAGAATCTTGTGAGAAGAGTGCATTGTATTGTTTCATGATTCCTTGGTTCATTATACAATAGAGATAGAGGGGTTTTAAGCAGCAAGCTTTCCCAGGAAAAATATCTGTGTTGTAGATTGATTTTATTCTTTCTCTTACTTGGTGTGATTGTGCGATCGTGTTTTTTTTCCACAAATATAGTAGAAGGATTCAATATCTTGCTTTATCATATCGCATGATCAGATTGAATCCATTGGTATACATATTTCTTGTATAATTTCTAAATGGTATCAGAGCAGGAATTATTTGGGCACGCATGTTTGCAGAGAATATCTGAAAATTTTGATGAAAATTTTTCAAAAAAAATAGCATATTTTGATTCCTTACAAAACAATACCAAAATGGAAAAAAAAAAATCGGTCGAATTGGAGCTTGGGTGAGGGAGATATCGTCGATTTAAAATCAGCTCTTTTTTTTAGAAAATTTTGCGACAGCGGGACAATTACAATGTGCGCGAGTTAGAAAAGGAGAAAGCCAAGGGAAAGAAGTCCCAAGGAAAAGAGGGAAAGAGATACTTGTCCAAGATCAGATATTTTCATTGTCACGATCATGGGAACTATGCTACAAATTGTCCACAGAAGAAGGCAAGCAAGAAGGAGCTTGCAGTTGCAATGGGTAAAGCATTGGCTTCACAGTTTGAGCTTGAATTTACTCTCATTGCATGCATGGCCAGCACTGTAATGGGATGCATGTGGTATCTAGACAGCAGTGCCTCGTTCCATATGATGTGGAATAGATATATCTTCAGTGACTTAGAGTAGAAGGACCTCCAGCAAAACATAGAGTTTGGAGATGACGGGAGGTATAGCGCAACCGACATAGGTACAGTTACCTTTCAGAGGGAGAATGGCTCCCATCTCAGACTAGCAGATGTTTTGTATGTTCTAGGCCTAGAAAATAATCTTGTCTTTGTAGCGGTATTGGAAGACTGTGGTTATGAAGTGATGTTTAGAAAATGAAAATTTTTCCTTAAACACATACCCACGGGACAGCTGAAGCAGATTGGTTCAAGAGTCAAGAACCTGTATGCTCTCTTGGTTGAGGATGCATGCAAGGCTTTGAGGAGAAAATAATTGGTTAGTGACTTGGTGGTTGAGAGGGAGAAATTATCTCTCAACATGCAGCCTCAGAAGTAGTCTCAGAATTTTTTGGAGAAGCCACAATTGGAGAAGCAGAGAGGAGACCGAGTGGAAGAGTCCACTCAAGCAGAGACCTGCAGGAGGGGGAAATTTCGATCCAGAAGGGTAGAGGGAGTACATGCAGCTATACCTCCAAGTGTGAGGTGGGGCGATGTGCAGAATTAATCCCAAGAAGAAATTTTGGCAGGATTCATTGATATGGTGTGTCTCATGGATCGAACCTGGCTACGAGGAGCCCATAATACAGTAGTAGCAGGAAGGATCAGTTAGATTGATGCAATCATATGTCAAGAAGAAAGAAATCAGAGTGACAGGTGTTGGATATTGGAGTGCAATCAGAGTTGGAAGCAATGCAGAGTGCATGGATGCAGATGTCAACAATGCAGAGAGTCCAGTAGACATGTGCAGTAGGATCCAGTAGTCAGAAGACTCTGATGACAGATGAATTATACTGATTCAGTTGTTTGGAGGCTATTCAGTTTCAGGAGAGTTGCATGTGCGAACAATAATAGAGAAGTGTTGGATGCAAGAACATCCCAAAGGTGCCGGATCGGGACAGATTGATTCCTTTCTTGTTGAGTGAAATTTGCAAAAAGAAACAGTGAAATTGGCATCCAGAAATGGCTACCATGGAGGCTTTTGATTTAATTATTTCTTAATTAAATTAGAAGAAATATGTGTCAAATTTTTTTATCCCTTAAATAAATTGGACAATAAATTGTGATCTTATCTCATAATCACTTGTAATAGTTAACTGAGTGTGATAGACTCAGTTAGCTCATGGAATTTGAGTTGAGGGTGGTTGGTGAGGCATGCTGAGTGATTCTACTTGTTTTAGAGTCCAAGTCGCAATTAGTGTATTATTTTAATGCATGAGAAATCAATTAACTCAATTAAGTGAGTTAAAATCAGTTTAACTAGTTGTAACTAACTATTGCACTAGTGAGAGGTCAAGTGAATTAAGTCAGATTTAATTCACATGCAGTGATATGTCAGGTGACTGATGATTTACTATTAATAGCTACATCCATGTCATTTCTGATGAAGACCCAGTTGAGACAGAGGTTAAAGGGAAGTTATCTATCAGTTTTATTTATAGCAAATTTCTCGGGCGCAATTATATACACCATAGGATTCCCATGATGTATTGCGCATTCAAGGAAGGCTAATTATCCTAAATAATAGGGATTAATTTCCTAGGGATTGTGCAAGCAAGGCAGGCTGAGCAGAGGCTGAGAATTGGCTCAGTACTAGCCCAATTTTGTCCAGATCAGTGTGAGATAGCCAGGATAGTGCAACAGACTCATGTGAGAAGAGTGCATTGTATTGTTTCATGATTCCTTGGTTCATTATACAATAGAGATAGAGGGGTTTTAAGCAGCAAGCTTTCCCCAGGAAAAATATCTGTGTTGTGGATTGATTTGATTCTTTCTCTTATTTTGTGTGATTGTGTGATCGTGTTTAGTTTCCACAAATATAGTAGAATGATTCAGTATCTTACTTTAGCATATCGCATGATCGGATTGAATCCATTAGTATACATATTGTTTGTATAGTTTCTACATCATAAATATACCACAAAATTTGGAAATAAATATACTTTGGTGAGGAAATATTACCATGTTTACATGTAAGAGGTTTCAATTCCAATGGAAATAGTAAACTTTATTTCTTATTTAATGTAGACTCTTAAAATTGAGGTGGAATTTTCCAACTCACTTACATGGCCATGATTGCTCCACTCTATCAAAGGGCTAAATATACCACAAACTTTGGAAATAAATATACTTTGGTAAGGAATTATTACCACCCCTTTTTACCAACAATGAAAATCCTCAAACGGGTGAAGTGAAATTTAATTGTTAATACAATGTTTTTACAAATTTGACTTTTTATAGGTGCTTAAAATAACAAAGGAATTTGACAAAAAAAAAATGCCTAAAATCAACAAAAATATTATGGAAGATTTATCAATTATTAATATTGCAAAACTAAGTTGAAATGAAGGTATTCAAAGGTGCTATATCCTTTATTACATTAAGCATAATTATTTTATTAATCTAAATCACAATTTCACCAAGGATTTTATGAATAAATTTCAATAATGACAAACTAGAAAAAGTCAAAATCATAAAACATTTAATTTTCTTCATAAGGACTCTTCATATTAATATCGTAAAATTTTGTTAATTTATCATCGTATCTCACTTAATAAAATGATATTTAATTAATAAATCTCTTTGTATTAACATTGTAAAATTAATGAATTTTTATTATAATAAAGTTGTTTGTATTGATATTGATTTTTTGTGAGCCCCAGAGCATCTCAATTGACAAGTGTTGTGAAAAAGAAATGTTATGTACCAAGAGATTCCAAGTTCAAACCCCACGACTTACCTATGTATACATAGGCACCTATGAGTTACAGTGGTAGTTGTTGGAATCAACACCATGTTACATAAGTATGTGGTCCACTAGAGTTTAAAAAAAAAAAAAATATTGACTTTTGGAATATGTGGTATTAATAAGTCATGATATTGGTCCATAAAGTTGTCACTAATATTATTAATATAAACAACCTTATCATAATTAAATTTCATTAATTTTATAATGTTAATATAGAAAACTTTATTCTAATTAAATATTATTTTAAAATAATATGAGAAATTAAAAGAATTTTACAATATTAATATGAAAATTTGTTAAAAGAAATTAAATTCTTTATGATTTTTTAGCTAAAATGTTTTAATTTGTAATTTAAATATGTTCTAATCTCTCCACATACAGGAAAAATTTTTGGCGCTCCACATCCAACTCTAGGCGGCTAGCGTTTCACTAATCGTCGTTGAACCTTTCTTTTGCAGGCACATCAGAACATTGAACTAATTTGTCTGCATGCTTTTGTTGGGTTCAATAGTGCCACCCTTTCACTATCCTATAATTAGAATTCTTTCTTGTTGTCATTTAAGATAGTCATTGTTCTTTGTTGGTGGGGTTTTGCAATTGATGGCCTTGTGAGGTTTTCAAGGAGATTATTCTATGCTTTGAATTAGGTTCTTTCCTAATCTACCATGGGTCCTTTGTTCCAGCACTAATGAATTGATTGTTCACCTTTTTGGTGTAGCATTCATCTATTGCATGCAAAATGAGGGTTTCGAACAAATTTTTGCAGAAGACATAGTCAATTTCATCTTTAGATATGGGGTTTTTCTCCCCAACAAAACAAAATGTGGTTTTTTTGAAGGAAAAAAAAAAGTATTACTAGGAAATTTTACTTTTCTATGGCCAAAGTGTGACGCAGCTGAATATTGAGTTTCTGAAAATTGAGAAATTCATGAACCTAAGTGATTTTTCTATTGGGGAAATGAATACTACGCATTTCCTTTTAAAAACCAAGAAGATGGAGACTATATCTGCAAGTTAGGTTCTTACTTCATGGGTACTTGTTTCTCACTCATTGTTCTTTCAAATTTAATCCCTTGATGGAAATCTCATTTACACTTATGTGGATTAGATTTTCATTTCCCCCTCTTCGTTGTTGGGGTGAGGGAATTTTAAAGGTAATAAGAGATAAATTGGGTCACTTTATTACCAGTGACATGAAAATTGGGGGCAACGTTTCGTGTGCAAGAATTTGTGTTGAAATGGATTTCTCAAAAGACCTATGAGAGTTGATTCAGTTAACTTTGGATGGTTGGTATCATCTTGAAGCTCTGGACTATGAACGAATTCCTTTCAAGTTTAATCTTTGTCATGAGTATGGACACTTTGTGAAAAAAATTCAAAAAGATTTAGTTTCCCAAAGCTCTCCAAATCCATCATATCTTAAGAGAAAGACAAAAATAAGTAGGGATTCATTCCAGTTAAAAGGAAACACAAGAAGCATGGAAATGAGAAGAAACAACCATATAAGGTAGAATCTCAATATCAATCCCTTTCTAAAATTATTTTGGAATTCTTAAATGTTCTTGAGACAAAAGGTGAAAATAAATCCAAGAAGACTCATGTTCCAAAGGTCCTTCCTCATTGTAAAGATGAAGAAGACTCAGAACATTATTCTCCAAAGAAAACTCCCATGACAAAAAAAAATTTCTCCAAAAGATCCCTCTGCATTGAAAGCTAAAGAAGCTAGTATGGTGAATGAGAATAATTTCTCCTCTTCTTCTGCTTCCTATTCAGATGTGCTTAAAAAGTAGTGTTCTTCCCCATCAATAACAAGAAGTAGGAAAATCATCCTAGAAATAACTTTGGTCCTGAGAATTGTCTTGTTTTTTGTGGGTCAAACGATGGGTCATCTTCTAGCATCTTATAGAAATGTTTTATTTTTACATTATATTGTGCAAACAATTTGTTAAAATTTACTTCTGCCTCCATGAAGCAGCAGGAAGAAAATTTATTCCTTTCTCTTATTGGGAGGATGCTGGTTTTTAGTTTATTTTATAAAAGTGTCATTAAATGATGCTAGTCACAGAGGCTCACATAAAGGAAACGATATTGTGAAATTTATCATTTACTTATTGTGACTAGGCGCAAGTTTAATACAAACTATTTCAATTCTTGTAAATAACAATAATAATAATAAATTCTAATTTTGATCGGCCAATGTTTTTAGAAATGAGCAAAAAATGACTCCAAAATAACAAAACTCTAATGAAACTAAAAGTTAAACATGGTTTTACCAAAGGTAAAATTAATGGAAGGCCATGGGTAAAATGAAATTAATAATTTGATGATAAGGTAAGGTCATTATTTCATAATTCAATATGAATAAATTACCAAGCCTATAAATTTTATAATGAATATTTACATTTAACTTTTATAAATATATTTTTAAATAAAAAATTGTAATTTATTATTAGTTAATTTAATTTAAATGTAATTATATATGTGTGTGAGGTAGATTATAATGGAATTATAACATTATTTAATATTTTTATTAATTAATAAAATTTATAGAAAAAATCAAATTAAATAAATTCATTTGTTTTTATGAATTAGTTGACAAATAAAATATGACTAAATTACAAGTATATTTAATATTTTTATAAATTAAAAAAAAAATGTCTCAAAGTGAAGGTGATTGTGGAAATATAGGAGTTATTGGGGGAAACTTAGGTTGAGGGTGAAGAGGAGATATCGACAAACCTTATTAAGCTTCACTTAATATCTCATCCATCTCCACACTAATAACTTAGGTTTAGGGGAGGGGCGGGGATACATAGTGAAAAAATATAAGTTTTCCTCAACATGTCCTCCCACTCCAATCCTTTCTCCCCATTATCCCTATGCTCATCTCAATTTTTCTCCAATATCTCCTTCCATCTTCATCCTCATATATGAAGGTGAAGGTAAAGGTGAGGTTGGGGTGGGGTGGGGTGGGAAGATATCTTGGAAAAATCTACTAAGTGGAATAGGGTCTGATTAGAACTGGATCATGGACTAGAATGATAGCTCAAAATTCAAAATTTTCAGAAGTGTGTCGAACCTAAGTGATCGGAAATTTCTCATTGTTTAGATTCCGGCACCGTGAACGGTTCGAAAAACCGACATCGTATGAAGAAGTTATCGCAGTTTGAAAAGTCCAGTAAAGTGCAAAAACTGGACTTTGACCAAGTTTGACTTGGCAATTGGAAAAAATTAAAAAAGAGAATATTCCAAGGAATGTTCTCTTTTTTATTCCTCAGAATCCCTGAAATATTCGATTCGGTCCAATCTGTGTTTGACAAGTGGTGCAGTTTACATGGGCAACTGTTTGACTTTGGTTTTTTTGTAGCCAATGGAAGGTCACCATGTGGCAGGCCCGGAGGCCGCCACGTGGCCTAGGAAGGGTCTTGTAAAATTATTTGGAGGCGACAGGAATCGAATAGCCGACCTCCCAGCTCGCGGGCAAGAGACTTCACCAACTCCTTTATTGTGTGTTACTTAACTCTATATTGTTGAGGGTTCATTATATTGTTTAACAAATGTTTGGGTGGATAAAAAAAGGGGCCAGCCCCGACCACCACATGGCCGACGGCCCATGACCGTGACCCAAGGGCATAGGCCCTAACCGCAATACTTATCTGCGTGGGTTTTTAACTATAACCACCAACCATATTTTAAGGTCACATGGCAGCAGTTGTGCTCCCATTTAATGTTGACCGCGGGGATTGTGAGGGTTGGCATGTGGCCACCCCCTCCCCTTAACCATCAAGTTTATTGTTACGGGTTAACTGGTGGAAAAATGGAGCATGCCCCAAATTTGGGGGAATTTTCCTATTTTAACTTGAGTTAACTCCACTCCCTCCATTTTTAGTGGAGGATTTTTAGGGGTCACTGGGAAAAATTGGTTTTGGCTCTATCTTGAGCTAGCGTGAACCAATTTTGGAGTGCTAATAGTCAATTTAGACTATCTCCAACATTCTAGACTCAATGGAGTAGGTTTCAGAGCCATCAGAGAGCTTCTAAGTAGGGTTTTTCATCAGTGAAGTTCAAGGGGCCACTAGGGCCACCAGGAGGCAGCAGCAGTTTGAGGCCTAGCGAGGGAAGCTAGAGGCCTTATTCAGAGATCCAATCATAAATTTTGGATATTTAAGATGTTCTAAAACTAATGAGATAGTTTTTAGAGCCTGTAGAGGATTTTATAAAGTTGATAAGCTTCAATAAAGTTCCAGGGTCCATCAGTGCCAACTTTTGCCAGCAGCAGTTCAGGGCCTCGCCAGAGCAGCTAGAGACCATATGCAGCGAACCAATAGTCTTTATTGATTTTAAACAGCATTCTAAATCCATTGATGGAGGTTTTAGAAGTTATTGAGGACTTCTAGAGGTCGAGAACCCATCAGAGAATTTTTCAGTGACCCTAGTACCAAGGGGCGTTGACAAGTGTTGGAGGCAAAACTGGAGCAGCCGGAGGCCATTTTTGACAAAAAAATAGTCTATACTAACTAATTTTGGAATTATGAATCCAAAAAATGGGTTTTAAGAGCCATATGATGACTTATATACCTTGAGAAGCTAAAGGGAAGTTTTGGGAAACCCTGGGCAAACTGTGGAGGAAGGCCTAGTTTGGGGATGCAGTGCTCATTTTGAGCAAACGATCAGTACATATTTGGTGTCTGATGTGTGTTGGAGACAGTAGATGTGGTTTCAGGGACATTAAAAGAATTCTGAAGGAGTTAGTGCCATGGAGAAGCTCAATGTAGCTCAATGCACCGATAGAAGTAATCGAGTCTAAAGGAGCCTAAACCTGTTTGCAGAGTGATGAAAACCATGACAAGGGATATATATGTTATTATAATCCCTTTGGATCAGTTCAGTATCCATTGGAGTTAAGTGTGGAACTTGTAAAAGGAACCTTACCATAATCCCAAAGAGCCAAGTCAAGATGACAAAGCTCAAAGGAGATGTAGCCCACGATATTCGGGTGAACTCCTAGATTAACTTTGTTGTTATGTGTGGATGTTTTATTTCTGAATTATGTTTCTGCTATACATGTTAAATTTCAGCAAGAAAAAATGGACTTAAGACACTTAAACAGTTAAAAATCATACACCTCTTTCAAGCATAAATTTCGCAAATTGTCAAGTATAAGATAGATCATTTATTTGTTTAACTGAGTGGGAGGTTCTTGAAAAACATAACAAGTTATCCAACCCATTTTCAGATCAGGTTGGTATCAGAGCACTTGGTTGCTTGATTGATAGATAAATCTATTGCTTGTTTCACTTAAAAGGTGTTTAAACAGTGCAAGGAATTTGATTGTTTGAATGTTTGCAAACTGACTGTTGTTTGAGTTTGCTATAGGTGAAGGGAAAGCTAATGATAGCTAAGTCCAGGAGAGGAAAAGAAGGAAGAAAAGGCTGAAGGAATATTCGTTACCCAAAGGACCTCAAGGCAAACCTTGAAGCACAAGAAGGGTTTGTTTGCAAAAGGCTTCTTGAATAAGAGTTTGTCTCTACAGTGATTTTGTTCAAAATATTTTTCATTTGTTTTTGAAAGATTTGTGAACTTTGTTGAAGTTATTTTAGTTCATTTTCATTATGAAAACTTCATCAAGTGAGGTTTCAAAATCCTCCTCCTTCACAAGATTCTTCGATGAAGACATGAAGCATGACTTCTACATCTTGAAGGACATGGTGCAGATTCTGTTTGAAGATAGAAGAGAAACCACTGAACTTCGTGAGAAATTGTTTGTTGTGAAGGAAGAGAAGGAAGAAATCCTTCAAAGATTTCATGATATGGAGATGAAGCTCCATCAATCCCAAGAGGATTTAATGAAGAACATGCGTGAAGCAGAGGTAATCACTCTACTTTGTCTTCAGTTTCCTCTTTAGAAAAATGTGATGGTTCATTTGAAAAGCACACTAGAGGTATAGGGTCCAAGTTAATGTTTAAAATGGGCTATGAAGGCAAGGGTTTAGGCAAGCATGCACAAGGCATGGTTGAACCTATTTTGGTTGAGAAATGACCCAATAATCTTGGTCTTGGTTATGAACAATTTAATGGAGAAGACTCCAAAACCATGAAAGCATGTGAGGCAACTTCAAAGAGAACTTTTGTTCCAAGTTCTAAGATGAAAATATGTAAAATATGTTTCCAAGATGATTACCATTGATTTAAGCCTTTGTTGCAGCAAAAATATTGTAGACATGCAGCTTATGGCGAGCATGCGAGTTCGGATAGTTTTCAAGACAAGAACGGTGATGTTAGTCTGCAAATGAAAGATGGAGCCTCTACTAGTTCATCTCCTCATGAAGGAAAAGAGGATGAACATGAAAAGCAGCACAAGAGGTATAAATCTTCCTATAATCAATTTGATTGTGTTTCTGTAAGGCATGACAATTCTACATGCTTAAAAGAAAGAAAAATTTGATGTGAATATTGTGGTCGATTTAACCATGATGTTTCGAGATGCTGGATGAGGAAGAAGGCATACAGAAAGCAGATGAGGCAAAGGAAACTTTCAAATAAGGTGCATAAGACTTGCACACATTACCAAAATAGGGGACATGTTGTCTCCCAATGTTGGACATTATATCCAACTAATCGTCCCAAGCACATGCAGCAAGAGGACAGAAAGACTGGCAAAAGTGGAACCAAGGATTCCATCATTGATGTGAAAATGGACGTTTCACATGAAGAAGAGTTGTAGCAGAAAAAGTCATCGTGGAAGTGGCTTGGTAAGAAGTGGATGGACTTTTTAACATAGTAATAAATACTCATTTGTACATATGAAAATTTCAGTTGTATGCATGTATTTTATGTTGTAATCTCTCGTTTGTTTGAGCCACCTTGAATCAATGATCAAGGCAGTGATGTTTAGCTACCTTCTGCAAATTTCTCGCTAGAAATTTCTGAGTGAGTGCAAGGAAGACAGTTCTTGACAAGAGGACAAGCGCATCCAGGAAGGGAAGTGTCGACTACCTTCAAAGTTATGGTTCAAAGTCACTAGCCATGCAAGGCAAGTGTTTGGAGGCTGAAGAGAAGAGGGTGTTGTACTCTCATTTACTATATAGAATAGTATATCAGTATTTTGGGATCCAAAAGATTCCTAATGGGGAGGTGTGATCAAAACTCGATCATGGAACAAAATGATAGCTCAAAATTCAAAGTGTTCGGAAGTGTGCCAAACCCGAGCGACCAGAAAGGTCTCGTCGTTGCGATTTCGGCGCCATGAACGGTTCGAAAAATTGACATCGTATGAAGACGTTATCGTAGTTTGAAAAGTCCAGTAAACTGCAAAAAATGGACTTTGACCAAGTTTGACTTGGCAATTGGAAAAATTTAAAAAGAGAATATTCCAGGGAATATTCTTGGAAAATTCCTCAAAATATTCCCCAGAATATTCCATTCGGTCCAATCTGTGTTTGAAAAGTGGCGCAGTTTGAATGGGCAATTGTTTGACTTTGATTTTTTTTGTAGCCAATGGAAGGCCGCCACGTGGTAGGCCCGGAGGCCACCATGTGGCCCAGGAAAGGTTTTGTAAAATTATTCGGAGCCGGCGGGAATCGAACAATCGACCTCCCAGCGCGTGGGCATGAGACTTCACCAACTCCTCTACTGTGCGTTACTTAACTCTATATGGTTGAGGGTTCATTATATTGTTTAACAAATGTTTGGGTGGATAAAAAAAAGGGGCCAGCCCCGACCACCACATGGCCGATGGCCATGATTGTGACCCAAGGGCATAAGCTCTAACTGTAATACTTATCTGTGTGAGTTTTTAACTATAACCACCAACCATATTTTAAGGTCAAATGGCAACGTTTGCACTCCCATTTAATGTTGACCGCAGGGATTGCGGGGGTTGGCATGTGGCCATCCCTTCCCCTTAACCATCAAGTTTATTGTTACGGGTTAACTGGCGGAAAAGTGGAGCACGCCCCAAATTTGGGGGAATTTTCCTATTTTAACTGGAGTTAACTCCAATCCCTCCATTTTTAGTGGAGGATTTTTAGAGGTCACTAGGCAAAATTGGTTTTGGCTCTATCTTGAGCTAGGGTGAACCAATTTTGGAGTGAAAATAGTCAATTTAGACTATCTCCAACATTACAGACTCAATGGAGTAGGTTTCAAAGCCATCAGAGAGCTTCTAAGCAACTTTTTGCAGTAGTGAAGTTCAAGGGGCCACTAGGGCCACCAGGAGGCTGCAACAGTTTGAGGCCTAGCCACGGAAGCTAGAGACCTTATTCATAGATCCAATAATCAATTTAGGATATTTAAGATGTTATGAAACTAATGAGATGGTTTTCAGAGCTTGTAGAGGACTTTAGAAAGCCGAGAATCTTCAATAAAATTCCACGGGACATCAGTGCCAGCTTTTTCCAGTAACAGTTCAGGGCCTAGCTTGAGCAACTAGAGACCATATGCAGCGAACCAATAGTCATTATTGATTGTAAACATCATTTTGAATACATTATGGAGGTTTAAGAAGCTATTGAGGACTTCTAGAGGTCGATAAACCATCAGAGAAGTTTTCAGTGACCCCAGTGCCAGGGGGTGCCGACAAGTGTTGGAGGCAAAACCGGAGCAGTCGGAGGCCATTTTTTTATGAAAAAATAGTCTATCCTAACTAATTTTGGAATTATGAATCTAATGAATGGGTTTTAAGGTCCATTTTATGACTTCTAGATCTCTAGAAGATGAAGGGAAGTTTTGGGCAAACCGCAGAGGAAGGCCTAGTTTGGGGAAGAAGTGCTCATTTTGAGCAAACTATCAGTCCATATTTGATGTTTGATGTGTGCTGGAGACATTAGGTGTGGTTTTAGTGGCATTAAAATAATTCTGAAGGAGTTAGTGCCATGGAGAAGCTCAGTGTAGGTCAATGCACCGACAGAAGGAATCGAGTCTAAAGGAGCCTAAAGCTGTTTGTAGAGTGATGACAGCCATGAAAAGGGATATATATGGTATTATAAGCCCTTTGGATCAGTTCAGTATCCATTGGAGTTAAGTGTGGAACTTGTAAAAGAAACCTTACCATAATCCCAAAGAGCCAAGTCAAGATGACAAAGCTCAAAGGAGATGTAGCCCACGATATTCGAGTGAACTCCTAGATTAATTTTGTTGTTATGTGTGGATGTTTTATTGCTGCATTATGTTTCTGTTATACATGTTAAATTTCAGCAAGAAAAAATTGACTTAAGACACTTAAACAGTTAAAAATCATACACCTCTTTCAAGCATAAATTCCACATATTGTCAAGTATAAGCTAGATCATTTATTTGTTTAACTGAGTGGGAGGTTCTTGAAAAACATAACAAGTTATCCAATCCATTTTCAGATCAGGGTCAGTGTATATATTGGGGAAAACTTATTTAGTTTTTTCCAATATCTCCTCCCACACCTTCCCTCGAAAATATTTGGGAAAAATTATTAAGTTTTTTCTAATATCTCCCACCACCCTCAACTAAGTTTTCTCCAATATATTCTTTAATCCCCCACCCTTGAAGGTATACTGGGGAAAAATCATTAAGGTTTCCACTATATATTCCCCCTACCCCACCCTTACCCTCTCAACAAATATAAAATTTCCCCAATATCTCCCCCTACCCCTATCTTCACTCTTATAGTAAGAACCCTCCAATATATTTTCCAACACTCATCCTAATATATAATATGAGGGTTGAGAAAATTTTATTTGAACATAAATCATAACCTAAATAATAATTTTATTTGAACACAAATCATAACAAAAATGATAATTTTATCTATTTATTTTTATAAATAAAATAAAAAAAGGGTTTGTAGGAAAACCATAAATTTGACACTCTCTATGTGTGTATCTTAGGAAAGAAATAAGTCTCCCTCTGAACTTGAGGGTTAGAGTGAGTTTGTTGGTACCATGTCAACCCACATGTATACTCACTTAAGAGTTCACAAGGCTTGAAGCCAATTCAACAATATTCATAGGCACAAGGCCATTACAACAATATTTATCAAGGCAATGTAGATCATCATGTCATTAGTGGGGATTTGAACATGGGTGGGGAATATAAAAATAATTCCACCCAACCACCTGAGATAAACCTAATTTATATCTCAGAGGAACCCAGTAGCCCACCTAACATGTAGCTACTAGTAAACCTCTCGGGTTCTATGACATGTCCTCCTCTCCATAAAATGGGTTACAACTAGGGGGATTCGAAACTTGGATCTCTCATTTTTCACAAATTTCACATAAAACGATCACCAATATATGATTTATCTTATTTTAAAATATGTAACTCATTTTTTTTTCATAAGTTAGGCTTTGCATTATTGTTCAAAAAATATTATAGGTTTTCCACTAGGGATACTAGACTAGAAGTATAAAAATAATTTTGTAATCATGAATATCAGAACAGGAGTCTTAAAATATTTAAATAAATATTTAAGTCTATAAATATCTAGATAATTAGAATGGAAACAAGTGCAGTATTTTTTACAAGACTATCATGACTATGAGTTCTCCTAAGGAGAAAAATAAATATAACGATGTCAATTAACCATGAGAAGTGTCCACCTAGGCGGGAGTTGGAATTGGACCATCTTCTTTGTTGTTATGGAATTCCAAGTTGGAAAATTTATTGGCTAACATTGAAAATGTGTTTTCCTGCTTGTTGACCTATTGTTGTAAGGCATCTATGCATAGAATAATTTTTTCTTGGGATTCATTTCTTTCAACTAATACTTTTCCCATTACTATCTTTATCTATCAATAAAATCCATAATCTGCATATATTCAGATTGTCTAAAGTGGGTGTTCCTTGTGTCAAGAACCCACTACTCAACATTCTCCTCCACCTCAATGTTTGATAAATATATACACTGAAACCATGCCTCCTCTTTCTCAACATCTATATCTTCATGAGTTGACCGAGTGGTAAAATCCCAATAGTGACTAGTAGAGGTATTTTCATTGGCCCGAAATTGGGTTAAAGGAGGTATCTCACACCTATTGTGACCTTGGCTAGAGTGAGAGTGTATTTAGCGAGGAATTATAAAACATAGGGAGTAAGATAAGAGAGAGACAAATGAACAAAGAGTTTGAACAAAGAGGAGATGAAACCCAACAACTACTGTGAAGAAACCGAGAGTGAACATAAATGGGATACAATAGAAGGTTAGAGGCTAGAAATTGAAGGAGAGGTGTTGAATCAGAGAGAGGAAGCAGGAGGGAAGCACTAGTAGGCTCTAAGGAAAATAAGAGTGAGTTTTTCAAAGAGGTAACAGAGACTTTTGGAATAAAAAGATAAAAAATAAACAATGGTAGAACCAAAGAAACACAAGGGTACTTAGACAACTTATTAGGTTCCATGGGAAGAGGCCAAAATTAATGGTAGAGTATATGGACACTTCACACCATGAGTACTTCAAGATATCCATTTTAATGTTGGACCGTAACCACTCCATTCAAGGTAAATTTCGAATGCAAGGTTAATAATGGAAGTAACTAGAGTGTGGTTGAAATTATTGGAATTACCATCAAGAGATAACCTCATTGCATGTGTTTTATTAAATCATTCCAACTGTCCTCGAGCCATGAGCAGAGGAGGTGTTGTAATTAACGTGTGGGGGATTATGACTTGGTAGCCTTGTTGGACACTAAAAGTGAGTCTTTAATATTTTTAGAAATGAATTATGAACTTATTAATTTATAAAAATTAAATAGGCCTCCATAAACCATGAATCGATATATTTGTTTATCAATTCCCCTCTTATTATTACAAACATTGAAATGAATTTATATTGAAGTGATACAAAAGCTTCACCAAGATCAACATGGTCATTTATGGATATTCCCAAAGGTTCTTATTCGAGAAAATACCCAAAATTTCTAACTTTGCAATTAAGGATGTTACTAAAGTTACCCTTGAAGTGGGTCTCCAATATTTACTACAAGGTAAGGTAATCCTATGATGTTGTATTGTTATATAAATATATAGAGTGCCATGAAAAATTTATTTTATTTCTATCATGATCTCTACCTATGCCCAAGTGATGTATGTAGATAGTATTGAATTCAAGTAACATAAATGGTTCATATTCCTAATTAATCAATGTCAAATTTCTTTTATCAATTTTGTAGAGAGTGTATTAATTGTTCCCTTTTTTATATTTTAAGTGGCACTAAAATGCGCTTATGAAAAATTTTATATGATGTCAAACTTCAAAAATTTGCAAAGGTAATCTCTTCTTAGTTTGTGGTGTAGTGGTAAGTGTGGACATGTTACCACACAATTTAGTAGGGCCCTAGGAGGTGAGCCTATGGTACAACTACTAGACCAAGTGACAAAAATGGGACAAAGACCCACTGTCACCTCAGTTAATGTCCCCTACTCTTTACAGACTTTCATCGATGGAAGGAGTCCTGGTAGGAGAGGAATCACTTGAAAAAGGAAGGTTCAGTGATCTATGTGTGGAGTGATTACATTAATCACATTCAAAGAGAGGCACAAAAATTATTCAAATGCTTCAAGGAAGCTAAAGGATCTCCAAGAAATACTAAGGATGGAGATCAAAACCTAGGGCTTAAAATATGGAATAATGGTAATTATTCTTAAGAGTTTATGCTCTAAAGGGAAATAGGACCTCTCAAGAAGTCTGTGAAATGGTTTGACACCTCAAATAGGTCGCTCACTCTTTTTGAGATACCTAATAAGGAACTACATTATACCTAGGGTTTTGAGGATATTCATGGGAATAAATTCCTCCAAATTATTCACTAGGTCAAGATAAGATAGAGGAAAGGGTCTCTTAGGTTTTATTCCATTGAATACTAGTCTCATATGACCCTCAAGAAGGCGACCTTATCCCAGGAAAAGCAAACTACGTTTCCTTTCTAGCGAACACAAATTTATGGACAGATAACTATGGAAATTTCACCAAAAATTGAAATTATTTAGAGGAGACACAAAGGAAGAGTTATATCCAAACAAAATTTGAAAATTCCTCCTCCAAATAATTTCGTTGGGTTCCCTAGATAGATGCCCAACGAAGGAGGGGGCCGGAAATTTTGAGAAGAGAAAAGAGAGAGAAATGATAGGTTGATCACCTATTTTCTTGGACCATTTCCTAATTCCTTGATCTATGGAGTTTAAGATCTATGGAGATTATGCATATTTCTCCATCTAAGAAGACCAAATTTACTATATTAAAAGATGTTAGTGGTTTAATCAAACCTTCAAGGTGAGAAAATGCTAAACAAATTTAATTTCTTTATTGCATTTTCAATGAGCATAGATATAATTAATTTAATTTCTTCATTGCATTTTCAATGAGCATAGATATAATGTACTCTTGAATTTTTTTCAAATATAATTTTATTTTATTAACTTTAGTTTAGAAAAAATATATATATTTTTTTTATTAGAAAAAAAAATTACAACAACATAGATCTTTCATTTATTCTCACTATCATCAGCTGATAACTAAAATACATCGATTACTTTACTTTTCTTTTTAATCAAGAAAAACTTCCTACCCCTAATAAATCATCTATGCATTATCTCTAAACTATCTTTCAGCTAAACTTTCTAAATACTTAAATATGTCATAACTTCCACACATAGAATAACAATTATGGGTACCACAACACTTCATCCATATCGCATCAATAATTTTATTTCATTAACTATATAAAACATTATAGCTGACTTGTAAGAAAATCTTACTTATTTACCTTTATTTTAATCTTTTTAACAATTCAAATATACATCTTTTTTAAGAAAATCTTACTTATTTACTTTTATTTTAATATTTTTAACAATTCAAATATACATGTTTTATTTATAAAAAAAAAACAAGGTTTCAAATATATTTTTTTTCTTTAAAAACTTAAATTATAATAATAATTAGACAATTCCTAAAACTTTTTGAATTACATTATAATAATAATTAGAAAAATATTAGAACATTTTAAATTATATTATTATAATAAATAAAGAATTTCTAAAACATTTTCAATTGAAAGAGCATGAAAAACAACTTTTTTTAAATTCCAGATTTTAATAACATTAAATTTAAATTTCAAAATATTTTTAACTCAACAAAATTAAATACTTATTTTAATATTGTTTTAATATAAAAATAAAACTCTAAAAAATTCCAAGGAATTTTGAATCTGTTGAGATTGCAACAAGATGATGAGCTTAGTGGAAAGAAGTCGCCTTCACTAAGTGGGCCCGCTGGCTATTTTTGGTGCAAAGTCTATTTTTAGACTATGTCTATTTTTAGACATATGGATCATGTTCTATGAGTTGCAGGATGCTATTTGTGGATGGTTGGTCAAGTCGGAAAAAATATATGGACTTCTATTTTTTAGACATCTTATTTCGGAATCTATTTTTAGATTGCTAGTCTAAAAATAGATATGTCGAATATTATTAGCTCTTAATAATATTTGGACTATAAACATTATCTTATTCTCTTGGAGCACTTCAGTTTGATGCCTGGATGTGGCACATGCAGGTGACAGAAGGAATTATGCTATTCCGAGGGTCTAAGTGGAGCTATTGCATGATGACTTCGGTTAGAACTCATGTGAGTGAGTTTGGTGGAGTTGATTGAGGAGTTGATGGAGTTGTGTTCAGTTTGACTTAGCTGAACTAGTTGTATTTAGTCTAACTAATTAATACACTAGTGGTGATTGGTGTGAATTAATTATTAATTAATTCACTAATTATAAACTCATAAATCAACTCAAGAATGCATCGGTTAACGGTGCATGGACAGTTTCAGTGGAGACCAGTGCAGAAATAGGTGAAAGAACAGGTTAACTATCAATTGTGACTATACAGTTGCTATTTGCAACACAGAGATAAGTGGAGAAGTCAATGAGGATTGCGCAGTTCAAGCCAGGTGGTTTATCTATTTAATGAGACCATCCCATAGCATTAAAAACGCAATAGAGGCTGGCTATCAAGTGGCAAAAGGTTGGAGCATGAGTTTTGCTAGATCTAGCTTGATAGTGTGTAACAATTGAGGGTGTGAATGAGAGCTTGTGAGAAGATTTTGTACTATGATTGTTACATGATCTCCATGACATATAATATACAGATGGTTGGGGTTTTCAGCTTTAAGCTTTCCCATTAAATACTGTGTTCATATGTGTGATTGTTTATGATTTTAATGTGTGCATGCAATTGATTTTATTTCCACATGTGATGATAATTGGTAGAAGAGATTTTGTATTATGCATGAAGCTAAAATAGTGTGTGATCAGGAGAATCTCAGTGAATAATATATCAGTTATTCAAATTTCTACATGGTATCGGAGCTATATTGATCATTGGTTAAATTGCAGTACATTGAAGCGGTTGAGTTTTGTGCTGGTGGAATTCAAATTTGCAGGAGTGTTTTCTTGGTGTCGAAGTTGAGATGTCTTTCAATGGATTGTGATTGGAGTATGCCCTTGAGGGAAGCTCAAATTATATTGCATGGACGGACAGGATGGAGGTTGTGCTGGATGACAATGGGTTGAAGGAGTTCATAGATGCTGAAGTTCCAAAGCCTACTTCTAGCGATGCTGCCGTACTTGACACATGGAAAAAGAAGACAGAAAAGTGTCGAAGGATTCTGTTGGAGGGCGTGAAGGATCACATAGTGTCCAAACTACATGGTAAGGCTTCTCCATACTTGATGTGGAAAGCCTTGACAGATTTATTCCAAAGCAAGAGCGACCAGAGGAAGTTGGCGCTCAAGGACAAACTCAGAAACATAAAGATGGAGAAAGGCGATAGTATCCCAAAGTACCTCACGAAGTTCACCCAATGCAGGGATGAGCTAGGAAGTGTGGGGGTGACTGTAGATGATGAGGACTTGCTGAGCTTGGCTCTCCTTGGGCTTCCGAAGGGTTGGCATTCCTATCAGGACTCTGTCAATGGTCGGGAAAAATTGTTAGGATGGGAGTGACTTTGGTTGGATCTTGTGCAAGAGGAGATAAGGCGGAGTACCAGGGACGGATCGTCATCAAAGAACTCTAATGAAGAGAATTGCGCTTTGGCTGCTAAAGCAAATAAGGGGAAGAGCAAGAAAGCTTCTCATTCCGGTGCGAAAGGTAGGAAGCAGGACATGTCCAAGGTGAAGTGATTTCACTATCACCAACACGGACATTACGCCACAAATTGTCCGCAGAAGAAGAAAAATAAGCGAGTTGTGGGATTGCGGTGGAGGCCTTAGCCTCACGGTTTTGAAATGCAACAAGATGATGGAGCTTGATGAAGTGAAAATACGTCGCCTTCACTAAGTGGAGCCGCGGTATTTTTGGCGCAAAGTCTATTTTTAGACTACGTCTACTTTTAGACATATGGATCATGGTCTATGAGTTGCAGGATGTTATTTGTGGATGATTGGTCGAGTTGGTAAAAATAGATGGACCTCTATTTTTAGACATATGGGTGGTTTCTATTTTTAGACTGTCAGGCTAAAAATAGATCAGTCGAATATTATTAGCTCTTAATAATATTTGGACTATAAACATTATCTTATCCTCTTGCAGCACTTCAGTTCGAGCTACGGATGTGGAACATGCAACTGCCAGAAGGAAATACGCTTTTCCTAGGGTTTAATTGAGCTATTGCATGATGGACTTCAGTTAGAACTCAAGTGATTGAGTTTGGTGGAGTTGATTGAGGAGTTGATGGAATTGTGTTCAGTTTAACTTAGTTGAACTAGTTGTATTTAGTCTAACTGACAAATACACTAGTGATGAGTGGTGTGAATTAATTAATAATTAATTCACTAATTATTAACTCATAAATCAACTGAGGAATACATCAGTTAACACAGTGCATGGACGGTTCGGTGGAGACCAGTGTTAGAGGTGGGTGAAAGGGTGAGTCTACTATCAGTTGTGACTATACCGGTGCATGAGTTTGCACCACACATTGATTGAGATTGCCAATGAGGATTGCACAGTACAAGCCAGGTGGATTCAAACTTGGATCTCACAATTATTCATCTTGGATTGCGCAGTAGAGGCAGGCAGACTTGTGGAGGAGATTTGAACCTGTGACTTGTTCATCTTTCGTGCTAGTTTGTGTGTAGCATGTGAGATAGTGCTGAGAGTTGTGAGAGCTTTTTGCTATGTATTGTTACATTTTATATATCATTATAATATACAGATATTTGGGGGTTTTCAGCTGCATGCTTTCCCCATTACATACTGTGTTGAATGTGTGATTGATTTATGTTTCTATGTGCGCATGTGACTGCTTTTATTTCTGCAAATTGATGATCAATGGTAGAAGAGGTTATGTGTTATGCATGAAGCTAAAATAGTGTGTGACCAAGATAATCTCGGTGAATAATTCATCTATTATTCAAATTTATACATGGTATCAGAGCGAAAGTTGATCATCGGATCGGATCTATCACAGTGATTACATTTTATTTCTTCAGGCAGAGTCTGTAAGCGGGCTAGGTAGCCTCTGGATTCATCCTTTATTTGAAAGGTGTAATATCCAGTAAATTCCCTTACAGTCGATCTCTGTACGAGAAATAATTGTTCTCACAAATTTCTGATCAGAAGCGGTTGAGTTTTGAGCTGGTGGAATTCGAATTTGCAGCAGTGTTTTCTTGGTGTCGAAAGTCGAGATGTCTTTCAATGGATTGCGATTGGAGTATGCCCTTGAGGGTAGCTCGAATTATGTTGCATGGAAGGACAGGATGGAGGCGATGTTGGATGATAATGGGCTGAAGGATTTCATAGATGCTGAAGTCCCAAAGCCTACTGATGCTGCTCAAGTTGAGGCTTGGCAAAAGAAGATGGAAAAATGTCGAAGGATTCTGTTGGAGGGCGTGAAGGATCACATTGTATCCAGCCTGCATGGAAAATCTTCTCCATACTTGATGTGGAAAACATTGACAGATTTATTCCAAAGCAAGAGCAACCAGAGGAAGTTGGCGCTCAAGGATAAACTCAGAAACATAAAGATGGAGAAAGGTGACAGTATCGCCAAATACCTCACGAAGTTCACCCAATGCAGGGATGAGCTGGGAAGTGTGGGGGTGACTGTAGATGATGAAGACTTGGTGGACTTGGCCCTCCTTGGTCTTCTTAAGAGTTGGCATTCCTATCAGGACTCTGTCAATGGTCAGGAGAAATTGCCAGGATGGGAGCGACTTTGGTCGGATCTCATGCAAGAGGAGATAAGGCGGAGTACCAGGGACAGACCTTCATCAAAGGCACCTGATGAAGAAAATTGCGCTTTGGCTGCCAAAGAAAATAAGGGGAAGAGCAAGAAATCTTCTCAATCCAGTGCGAAAGGCAAGAAGCAGCAGGACATGTCCAAGGTGAAGTGCTTTCACTGTCACCAACACGGACCTTATCCCACAAATTGTCCACAGAAGAAGAAAAATAAGAAGGCTACTGGATCTGCAGCTGGAGAGGCCTTAGCCTCACAGTTTGAGCTAGATTTTTCACTGATCGCATGCTTGGTATCAAGTGTGATGGGTTCAGTGTGGTTCTTGGATAGTGGTGCGTCTTTTCACATGACAGGAGATCAAGATTTGTTTACTGATCTGGAGGAGAAAGATCTTGGAGTGCACATCAAGATGGGCGATGATGGTAGATACGGTGCAACCGGTATTGGTACCATTTCCTTTGAGAGTGAGTCTGGTAAACCCTTCGTATTGAAGGATGTGATGCATGTTCTAGGATTGAAGAAGAATCTTATCTCTGTGGCGATGTTAGAAGACAAGGGATATGATGTTGTCTTCAGCGAGGGAAAGGCTTTCCTGCACAGTAAGACAACTGGAGAAACCCGGAAGATAGGGGTTCGAGTCAAGAACCTTTATCAATTGCAAGTAGATGGTTGCACAGCAATGGCATGCAAGGCAGAAGGAGTGGTGAGGCGGGATGATGGCGAGCTGTGGCACCGGAGATTGGGCCACCTTCACCATGGAGCTTTGAAGATACTGCATCAGATTTCTACTGGGCTTCCTAAGGGTACTCTTGCGCAGTCAGATTAGTGCAAGGGATGTACCTTAGGAAAATTTGTGAAAGCCACCTTTCACGAGAAGGATAGTCGCGCCACGACGATCCTTGAGAGAATTCACACAGACGTGTGTGGACCTTTCTCAGCAGCTTCGACAGCAAAGCACAAGTACTATGTGATATTTGTTGATGATTTTTCTCGTAAGTGTTGGATCTTCTTCATGCAGAAGAAGAACGAGACATACTCAAAGTTCTGTGAGTTCAAGGCACTGGTTGAGAAATAATCGGGGAAGCAGGTGAAGGCTCTTAGGAGCGACAATGGTGGTGAATTCATCTGCTGAATTCCAAGGACTTTGCGTGCAAAAGGAATTCGGAGGGAAACTCATAGCACCTCATAACCCACGGCAAACGGGGGTTGCTAAGCGCGGAAGAATAGAACAATCGTGGGTGTTGCACGGGCGATGTTGCATGATCAGGGCCTACCCATACACTTATGGGCTGAGGCATGCAATACTGTAGTATATGTGCAGAACCATTGTCCTCATAGGATACTTGGCATGAGTACACCCGAGGAGGCATTTTCTGGTAAGAGGCCTGATATTTCCCATTTGAGGATTTTTGGTTCACCTGTTTACATTCATGTGACGAAAGATGCCAGGAAGAAGCTGGAGCCGACCGCAGAGGTTGGGATATTTGTGGGGTACACTGATACGCCCCACAACTATCGTGTGTATTTTCCAGACAGTCGCAAGACTGTTGTGCGACGCGATATCAAGTTTCAGGAGGAGAAATCCATGAAGTGTTCGCTTGAGAAGAAGCTACACTTGCATGCAGATGAGGAGCTGTTAGTTCCTAAGGAGGAGCTTCCGGATGTGGATCAGCCACAAGAGGAAGTTCAGGAGGTGGAAGAAACCACCCATGCAGCGCCAACCATCAGAGGGCGCATGCGCACTACAGAAGCTGAGCGACTGGCTCGAGATGCAGAGAAGGTTGTAGGACCACCTACATCACAGCGCAGACAGAGGCAGTCACCGGATCGGTACGCTGGATACATGGCTCTTGTGAGTCAATGTGTCGTGACGGAGCCATCCTCTTTTGAGGAAGCTGTGGAGGAACCCGCGTGGGTAGATGCCATGATCGAAGAATATGATTCGATTGTGACTTGGTGCATGGAGGAGGGTGTCCGTAGGGAAAGGAAATCAGTTGTAGGTTCGCGATGGATCTACAAGGTGAAGCAGGCAGCTGACGGGAGTGTGGAGAAGTACAAGGCGAGATTTGTCGCCCGTGGCTTCTCACAGATCGAGGGGATTGACTATGAGGAGACCTTTGCACCTGTCGCAAGGTATTCTTCCATACGGACGATTCTTGCTCTCTCAGCGTAGATGGGGTGGCACATTCATCAGATGGATGTGAAGCCTGTGTTCCTCAACGGAGTGATTGAGGAGGAGGTGTACATAAAGCAGCCCGAAGGTTTCAAGATCTTTAGTAGCAAGTCGCATGTGTGCAGACTCAAGAGAGTGTTGTATGGGTTGAAACAAGCACCTCATGCTTGGTACACATGGATAGACAGTTATTTCACCGGACTTGGATTCTCCAAGAGTGAGGCGGATCCTAACCTATACCAGATTGTGGTGGAGGGTAAGTTGCTGATCATTGTACTTTATGTAGATGATTTGATTTTGATGGGTGATGAGTTGTTGATACTTTCATGCAAGGAGGATCTTGCTAGAGAGTTTGAGATGAAGGACTTGGGCCTCCTTCATTATTTCCTGGGATTGGAAATTTGGCAGCGCAGTGATGGACTATTTTTTTCTCAGGGTAAGTATGCCCGGGAGATACTGGAGAAGTTCAACATGCATGGCTGCAAGCCTGTTGATACTCCTCTTCCTGGAGGTTGGAGGAAGGAGGATGCTACTTCAGCGGAGGTAGTGGATGCCACTGTTTATCGACAGTTGGTAGGGTCGCTTATGTATCTGGTCAATACACGACCCGATATATGCTATGCTGTTAACCAGCTTTCGCAAGCTATGGTTAAGCCTACCAAGCTCTTCTGGAAGGCAGGCAAGCATGTATTGTGTTATCTTAGAGGCACATCGGGATATGGCTTGTGGTACAGACAGGAGGATGAGGTGAAGCTATGTGGCTTCACGGATGCAGATTGGGCAGGGAGCCCAACGGACAGAAAGAGCACATCTGGAGGGATCTTCAGTATCGGGTCGACAACAATTTCTTGGTACAGCAGGAAGCAGAGATCCGTGGCACTCAGTTCAGCAGAGGCTGAGTATATGGCAGCAAGCTTGGCTACATGCGAGGCCATATGGATGAGGAAGATTCTGGTCGGGTTGTTCGGGTCACACTTGGAGCCTACTGTGATTTATTGTGATAACTAGAGTTGCATTAAACTCTCGGCTAATCCAGTATTTCATGATAGATCCAAACACATCGACATCAGGTACCATCATATCAGAGATTGTGTGCAGCGGAGAATCATGTTACTTTCATACATTCCCACGGAGGATCGGGATGCTGATATCTTGACGAAGGCGCTCACCAGGAGAAAATTCGAATACCACAGAGGCAGGATAGGGGTTGCAGATAATCCATATATTGTTGAGAGGGAGTGTTGAAAATGCAACAAGATGATGGAGCTTAGTGAAAAGAAGTCACCTTCACTAAGTGGGCCCGCAGGCTATTTTTGGCGCAAAGTCTATTTTTAGACTATGTCTATTTTTAGACATATAGATCATGGTCTATGAGTTGCAGGATGCTATTTGTGGATGATTGGTCGAGTTGGTAAAAATAGATGGACCTCTATTTTTAGACATATGGGCGGAGTCTATTTTTAGACTGCCAGTCTAAAAATAGAACAGTCGAATATTATTAGCTCTTAATAATATTTGGACTATAAACATTATCTTATCCTCTTGCAGCACTTCAGTTCGAGCTACGGATGTGGCACATGCAACTGCCAGAAGGAAATACGCTTTTCCTATGGGTTAGTTGAGCTATTGCATGATGGAATTCAGTTAGAACTCAAGTGATTGAGTTTGGTGGAGTTGATTGAGGAGTTGATGGAGTTGTGTTCAGTTTGACTTAGTTGAACTAGTTGTATTTAGTCTAACTGACAAATACACTAGTGATGAGTGGTGTGAATTAATTAATAATTAATTCACTAATTATTAACTCATAAATCAACTGAGGAATACATCAGTTAACTCAATGCATGGACAGTTCAGTGGAGACAAGTGTTAGAGGTGGGTGAAAGGGTGAGTCTACTATCAGTTGTGACTATACCGGTGCATGATTTTGCACCACACATTGATTGAGATTGCAAATTAGGATTGCGCAGTACAAGCCAGGTGGATTCGAACTTGGATCTCACAATTATTCATCTTGGATTGCGCAGTAGAGGCAGGCAGACTTGTGGAGGAGATTTGAACCTGTCACTTGTTCATCTTCCGTGCTAGTTTGTGTGTAGCATGTGAGATAGTGCTGAGAGCTGTGAGAGCTTTGTGCTATGTATTGTTACATGTTCTCTATCATTATAATATACAGATAGTTGGGGGTTTTCAGCTGCATGCTTTCCCCATTACATACTGTGTTGAATGTGTGATTGATTTATGTTTCTATGTGCGCATCCGACTGCTTTTATTTCCGCAAATTGATGATCAATGGTAGAAGAGGTTATGTGTTATGCATGAAGCTAAAATAGTGTGTGACCAGGATAATCTCGGTGAATAATTGATCTATTATTCAAATTTCTACAACAGTTTGAGCTGGATTTTTCGCTGATCGCATGCTTAGCCTCTAGCATGGCGGGATCAGTGTGGTTTCTGGAAAGTGGTGCATCTTTTCACATGACAGGAGATTGAGATTTGTTTACTGATCTGGATGAGAAATATCTTGGAGTGCACATCGAGATGGGCGATGATGGTAGATACAGTGCGACCGGTATCGGTACCATTTCCTTTGAGAGGAAGTCTGGTAAACCCTTCAGATTGAAGGAAGTGATGCATGTTCCACGATTGAAGAAGAATCTTATCTCTGTGGCAATGTTAGAAGATAAGGGATATGATGTTGTCTTTAGCGGGGGAAAGGCTTTCCTGCGCAGTAAGGCAACTGGTGAGACCCGGAGGGTAGGGGTTTGAGTTAAGAACCTTTATCAATTGCAGGTAGATGGCTGTGCAGCAATGGCAGGCAAGGCAGAAGGAGTGGTGAGCTGGGAATGATGGCGAGTTGTGGCACCGGAGATTGGGCCACCTTCACCATGGAGCTTTGAAGATACTGCAGTAGATTTCTACTGGGCTTCCTAAGGGCACTCTGCTTGGCAGTCGGTCCCTAGGTGCAAGGGGGTGTACCTTTGGGAAAATTTGTGAAAGCCACCTTTCATGAGAAGGATAGTCACGCCACAACGATCCTTGAGAGAATTCACACAGACGTGTGTGGACCTTTCTCAGTAGCTTCAACAACAAAGCACAGGTATTATGTGATATTTGTTGATGATTTTTCTCGTAAGTGCTGGATCTTCTTCATGCAGAAGAAGAGCGAGACATACTCAAAGTTCTGTGAGTTCAAGGCACTGGTTGAGAAAGAATCGGGGAAGCAGGTGAAGGCTCTTAGGAGTGAAAATGGTGGTGAATTCATCTCTGGTGAATTCAAGGACTTTTGCAGCGCAGAAGGAATTCGAAGAGAGCTCATAGCACCTCATAACCCACAACAAAACGGGGTTGCTGAGCAGAAGAACAGAACGATCGTGGGTGCTGCACGGGCGATGTTGCATGATCAGGGCCTTCCCATACACTTGTGGGCTAAGGCATGCAATACTGCAGTATATGTGCAGAACCGTTGTCCTCACAGGATACTTGGCATGAGTACACCCGAGGAGGCGTTTTCTGGTAAGAAGCCTGATATTTCCCATTTGAGGATTTTTGGTTCACCTGTTTACATTCATGTGACGAAGGATGCCAGGAAGAAGCTGGAGCCGATTGCGGAGGTTGGGATATTTGTGGGGTACACTGATATGCCCCACAACTATCGTGTGTATTTTCCAGACAGTCGCAAGACTGTTGTGCGACGGGATATCAAATTTCAGGAGGAGAAAGCCATGCAGTGTTCGCTTGAGAGGGAGCCACACTTGCATGTAGAGGAGGAGCTATTAGCTCCTAAGGATGAGTCTCAGGATGTGGATCAGCCACAAGAGGAAGTTTAGGAGGTGGAAGAAACCACCCATGCAGCGCCAACCATCAGAGGGCGCATGCGCACTACAGAAGCTGAGCGACTGGCTCTAGATGCAGAGAAGGTTGTAGGACCACCTACATCACATCGCAGACAGAGGCAGTCACCGGATCGGTACACTGGATACATGGTTCTTGTGAGTCAATGTGTCATGACGGAGCCATCCTCTTTTGAGGAAGCTGTGGAGGAACCCACATGGGTTGATGCCATGATCGAAGAATATGATTCGATTTTCAGGAACAGTGCATGGGAGATTGTCCCAAGACCGGAGGGGAAATCAGTGGTGGGTTCACGATGGATCTACAAAGTCGGCAGGAGCCGGGGCGGCAGGAGTATGGAGAAGTACAAAGCAGATTTTTGGGGCTTCTCACGGATAGAGGGGATCGATTATGAGGAGACCTTTGCACCTGTTGCAAGGTATTCTTCCATACAGATGATTCTTGCTCTCTCAGCGCAGATGGGGTGGCACATTCATCGGATGGATGTGAAGATTGTGTTCCTCAACGGATTCATTGAGGAGGAGGTGTACATTAAGCATCCTGAAGGATTCGAAATCTTCATTAGCGAGTCACATGTGTGCAGGCTCAAAAGAGCATTGTATGGGCTAAAACAAGCACCTCGTGCTTGGTACACATGGATAGACAGTTATTTCAACGAACTTGGTTTCGCCAAGAGTGAGGCAGATCCAAACCTATACCAGATTGTGGTGGAGGGTAAGCTTTTGATCATTGTGCTTTATGTAGATGATTTAATACTAACGGGTGATGAACTGTTGATACTCTCATGCAAGGATGATCCTGCAAAAGAGTTTGAGATGAAGGACTTAGGCCTCCTTCATTATTTCCTGGGATTGGAAATTTGGCAGCGCAGTGATGCATTGTTTGTTTCTCATGGCAAGTATGCCCGGGAGATACTGGAGAAGTTCAACATGCATGGTTGCAAGCCTGTTGATACTCCTCTTCTTGGTAGATGGAGGAAGGAGGATGCTACTTCAATGGAGGTAGTGGATGCCACTGTTTATCGACAATTGGTGGGGTCGCTTATGTATCTGGTCAATACACGACCCGACATATGCTATGCTGTTAACTAGCTTTCACAAGCTATGGTTAAGCCTACCAAGCTCTACTGGAAGGCAGGCAAGCATGTATTGAGATATCTCATAGGCACATCGGGATATGGATTGTGGTATAGATAGGAGGATGAGGTGAGGCACATGTGGCTTCACGGATGCGGATTGGGCAGGGAGCCCAACGGACGAAAGAGCACATCTAAGAGCACATCTGGAGGGATTTTCAGTATTGGGTCGACAGCAGTTTCTTGGTACAGCAGGAAGCAGAGATCCGTGGCACTCAGTTCAGCGAAAGCCGAGTATATGGCAGCAAGTTTGGCTGCATGCGAGGCTATATGGATGAGTCCTGGTCGGGTTGTTCGGTTCACAACACATTGACATCCGGTATAATCATATCAGAGATTGTGTGCAGCAGAGAATCATGTTACTTTCAAACATTCCTACGGAGGATCAGGATGTTGATATCTTGTGGCTCACAGAAAATTCGAATACCACGGGGGTAGGATAGGGGTTGTAGATAATCCTTATCTTGTTTAGAGGGAGTGTCGAGATTGCAACAAGATGATGAGCTTAGTGGAAAGAAGTCGCCTTCACTAAGTGGGCCCACAGGCTATTTTTGGCGCAAAGTCTATTTTTAGACTATGTCTATTTTTAGACATATGGATCATGTTCTATGAGTTGCAGGATGCTATTTGTGGATGGTTGGTCAAGTCGGAAAAAATAGATGAACTTCTATTTTTAGACATACTGGGCGGAATCTATTTTTAGATTGCCAGTCTAAAAATAGATATGTCGAATATTATTAGCTCTTAATAATATTTAGACTCTAAACATTATCTTATTCTCTTGGAGCACTTCAATTTGATGCCTGGATGTGGCACATGCAGCTGACAGAAGGAATTACGCTATTCCTAGGGTTTAAGTGGAGCTATTGCATGATGACTTCAGTTAGAACTCATGTGAGTGAGTTTGGTGGAGTTGATTGAGGAGTTAATGGAGTTGTGTTCAATTTAACTAATCTAAACATAGTTGAGCTATTTGTATTCAGTTTAACTAATTGATACAATTAGTGAGAGTGGTGTGAATTAATTATTAATTAATTCACTAATTATAAACTCATTAATCAACTAAAGAATGCATCAGTTAACTTCAGTGCATGGACAGTTTCAGTGGAGACCAGTGCAGAAATAGGTGAAAGAGCGGGTTAACTATCAGTTGTGACTATACAGTTGCTATTTGCAACACACAGATAGGTGGAGAAGCCCATGAGGATTGCGCAGTACAAGCCAGGTGGTTTATCTATTTAATGAAGCCATCCCATAGCATTGAAAACACAATAGAGGCTGGCTATCAAGTGGCAAAAGGTTGGAGCATGAGTTTTGCTAGATCTAGCTTGATAGTGTGTAGCAATTGAGGGTGTGCATGAGAGCTTGCAAAGAGCTTTTGTACTATGATTGTTACATGATCTCCATGACATGTATAATATACAGATAGTTGGGGTTTTCAGCTTTAAGCTTTCCCATTAAATACTGTGTTCATATGTGTGATTGTTCATGGTTTTAATGTGTGCATGCAATTGATTTTATTTCCGCATGTGATGATCAATGGTAGAAGAGATTATGTATTATGCATGAAGCTCAAATAGTGTGTGATCAGGATAATCTCGGTGAATAATATATCAGTTATTCAAATTTCTACAGAATCTTCTTAATGCAACAAACCCTGTATATTGACAAATAAAATATATAATTAACAAAAAAAAATCAATATATTTCATAAAATATTATATATTTAATAAAATAATTTATATATATGATTTTACTTAGTTAAAAAAATTATATATTTTATAAACACCTTTTTTAATGTTTTTAGCATTTTATAATTTAACAATCTCAACATATATGTCACGTCCCACTATTACAACTATTTGAGGATGGGCCTCATTACCAAGGCGACCCATAATCAAACCTCAAGGGGGGTGGTTGTGCCCTGTGCTAGGGGGAGGCACAGGGGCTTCACTACAGGAGCAATACCATACCACGTGGGTTCATATTGCAAGATATATAATGAGGAAAAAATGACATTATATATTGGGGGATATATAGGGGGTAAAGGGTTTTTATATTGGAAAGTATAAAAAATGGAGCTCAAAGTTAATGAAAAAATATAAAGGGGTTTTAAAAAATGTTAATGAAAAAATGGATACCTACATTATATAGTGAAAGTAGGGGTTTTTTAAATTGGGAAGGTGTATTGGGTTTATATTGGGAGGGGGTTAAATAATGTGATTTTTAATGGTATTTTCCAATATGTACTCAAATTAAGGGTATTGTTTAATATGATATGATCGCACGTGATATGTTAGAGGTTCATTGAGTGAAGCCCCTGTGGGGGGAGGAGACATGCTAAAAAATCTAGTTAGCTTAGGGTTGGTGTGGCCCAAGACGAGTGTGATCCTTTGGTGACTTTGATGGATTAGATGCCCCTGGGTTGTGGCTCCTCAAGCCACATGGCAAGCCTAGAGGATCACAGAGAACCTGACAAAAAAAAAAAAAAAAAAAAATCTCAACATATATAGTTATGAAGTGTGAAATATCTACGCAAAGAGAATAAAGTTAGTTTTAAGACCGAAGATTGTAGGTGTATTATGTTAGACAATGTCATAATAGGGAAAAATATATCACAAAATATAATTTAATTCTAGAGAATTTAAAACATTATAATTGATTTTTTCATCGATTATATTTAGGTTTCAATATAAATTTCTTTGATAGAATTTTATGCATGTCTATCATGAGGATTTACATATAGGATTAAGAACAAAAACGTTCATAAATATAGTAATTTTCACTAATAAGTTTCTAAGAGTTGGAAGAGATGCCTCCAATAACATTTTCTTCAATGTGAGACTAGTTATAGAGGTGTTGGTATCAATTTCTCTATCCATCATAGGTTGCAAGCACCCTTCCTATATTGTGTTATGTGAGTGTCACTTCCTATTGAAATTGGCCATTTGAGATTCTAGTTGGGCCTTCCAAAGTGAAAATTGGAGAGTTGTGTAGGTCAAATCACCTCAAGTATTGATGATATCCTTCTTGCAATAATTGAGGAAACATTTTAGAGCTCTAACTTCCATAAACAAGCAAAAATAAAAACATGATATCTACCCAAAGTCTTGATTACAAACTAGATATAATGGAGATAGGTAAGATATGGAGGGCCATGAGGAGAAGGAGAGCCTAAGGTTGAGTTCAGGAAGGAAGATTCCATAATATATTGACATGATAAATGATTTATATGGATGTGACAAGCCTCACACACATGAAAGCATCGGGAATCTAGGCCTGGCATGTGATGGTATGAATGGCAGGTAGAATGATGATGAGAATTTAATCTCTACCCGCCTTTTATAAATTGTTTGAATGGCCATATCCCCTTGCCACCTTTGGGTGGCTACATTCCTTTTCCCTTTGATCATGGAATAATGTAAAAGGTTCTTTGGTGGCCCTCCTACATCTAGAGAGTAAGTTGTTCTTCCATTGTAGTGCCTAGATTTTCCATGACATTTGCCTATGG
The DNA here is from genome assembly GCA_034641835.2 of Pinus albicaulis. NCBI lineage: Eukaryota > Viridiplantae > Streptophyta > Pinopsida > Pinales > Pinaceae > Pinus > Pinus albicaulis. The sequence continues at coordinate 322,431,921 of CM076583.1, read as the reverse complement.
ATTTAGATGCCTTTTTATATGACCATCACTAACAATATAAAAGTGCTCACACAAGTAAAGGAGGAAAGACAATTATGCAAGTGGGAAAGCAACAATGTACTCATACCTTTACTCCCAATTGTATTATATATATAGGAGTAAAAAATGTGGGACATAAAAGTTGACCAAATATCCATGAAAACACAATAAAGGTAGAGAATAAATATGTAAAATAAAGCCTCTAAGAAAGTACATAGATAACGTTTTTCAAGGAAAGCCTCGTGCCAAACTCCAAGGCACTTCTTTGCATTTTGCAGATGGCACCCAGTGTAAAGCCATTAATGTTGATCATGGTACCTAACCTTGTAGGGACATTATGTAAGGAATGAAGAAAAGGTATCCAATCCAAGCTCAACCACTCAAGCTAGCCATGAACTACTAAAGTTAATTATAAATATATATGTGTGATACATGATAATATAAAATAATATATGATAGTTCATGAGATTACATCTCATCACTTTTCACCTTTAGAAGTGTTATAATTAGGAAGAGGAACTTTGGATATTATTGGATGTGATAGTTGATGAGGTAAAAGAGTTAAAGAGAGCTTAAATAATTGTATTAGAGTCAGGATCTAATTCAATCCTTAGGTAGCTTAAGCATAGACAGATCGCTAGAGGTTATGTTTCATAGTTGTGGTTTGTTCAATCTCTTAGACTAATGATAATTCCTTCTATCCTTCAAGGTTAACAATGATTTATTGCAATTTATTCATTAGCTTCTAATATTCTATATCAAGCCTATTATAAACAATATCCAAATGATAACACATCAAATTATAGTACGTATCTTTCTAACAACATTCCTTTGGACCTTTTGTTAATGATCCATGTCCACATGTAATGGGTTTCAATTCCAATGGAAATAGTAAACTTTATTCCTTATTTAATGTAGACTCTTAACATTGAGGTGGAATTTTCCAACTCACTTACATGGTCATGATGACCCCACTCTATTAAAGGGCTATGTTCAAATTTTCAACAAGAAACAGTGAAATTGGCATCCAGAAACAACATCCAGAAATGGCTACCATGGAGGCTTTTGATCTAATTATTTCTTAATTAAATTAGATGAAATGTGTGTCAAATTTATTTATCCCTTAAATAAATTGGACAATAAATTGTAATCTTATCTCATAATCACTTGTAATAGTTAACTGAGTGTGATAGACTCAGTTAGCTCATGGAATTTGAGTTGAGGGTGGTTGCGCGGGGGCTTCACTAAGGGAGAAATACCATACCACGTGGGTTCATATTGGGGGATATATATTCATAAAAAAATGACATAATGTATTGGGGGATATATAGGGGGCAAAGGGTTTTTATATTGGTAGGTATAAAAAATGGAGCTCAAAGTTAATGAAAAAATATAAAGGGGTATAAAAAATGTTAATGAAAAAATGGATACCTACAATATATAGTGAAAGTAGGGGTATTTTAAATAGGGTAGGTGTATTGGGTTCGTATTGGTAGGGGGTTAAATAATGTGATTTTTAGAGGTATTTTCCAATATCTAGTCTAATTAGAGGTATTGTTTAGTATGCCAAAAACGCACATGATACATCAAAGGTTCATTAAGTGAAGCCACCATGGGTGGTTGGTGAGGCATGAAGAGTGATTCTACTTGTTTTAGAGTCCAATTTATAGTTAGTGTATTATTTTAATGCATGAGAAATTAGTTAACTCAAATAAGTGAGTTAAAATCAGTTTAACTAGTTGTAACTAATCGGTGCACTAGTGAGAGGTCAAGTGAATTAAATCAAATTTAATTCACATGCAATGATGTGTCAAGTGAATGATGATTTACTATTAATAGCTGCATGCATGTCAATTCTGATGAAAACCTAGTTGAGACAGAGGTTAAAGGTAAGTTATCTATTATTTGTATTTATAGCAAATTGCCCGAGCACAATTATATACACCATAGGATGCCCATGATGTATTATGTATTCAAGGAAGGTTAATTACCCTAAATAATAGGGATTAATTTCCTAGGGATTGTGCAAGCAAGGCAGGCTGAGCAGAGGCTGAAAATTGGCTAAGTACTAGCCCAATTTTGTCTAGATCAGTGTGCGACAATCAGAATAGTGCAACAGAATCTTGTGAGAAGAGTGCATTGTATTGTTTCATGATTCCTTAGTTCATTATACAATAGAGATAGAGGGGTTTTAAGCATCAAGCTTTCCCAAGAAAAATATATGTGTTGTAGATTGATTTTATTCTTTCTCTTACTTGGTGTGATTGTGCGTTCGTGTTTGTTTTCCATAAATATAGTAGAAGGATTCAATATCTTTCTTTATCATATCGCATGATCAGATTGAATCCATTGGTATACATATTTCTTGTATAATTTCTAAATGGTATCAGAGCAGGAATTATTTGGGCACGCGTGTTTGCAGAGAATATTTGAAAATTTTGATAAAAAAATTTCAAAAAAAAATAGCATATTTTGATTCCTTACAAAACAATACCAAAATGGAAAAAAAAATCGGTCGAATTGGAGCTTGGGTGAGGGAGATATTGTCGATTTAAAATCAACTCCTTTTTTTAGAAAATTTTTCGACGGCGGGACAATTACAATGTGCGTGAGTTAGAAAAGGAGAAAGCAAAGGGAAAGAAGTCCCAAGGAAAAGAGGGAAAGAGATTCTTGTCCAAGATCATATATTTTCATTGTCATGATCATGGGCACTATGCTACAAATTGTCCACAGAAGAAGGCAAGAAAGAAGGAGCTTGCAGTTGCAACGGGTGAAGCATTGGATTCACAATTTGAGCTTGAATTTGCTCTCATTGCATGCATGCCCAGCACTGTAATGGGATGCATGTGGTATATAGACAGCAGTGCCTCATTCCATATGACGTGGAATAGATATCTCTTCATTGACTTAGAGCAGAAGGACCTCCAGCAGAACATAGAGTTTGGAGATGTCGGGAGGTATAGTGCGACCGACATAGGTACAGTTACCTTTCAAAGGGAGAATGGCTCCCATCTCAGACTAGCAGATGTTTTGTATGTTCCAGGCCTAAAAAATAATCTTGTCTTCGTAGAGGTATTGGAAGACCGTGGTTATGAAGTGATTTTTAGAAAATGAAAAGTTTTCCTTGAACACATAGCCACAGGATAGCTGAAGTAGATCAATTCAAGAGTCAAGAACTTGTATGCTCTCGAGGTTGAGGATGCATGCAAGGCTTTGAGGAGAAAACAAGTGGTTAGTGACTTAGTGGTTGAGAGGGAGAAATTATCTCTCAACATGTAGCCTTAGAAGCAGTCTCAGAAGGTTGTGGAGAAGCAGAGAGGAGACCGAGTGGAAGAGTCCACTCAAGCAGGGATCTGCAAGAGGGGGAAATTTCGATTCAGAAGGGTAAAGGGAGTACATGCACCTATACCTCCAAGTGTGAGGTGGGGCGATGTGCAGAATTAATCCCAAGAAGAAATTTTGGCAAGATTCATTGATATGGTGTGTCTCATGGATCAAACCTGGCTACGAGGAGCCCATAATACAGTAGTAGTAGGAAGGATCAGTTAGATTGATGTAGTCATATGTCAGGAAGAAAGAAATCAGAGTGACAGTTGTTGGATATTGGAGTGCAATCAGAGTTGGAAGCAATGCAGAGTGCATGGATGTAGATGTCAGCAGCGTAGAGAGTCCAGTAGACATATGCAGTAGGATCCAGCAATCAGAAGACTCTGATGACAGATGAATTATACTGATTCAGTTGTTTGGACGCTATTCAGTTTTAGGAGAGTTTCATGTGCGAACAATAATAGAGAAGTGTTGGATGCAAGAACATCCCAAAGGTACCGGATCAGGACAGTTTGATTCCTTTCTTGTTGAGTGAAATTTGCAAAAAGAAATAGTGAAATTGGCATCCAAAAATGGCTACCATGCAGGCTTTTGATTTAATTATTTCTTAATTAAATTAGAAGAAATATATGTCAAATTTTTTTATCCCTTAAATAAATTGGACAATAAATTGTGATCTTATCTCATAATCACTTGTAATAGTTAACTGAGTGTGATAGACTCAGTTAGCTCATGGAATTTGAGTTGAGGGTGGTTGGTGAGGCATGCTGAGTGATTCTACTTGTTTTAGAGTCCAAGTTGCAATTAGTGTATTATTTTAATGCATGAGAAATCAATTAACTCAATTAAGTGAGTTAAAATCAGTTTAACTAGTTGTAACTGACTATTGCACTAGTGAGAGGTCAAGTGAATTAAGTCAGATTTAATTCACATGCAGTGATATGTCAGGTGACTGATGATTTACTATTGATAGCTACATCCATGTCATTTCTGATGAAGACCCAATTGAGACAGAGGTTATAGGGAAGTTATCTATCAGTTTTATTTATAGCAAATTTCTCAGGCGCAATTATATACACCATATGATTCCCATGATGTATTGCGCATTCAAGGAAGGCTAATTATCCTAAATAATAGGGATTCATTGCCTAGGGATTGTGCAAGCAAGGCAGGCTGAGCAGAGGCTGAGAATTGGCTCAGTACTAGCCCATTTTTGTCCAAATCAGTGTGAGATAGTCAGGATAGTGCAACAGAATCATGTGAGAAGAGTGCATTGTATTGTTTCGTGATTCCTTGGTTCATTATACAATAGAGATAGAGGGGTTTTAAGCAGCAAGCTTTCCCCAGGAAAAATATCCTGTTGTGGATTGATTTGATTGTTTCTCTTATTTGGTGTGATTGTGTGACCGTGTTTAGTTTCCGCAAATATAGTAGAAGGATTCTGTATCTTACTTTATCATATCGCATGATCGAATTGAATCCATTGGTACACATATTGTTTGTATAATTTCTACATCATAAATATACCACAAACTTTGGAAATAAATATACTTTGGTGAGGAAATAGTACCATGTTTACATGGAAGAGGTTTCAATTCCAATGGAAATAGTAAACTTTATTTCTTATTTAATGTAGACTCTTAAAATTGAGGTGGACTTTTCCAACTCACTTACATGGCCATGATGGCCCCACTCTATCAAAGGGCTAAATATACCACAAACTTTGGAAATAAATATACTTTGGTGAGGAATTATTATCACCCCTTTTTACCAACAATGAAAATCCTCAAAGGGGTGAAGTGAAATTTAATTGTTAATAAAATGTTTTTACAAATTTGACTTTTTATAGGTGCTTAAAATAATAAAGGAATTTGACCAAAAAAATGCCTAAAATCAACAAAAATATTATGGAAGATTTATCAATTATTAATATTGCAAAAATAAGTTGAAATGAAGGTATTCAAAGGTGCTATATCATTTATTACATTAAGCATAATGATTTTATTAATCTAAATCACAATTTCACCAAGGATTTTATGAATAAATTTCAATAATGACAAACTAGAAAAAGTCAAAATCATAAAACATTTAATTTTCTTCATAACGACTCTTCATATTAATATCGTAAAATTTTGTATTAATAAATCTCTTTGTATTAACATTGTAAAATTAATGAATTTTTATTATAATAAAGTTGTTTGTATTGATATTGATTTTCTGTGAGCCCCAAAGCATCTCAATTGACAAGTGTTGTGAAAATGAAATGTTATGTACCAAGAGATTCCAAGTTCAAACCCCGCGACTTACTTGTGTATACATAGGCACCTATGGGTTATAGTAATAGTCGTTGGAATCAACACCATGTTACATAAGTATGTGGTCCACTAGAGTTTAAAAAAAATAAAAAATAAATCGACTTTTTGAATATGTGATATTAATAAGTCATGATATTGGTCTATAGAATTGTCACTAATATTATTAATATAAAAAACCTTATCATAATTAAATTTCATTAATTTTATAATGTTAATATAGAAAACTTTATTGTAATTAAATATTATTTTAAAATAATATGAGAAATTAACAGAATTTTACAATATTAATATGAAAATTTGTTAAAAGAAATTAAATTCTTTATGAATTTTTATTTTTGTGTATCCACCTCAACCATTTTTTAAGCTAAAATGTTTTAATTTTTAATTTAAATATGTTCTAATCTTTCCACATACAGGAAAATGTTTTGGCCCTCCACATCCAACTCTAGGCGGCTAGCATTTCACTAGTCGTCGTTGAACTTTGCAGGCACATCAGAACATTGAACTAATTTCTCTGCATGCTTTTGTTGGGTTGAATAGTGCCACCCTTTCACTATCCTATAATTAGAATTCATTGTTCTTTGTTGGTGTGGTTTTGTAACTGATGGCCTTGTGAGGTTTTCAAGGAGATTATTTCGTGCTTTGATTTAGGTTCTTTCCTAATCTACCATGGGTCCTTTGTTCCAGCACTAATGAATTGATTGTTCACCTTTTTGGTGCAGCATTCATCTATTGCATGCACAAGACATCGTCAATTTCATCTTTAGATATGGGGTTTTTCTCGCCAACTAAAAAAAATGTGGTTTTTTTTGGAAAAAATAAAAAGCATTATTAGGAAATTTTACATTTTTATTGCCAAAGTGTGACGCAGCTGAATATTGATTTTCTGAAAACTGAGAAATTCATGAACCTAAGTGATTTTTCTATTGTGGAAATGGATACTACGCATTTCCTTTTAAAAACCAAGAAGATAGAGACTATATCTGCAAGTTAGGTCCTTACTTCATGGGTACCAAAGGCTTGTTTCTCACTCATTGTTCTTTCAAATTTAATCCCTCGATGGAAATCTAATTTACACTTGTGTGGATTAGATTTCCATTTCCCCCTCTTCATTGTTGGGGTGAGGGAATTTTAAATAAATTGGGTCGCTTTATTACCAGTGACATGAAAACTGGGGGCAACGTATCGTGTGCAAGAATTTGTGTTGAAATGGATTTCTCAAAAGGCCTATGAGAGTCGATTCAGTTAACTTTGGATGGTTGGTATCATCTTGAAGCTCTGGACTATAAACAAATTCCTTTCAAGTTTAATCTTTTTCATGAGTATGGACACTTTGTGAAAAATTTTCAAAAAGATTTAGTTTCCCAAAGCTCTCCAAATCCATCATATCTTAAGAGAAATACAAAAATAAGTAGGAATTCATTCCAGTTAAAAGGAAACACAAGAAGCATGGAAATGAGAAGAAACAACCATATAAGGTAGAATCTCAATTTCAATCCTTTTCTAAAATTATTTTGGAATTCTTAAATGTTCTTGAGACAAAAGGTGAAAATAAATCCAAGAAGACTCATGTTCCAAAGGTCCTTCCTCATTTTAAATATGAAGAAGACTCAGAACATTATTCTCCAAAGAAAACTCCCATGACAGAAAAAATTTCTCCAAAGGATCCCTCTGCATTGAAATCTAAAGAAGCCAATATGGTGAATGAGAATAATTTCTCCTCTTCTTCTGCTTCCTATTCAGATGTGCTTAAAAAGTAGTGTTCTTCCCCATCAATAACAAGAAGTAGGAAAATCATCCTAGAAAGAACTTTGGTCCTGAGAATTGTCTTGTTTTTTGTGGACCAAACGATGGGTCATCTTATAGCATCTTATACAAATGTTTTATTTTTACATTATATTGTGCAAACAATTTGTTAAAATTTACTTCTGCCTCCATGAAGCAGCAGGAAGAAAATTTATTCCTTTCTCTTATTGGGCGGATGTTGGTTTTTAGTTTATTTTATAAAAGTGTCATTAAATGATGCTAGTCACAGAGGCTCGCATGAAGGAAACGATATTGTGAAATTTATCATTTACTTATTGTGACTAGGCACAAGTATAATACAAACTATTTCAATTCTTGTAAATAACAATAATAATAATAATAAATTCTAATTTTGACCGGCCAATGTTTTTAGAAATGAGCAAAAAATGACTCCAAAATAACAAAACTCTAATGAAACTAAAAGTTAAACATGGTTTTACCAAAGGTAAAATTAATGGAAGGCCATGGGTAAAATGAAATTAATAATTTGATGATAAGGTAAGGTCATTATTTCATAATTCAATATGAATAAATTACCAAGCCTATAAATTTTATAATGAATATTTACATTTAACTTTTATAAATATATTTTTAAATAATAAATTGTGATTTATTATTAGTTAATTTAATTTAAATGTAATTATATATGTGTGTGAAGTAGATTATAATGGAATTATAACGTTATTTAATATTTTTATTAATTAATAAAATTTATAGAAAAAATTAAATTAAATAAATTCATTTGCTTTTATGAATTAGTTGACAAATAAAATATGACTAAATTACAAGTATATTTAATATTTTTATAAATTAAAAAAAAAAAAAAAAAGTCTTAAAGTGAAGGTGATTGTGGAAATATAGGAGTTATTGGGGGCAACTTAGGTTGAGGGTGAAGAGGAGATATCGACAAACCTTAATAAGCTTCACTTAATATCTCATCCATCTCCACACTAATAACTTAGGTTTGGGGGAGGGGCGGGGATACATAGTGAAAAAATATAAGTTTTCCTCAACATGTCTTCTCACTCCGATCCTTTCTCCCCATTATCCCTATGCTCATCTCAATTTTTCTCCAATATCTCCTTCCATCTTCATCCTCGTATATGAAGGTGAAGGTAAAGGTGAGGTTGGGGTGAGGTTCGGGTGGGGTGGGGTGGGGTCGAAAGATATCTTGGAAAAACTTTTTAAGTGGAAGAGGGTCTGATTAGAACTGGATCATGGATTAGCATGATAGCTCAAAATTCAAAGTTTTCGGAAGTGTGCCAAACCTATGTGACCAGAAAGGTTTCATTGTTACGATTCCGACACCGTGAACGGTTCGAAAAATCGACATCGTATGAATAAGTTATCGTAGTTTGAAAAGTCCAGTAAAGTGCAAAAACTGGACTTTGACCAAGTTTGACTTGGCAATTGGAAAAATTAAAAAAAGAGAATATTCCAAGGAATATTCTCTTTTTTATTCCTCGGAATCCCTGAAATATTCCATTCGGTCCAATCTGTGTTTGACAAGTGGTGCAGTTTAAATGGGCAACTGTTTGACTTTGGTTTTTTTGTAGCCAATGGAAGGTCACCACGTGGTAGGCCTGGAAGCCGCCACGTGGCCCAGGAAGGGTCTTGTAAAATTATTTAGAGGCGACAGGAATCAAATAGCCGACCTCCCAACGTTCATGCAAGAGACTTCACCAACTCCTTTATTGTGTGTTACTTAACTCTATATTGTTGAGGGTTCATTATATTGTTTAACACATGTTTGGGTGGATAAAAAAAGGGGCCAGCCCCGAAGGGCCATCCCCAACCACCACATGGCTGACGGCCCATGACCGTGACCCAAGGGAATAGGCCCTAACCGCAATACTTATCTGCATGGGTTTTTAACTATAACCACCAACCATATTTTAAGGTCACATGGCAGCGTTTGCGCTCCCATTTAATGTTGATCGCGGGGATTGCGGGGGTTGGCATGTAGCCACCCCCTCCCCTTAACCATCAAGCTTATTTTTATGGGTTAACTGGTGGAAAAATGGAGCATGCCCCAAATTTGGGGGAATTTTCCTATTTTAACTTGAGTTAACTCCACTCCCTCCATTTTTAGTAGAGGATTTTTAGGGGTCACTGGGCAAATTTGGTTTTGGCTCTATCTTGAGCTAGCGTGAGCCAATTTTGGAGTGTCAATAGTCAATTTAGACTATCTCCAACATTCCAGACTCAATGGATTAGGTTTCAGAGCCATCAGAGAGCTTCTAAGTAGATTTTTGCATTAGTGAAGTTTAAGGGGCCACTAGGGCCACCAGGAGGCAGCAGCAGTTTGAGGCCTAGCCAAGGAAGCTAGAGGCATTATTCAGAGATCCAATAATCAAATTTGGATATTTAAGATGTTTTGAAACTAATGAGATATTTTTTAGAGCCTGCAGAGGATTTTATAAAGATGATAAGCTTCAATAAAGTTCCAGGGGCCATCGGTGCCAACTTTTGCCAGCAGTAGTTCAGGGCCTCGCCAGAGCAGTTAGAGACCATATGCAACGAACCAATAGTCATTATTGATTTTAAACAGAATTCTAAATCCATTTATGGAGGTTTCAGAAATTATTGAGGACTTCTAGAGGTCGAGAACCCATCAGAGAATTTTTCAGTGACCCTAGTACCAAGGGGTGCCGACAGGTGTTGGAGGCGAAACTGGAGCAACTGGAGGCCATTTTTGATGAAAAAATAGTCTATAATAACTAATTTTGGAATTATGAATCCAAAAAATGGGTTTTAAGAGCCATTTGATGACTTCTATAGCTTGAGAAGCTGAAGGGAAGTTTTGGGCAGCCCTGGGCAAATTGTGGAGGAAGGCCTAGTTTGGGGATGCAGTGCTCATTTTGAGCAAACGATCAGTACATATTTGGTGTCTGATGTGTTTTGGAGATAGTAGGTGTGGTTTCAAGGACAGTAAAATAATTCTGAATGAGTTAGTGCTATGGAGAAGCTCAATGTAACTCAGTGCACCGATAGAAGTAATCGAGTCTAAAGGAACCTAAACCTGTTTGCAGAGTGATGAAAACCATGAAAAGGGATATACATGGTATTATAAGCCCTTTGGATAAGTTCAGTATCCATTGGAGTTAAGTGTGGAACTTGTAAAAGAAACCTTACCATAATCCCAAAGAGCCAAGCCAAGATGGCAAAGCTCAAAGGAGATGTAGCCCACGATATTCGGGTGAACTCCTAGATTAATTTTGTTGTTATGTGTGGATGTTTTATTTCTGAATTATGTTTTTGTTATACATGTTAAATTTCAGCAAGAAAAAATGGACATAAGACTCTTAAACAGTAAAAAATCATACACCTCTTTCAAGCATAAATTTCGCAAATTGTCAAGTATAAGATAAATCATTTATTTTTTAACTAAGTGGGAGGTTCTTGAAAAAAATAACAAGTTATCCAGCCCATTTTCAGATCAGGTTGGTATCAGAGCACTTGGTTGCTTGATTGACAGAGAAATCTATTGCTTGTTTCACTTAAAAGGTGTTTAAACAGTGTAAGGAATTTGATTGTTTGAATGTTTGCAAACTTATTGTTGTTTGAGTTTGCTATAGGTGAAGGGAAAGATAATGATAGCTAAGTCTAGGAGAGGACAAGAAGGAAGAAAAGGTTGAAGGAATATTCGTTACCCAAAGGACCTCAAGGCAAGCCTTGAAGCACAATAAGGGTTTGTTTGCAAAAGGCTACTTGAATAAGAGTTTGTATCTACAGTGATTTTGTTCAAAATATTCATCATTTGTTTTTGAAAGATTTGTGAACTTTGTTGAAGTTATTTTAGTTCATTTTCATTATGGCAACTTCATCAAGTGAGGTTTCAAAATCCTCCTCCTTCACAAGATTCTTCAATGAAGACATGAAGCGTGACTTCTACATCTTGAAGGACATGGTGTAGATTTTGTTTGAAGATAGAAGAGAAAGCACCAAACTTCGTGAGAAATTGTTTGTTGTGAAGGAAGAGAAGGAAGAAATTCTTCAAAGATTTCATGATATGGAGATGCAGCTCCATCAATCCCAAGAGGCTTTAATGAAGAACATGCGTGAAGCATAGGTAATTCACTCTAATTTGTCTTCAGTTTCCTCTTCAAAAAAATGTTTTGGTTCATTTGAAAAACACACTAGAGGTATAGGGTCCAAGTTAATGTTTAAAATGGGCTATGAAGGCAAGGGTTTAGGCAAGCATGCACAAGGCATTTTGGTCTTGGTTATGAACAATTTAATGGAGAAGACTCCAAAACCATGAAAGCATGTGAGGCAACTTCAAAGAGAACTTTTGTTCCAAGTTCTAAGATGAAAATATGTCAAATATGTTTCCAAGATGATTACCATTGATTTAAGCCTTTGTTGCAGCAAAAATATTGTAGACATGCAGCTTATGGCGAGCATGCGAGTTCGGATAGTTTTCAAGACAAGAACGATGATGTTAGTCTACAAATGAAAGCTGGAGCCTCTACTAGTTCGTCTCCTCATGAAGGAAAAAAGGATGAACATGCAAAGCAACGCAAGAGGTATAAATCTTCCTATAATCAATTTGATTGTGTTTCTGCAAGGCATGACAATTTTGCATGCTTAAAAGGAAGAAAAAGTTGATGTGAATATTGTGGTCGATTTAACCATGATGTTTTGAGATGCTAGATGATTAAGAAGGCATACAGGAAGCAGATGAGACAAAGGCAACTTTCAAAGAAGGTGCATAAGACTTGCACACACTGCCAGAAGAGGGGACATGTTGTTTCCCAATGTTGGACATTATATCCAACTAATCGTCCCAAGCACATGCAGCAAGAGGACAGAAAGACTGGCAAAAGTGGAACCAAGGATTCCATCATTGATGTGAAAATGGATGTTTCACATGAAGAAGAGTTGTAGCAGCAAAATTCGTCATGGAAGTGGCTTGGTAAGAAGTGGATGGACTTTTTAACACAGTAATACATACTCATTTGTACATATGAAAAATTTCAGTTGTATGCATGTATTTTATGTTGTAATCTCTCGTTTTTTTGAGCCACCTTGAATCAATGATCAAGGCAGCGATGTTTAGCTACCTTCTGCAAATTTCTCGCTATAAATTTCTGAGTGAGCTCAAGGAAGACAATTCTTGACAGGAGGACAAGCGCATCCAGGAAGGGAAGTGTCGACTACCTTCAAAGTTATGGTTAAAAGTCACTAACCATGCAAGGCAAGTGTTTGGAGGCTGAAGAGAAGAGGGTGTTGTACTCTCATCTACTCTACAGATTAGTATATCAGTCTTTTGGGATCCAAAAGATTCTTAATGGGGAGGTGTGATCAGAACTCGATCATGGACCAAAATGATAGCTCAAAATTCAAAGTGTTCGGAATTGTGCCAAACCCGAGAGACCAGAAAGGTCTCGTTGTTGCGATTCTGGCACCATGAACGGTTCAAAAAACCGACATCGTATGAAGATGTTATCGTACTTTGAAAAGTCCAGTAAACTGCAAAAACTAAACTTTGACCAAGTTTGACTTGGCAATTGGAAAAATTTAAAAAAAAGAATATTTTGAGGAATATTCCTAGAATATTCCTCAAAATATTCACCAGAATATTCCATTCAGTCCAATCTGTGTTTGAAAAGTGGCGCTGTTTGAATGGGAAACTGTTTGACTTTGATTTTTTTGTAGCCAATGGAAGGCCGCCACTTGGCAGGCCCGAAGGCCACCACGTGGCCCAGGAAAGGTTTTGTAAAATTATTCGGAGCCGGCGGGAATCGAACAATCGACCTCCCAGCGCACAAGCATGAGACTTCACCAACTCCTCTACTGTGCGTTACTTAACTCTATATGGTTAAGGGTTCATTATATTGTTTAACAAATGTTTGGGCGGATAAAAAAAAGGGGCCAGCCCGGACCACCACATGGATAATGGCCCATGACCGTGACCCACGGGCATAAGCTCTAACCGTAATACTTATCTGTGTGGGTTTTTAACTATAACCACCAACCATATTTTAAGGTCACATGGCAATGTTTGCACTCCCATTTCATGTTGACCGCAGGGATTGCGGGGGTTGGCATGTGGCCATCCCTTCCCCTTAACCATCAAGTTTATTGTTATGAGTTAACTGGTGGAAAATTGGAGTGCACCCCAAATTTGGGGGAATTTTCCTATTTTAACTGGAGTTAACTCCAGTCCATCCATTTTTAGCGGAGGATTTTTAGGGGTCACTAGGCAAAATTGGTTTTGGCTCTATCTTGACCTAGGGTGAACCAATTTTGGAGTGAAAATAGTCAATTTAGACTATCTCCAACATTCCAGACTTAATGTATTAGGTTTTAGAGCCATCAGAAAGCTTCTAAGAAGCTTTTTGCAGCAGTGAAGTTCAAGGGGCCACTAGGGCCACCAGGAGGCAGTAGCAGTTTGAGGCCTAGCCAAGGAAGCTAGAGACCTTATTCAGAGATTCAATAATAAATTTTGGATATTTAAGATGTTATGAAACTAATGAGATGGTTTTCAGAGCTTGTAGATGACTTTAGAAAGCTAAGAATCTTCAGTAAAGTTCCAGGGGCCATCAGTGCCAGCTTTTGCCCGCAACAGTTCAGGGCCTAGCCAGAGCAGCCAAACACCATATGCAGTGAACCAATAGTCATTATTGGTTGTAAACATCATTCTGAATACATTGATAGAGGTTTAAGAAGCTATTGAGGACTTCTAGAGGTCGATAACCCATTAGATAATTTTTCAGTGACCCTAGTGCCAGGGGGTGCCGACAGGTGTTGGAGGCGAAACCGGAGCAGCTGGAGGCCATTTTTTATGAAAAAATAGTCTATCCTGACTAATTTTGGAATTATGAATCTAATGAATTGGTTTTAAGATCCATTTTATGACTTCTATATCTCTAGAAGCTGAAGGGAAGTTTTGGGCAAACCGTAGAGGAAGGCCTATTTTGGGGAAGAAGTGCTCATTTTGAGCAAACTATCAGTCCATATTTGATGTCTGATGTGTGATGGAGACATTAGGTGTGGTTTCAGTGGCATTAAAATAATTCTGAAGGAGTTAGTGCCATGGAGAAGCTCAGTGTAGGTCAATGCACCGACAGAAGGAATCGAGTCTAAAGGAGCCTAAAGTTGTTTGCAGAGTGATGACAGCCATGAAAATGGATATAGATGGTATTATAAGCCCTTTGAATCAGTTCATTATCCATTTGAGTTAAGTGTGGAACTTGTAAAAGAAACCTTACCATAATCCCAAAGAGCCAAGTCAAGATGACAAAGCTCAAAGGAGATGTAGCCCACGATATTCGAGTGAACTCCTAGATTAATTTTGTTGTTATGTGCGGATGTTTTATTGCTGAATTATGTTTCTGTTATACATGTTAAATTTCAGCAAGAAAAAATGGACTTAAGACACTTAAACAGTTGAAAATCATACACCTCTTTCAAGCATAAATTATGTGTATTGTCAAGTATAAACTAAATCATTTATTTGTTTAACTGAGTGGGAGGTTCTTGAAAAAAATAACAAGTTATCCAACCCATTTTCAGATCAGGGTCAGTGTATATATTGGGGAAAAATTATTTAGTTTTTTCCAATATCTCCTCCTACACCTTCCCTCGAAAATATTTGGGAAAAATTATTAAGTTTTTTCTAATATCTCCCACCACCCTCAACTAAGTTTTCTCCAATATATTCTTTAATCCCCCACCCTTGAAGGTATACTGGGGAAAAATCATTAAGGTTTCCACTATCTCTTCCCCCTTCCCCACCCTTACCCTCTCAATAAATATAAAATTTCCCCAATATCTCCCCCTACCCCTATCTTCACTCTTATAATAAGAACCCTCCAACATATTTTCCAACACTCGTCCTAATATATAATATGAGGGTTGAGAAAAAATTATTTGAACATAAATCATAACCTAAATGATAATTTTATTTTAACACAAATCATAACAAAAATGATAATTTTATCTATTTATTTTTATAAATAAAAAAAAGGGTTTGTAGGAAAACCATAAATTAATAACAACATTTAAAAATATTTATAATAATAGAAGAATTCGATGTAGATCATCAATAAAATATGTTAAAATGGAGAATTAAGTAATATTAAGGTATCCTCAAAAATATATTAATAAAAAAGCACATTTTAATGCATACAATATAAAACACTTCAACACTTCTTTTGTTTGGCTAAGAGTTTGACTTCCTCAGACGTAAGGAAACGGGTTAACGACCCAAGAGCCAGAGGCATCTAACAGGAGTGAAAGCATGCCCCCTTAGGGAGCACGAGTGAGTTATTCCTGGTGGCATTATTTTCCTTGAATAAGGGTGATGATTGTACCTACATTAGAGGATAGCAATGAGCGATGGTTGTCCTCACTTTTGGTTTGATAACTAAGTTATGATAATTTTTCCCACCATGTAAAAAAAATATAAAACTCCTTTGTCCTAAAGATGAACTTTAATAATAGGTTCCAAACGTTGACCATAAACGTTGTCAATGTGATTTATTCAAAATATATCTACAAAAAAATCAACATCCCCCACTATCTCGATTACAAAAAAAAAAAATTGACTTTTACTCCAATCTAATTAGTCATAACTTGACTATCAACGTTGGATTTCAAACATCAGTTCTATTTAACTCAAAATTCAGTGTCTCCTCTCATTTGGTACAAGATTTAAGGTCAATTACATGTATCAATTATTGCCCCAAAGCACACATCTTATAACACTCTAACAAATGTTTCAACTCAAAATCCATACCATGATCATATCTATTAATGTTTAACAAATGTATTCGGATCCTTGAGTTATATCATGTAACCTACACAATCATTGTTTTACTCGTTTCATTCCACCGAATTGCTGGAACTTGATGCCATAATTAAAGCTATATATTGTTGATATATGAGGCTTTATAAAGTTCTCGACGCATGTTCTTGATTTGAATTTACCCTCGATTTGTGCGTTGGACGATCCAACGACTTAGAATCCATATATGATTGGATGGTCAGAACGTGAGGAAGAGTTACCAGGGTAATTGTCACTTCCCCATTGACGTCACCTCAGTTCATTTGCGACTCTAAGATTGGAGGAAAAAGGCTCTGCAAGATGAAACCCCCTGCTCTTTACTAGTCCAGTTTCTTGGTAGTGTGAGATACATTTCATTGAAATATTGTAGATATTTTCAACTATCATTTTCTCTTGGATTTTACTGACACAGATTGAGTGGTCACAGGGTTTGGTTTGGCTACCCTGAGGACGATGAATGTCAATTTTTCTGCTGCAAATCATTAACATAGTTACCGATCAAACGGGAACTATTACCTCAAAATGAGAACTCTAGCCCAAAAAAACTCAAAAAACATGAAAAAACAACCCAAAAACGAAAAGTGTGTCTTCTTGAACGCAATTTTTTTTGGGTCAAATTTCAACATTTTTTTAAAGTATGCTAAGAACCAATTTTTTTTTCCTAGAAAAAAGGATTGAAAAACACCCTCAAAACAAAAATTGTTGATGGTGGAATAACATCGTCAATTTTGTGTGTGCAAAAAACAACTTGAAAACGAAAAAAGTTGATGCTCGAATAACGTCGTCAATTTTTTATGTGCAAAAAACACCTTGAAAACGAAAAGTGTTGATGTTGGAATAACGTCTTTTTCTTTTCGGGGTAAATTGTCAATAGTTTTTAATAATTACATTAAAGATAAAATATTATGACTCTAAAAAACCTTAAAATTTCAACGATAAACATGGCATTAAAGATCAAATATCAAGTCCTAAAATTATAATGATTTTTGAGCATGGTATTAAAGATAATCTAATATTTTGTCTCTAAAAAGCCTTAAAAATCCAAGGATGACATTAAAGATAAAATATCACATTTATGAAAATAAAATTCCAATGATTTTTAGGCATGATATTTTTTTTTGGGTAACTTAGGCTATTCTATTAATTCGAAAAACAGAGGAGTTACATATGTTACAGGCTGGGTTGGCAAGCTCCTCTTAGCCAATCCTAGCCTTAGTTACACAGTTTCGAGGCTTCCTCCTCCGAGGAAACCAGCCCGAACAAAATTTAAAACAGAGAATTACATTATGCACAGTTGCACTGGAGCATCTAGATAGCACAAAATAAGCAGTAGAAAAAAAGCACTGATGGCAAGCTTGACAAAAAAACATGGAAGAGATGTACAGCTGCGCAAAACTCACTATTCATCTTCATCATCGTTGTTGGGGACCTCCTCCTCGATGGGGCAAGAAAGTGAATGTGCAGTGACTTCGGTCGAGTCTGCAACTGTATGTCTGGCTATGTGGACCAGTGCGCAAAGGATGGGGGAGTCTGAATCTACGCCATAAGGGACACACGTCCAGTTGCCGTAGGAATCCATCACCCAGACGTACGAGTCATCATCTTCCTTCTCCTATACCGGCAGCGGGTCAATTATGCAGAGCTGGGGGTGCGTCTGGGAAGCGATGGTAGAATTCTGTGATCTGCCCCTTCCTCTCTATACAACCCGCCCAGGGGCTGCTTCCTCCTGCTCAAGGTCGGGGCTATGACGCACATAAGAGCTGGAGGAGGATCCTTCCATCGACTCTAGTCAATTTTCCTCTCTGCAGTGATAACGGTCAGAGAGAGCTCCTCGTTGTTTGCCTCAGATAGTTCTCTGACGGAGTCTGGGAGCCATGGATCGAAGAGGTAGGGGGGAGGTGTTCAGGTAGGAAAACACAGAAGGACAGGCCGCGCAGGGGTGCAGGGGGTCAGAATAGCCAGGGGAGAGGTGCACAAGAAGGGAGACAACAACCCAGAAGGGACTGCACAGCTTAGCTCTGAGATTAGGGCTTCACAGCCTTCTAAATATCAAGAGATGTCGGAGTAGGGGTAAGGAGGTGAAAGGAAGAGGTAAAGTGTTGTGGTTTGAAAGGGGTTGTAAGCTTATCCTTTTAAAGGGGCTAGGATGTGTGCGAGGAGGATAGAAACGAGTATGCCTCACATGCAACTATGTGCCACAATAGTTCACCTGTGCAAGCTCGAGGGAAGGGAGATGGCAGCAATACGGGTTAATCATGATGGTCATTTATGGTGATGGGTTTGTTGAGTCCCAAACTTGCATCTTTCCTATACACCTTTCTAGACTTTTTCCATTTACCTGGACCTCCTAAGTCATCAACATCATTGCATATTAATCATAAAAGAGCATTTAAAGTGGTTTTTAACTATTTTTTGTGTCTGCTGTTTGAATTATATTTTTGCTCATTAAGCTGCGAAATCTTGTCACTTTCCGCAGTTGCTTCAACTTTCCGCAGCCATTTTGTTAAAGTCTATATTACAGGTGTCTTCAGGAAAATCAAGCCACATGGACAAGTTGGAAATGACATGGACATGGACCGAGTCCTATTGGCTCAGTCGAATTCACCAAAGAAGGTCGTGGTCAAAGGTAGTCAAGTGGTGGTCAACCTAAGAGTCCTACGGTGACAGAACTCCGTTTTTCACCACGTGAAGACTTGCGTGACCATTCCTAAATCTCAGAGGACATATCAACACCTGTGAACTGCTCCATAAGCCGAATCCAATGGCAACTCTCCATAGATTTAATCTTCACGACAGCCATAATGCTAGATTTCTAGACGTGGTTGTTCACGTGTCTTTTATCAGCGCAGATTGTAGGAAATTAGTTATGTCACCTCTGTTATAAATAATGCGTTCTCATACGCATAAAAAAAAAATCTTTTGTAATGTAATTTGGCTGTAAAGAAAGCCACTGTGCCGTGACATTATTTCCTTGTTATGGCTGCGTTTTGAATACATGAGAAGACTCTGTTCATAAGCATAATTCATGGTTGATAGTTGTTGCCCGAGGATTGTGCAGAGGACCCCTGCACACGCAGAGGTTTTGTTTATTGCTGTATAGTTTCATGCTTTATTTCCTTACGTTCATTATGCCATAGTTATTCACGTGTATATATTACATCTCTTATGGTATTAACGTTTTATTTATGTTCATAATTTTTCATGCTTTATACTGCTGTTAACTGATCAGTGTCTTTGTTCCAAATTACAGTAGGCAGCCCGGGCATTTTCACATAGTTTTACAATGACTAATGACATGGAATCAGTCTTGTCCTTCTGCTGATTTATTTTTCTTATCTTTTAATTCCAGCACTGTTTTATTTATTTCAGTTTTGTACATTTGCTTTATTAGTTAGATTAGATATTAGATTACTCATGTCATTATCAGTTACCTCCGAAAGCCATAGCGAGACTAATGGTGAGGGATTGAAGTATGAGTGTGTAGTTTGATATTAGTTTATTTTTCTGCAAGTTAGATATTAAATTACTCATGTCATTATCAGTTACCTCCGAAAGCCATAGCGAGACTAATGGTGAGGGATTGAAGTATGAGTGTGTAATTTCATATTAGTTTATTTTTCTGCAAATTAGATATCAGATTGCTCAAGTTGTTTATGATTACTTCCGAAAGCCATAGCGAGACTAATGGTGAGGGGTCAGAATATGAGTTGATGTAATTTGATTTTAGCTTTACTTTGCTTACAATTCTTGGATTTATTTGAGCATAGTTTCTTTTGTATTTAGACAGCAGCAAGGGTAATGGGTTTCATGATCAATAGTTCACTGTTTGTTTGACTAGTATAGTGGCACATTTTCATTTTCTTTTAGGAATTAATTTTGTCATTCCATGTTTTAAAACCCTTTTGAAGTTTGAAGTTTGGGAAATCATTATAAAGGACATCATTGCCTTGAACATTTATATCCATACTTGTCTTTTATAATTTCCATCTCACATTAGGAAACCAACCAAGATAAAAACCCCCAAAATAAATAAATAAAAAAAACCCAAAAACGACAAAAAGTAACAGATAGGTTATCTTGCACATATAGTGCGCCACACTTCGTCAGCTTACGAATCCCGGATTGACATATTAATGTAGCAATTTAGGACACACTAAATTGACCAAAAATTTTGGCGTCGTTGCCGGGGAAGTGTAACTAGGTAGCCAATTTCTTTAAAAAAAAAACAATAAAAGGAAGGGAAAAATTGATAACTTCTTGAAGTATGCTCTCCTCTTGCACCTAGTGTGACCTGGAGGATCAGAAAAGAGAGTTATTGGTTCAATAATTTCTTAAGTATGCTCTCTTCTTGCACCTAGTGTGACCTGGAAGATCAAAAAGAGAATTATTAGCCCAACTTTTAAAAAAAAAATATAAAAAAAATGACATGCACAGAGCAAGAGATTCTAGGGGAAGGTTTATAGCTAGAGCCAAGAGTTCGATTTTCACAACTCCATCTTCTTCAAGGCATAGACAAGATTCACCACCATCTACCCCTAGCCTTAAGATTCCTGGAATTCAAGGAGCAGCTGAATTAGAGGATTCTCCTACACCATCTACCAAATCTCATTTAGAAGAAGACCCTTTCTTTACTTCTACAGGAGAGTACATTGTAATCAAAGAAGTAGAATCACCTGAAGAAGAAAAGGAAGAAACTCCCTCTCATCCTCCCATGATAGAAGAACCAGAGGACTCTGAGAACTCTGAAGAAACTATCATGGCAGAGGAAGTAGTAGATGGATTCGAAGGTAGAGGTAGAGGTAGAGGAGGAGGAAACAATGGTGCAGGTGGAGGTAATAATGGAAGAAATAGGGAAGGAGACAACTCGTTTGGATTCCCTATAGTTGATGAGGAAACTCATACAAAGATGAAAAAAATCTCACCATCTGTCCTCCCCAAATTTTATGGATTGCGAAGTGAGGATCCTGAAACATTTATGTTTGAGTTTGAAGTCGTGTGCCAAACCTATGACTATATGGAAGACTCTCAAAAAATCAAACTGTTTCCTTCAACATTGAAGGGAGCCGCTTTGAAATGGTTCATGGGATTAGTCACCCAATATATTAGGACTTGGAATGATATGAAACAAACATTTTTGGATAGATACCTGGACTATTGCATGCCCACCAATCACAAGGATGAGGTATTCAAAATGGTGCAAAAAGAAGATGAAAATTTGGAGGGTTTACTTGAAAGAATTCAATACAACTTAAAAAGAGCAAAGATGAGTGACTTAGATGAGGAAAATTTGAAATCCCTTCTATTAAAAGCCATTAGAGATGAATGGATAGATATTTTAAACATGATGGGGAAAGGAGAAATTTCTCAACTTCCACTTCGTGACATAACAGAACTATGTATCCATCTCTCAAGGGGAAAATCTAGAACGAAAAAAGGGCCTAGAGATCCTTCTCTTATCAGGGCAAAAAAATCTACAACTGGATCAGTAAGTAGGGCAGAGATTGGCAATATGCTTGACGAATTCAAAACTGATATCTTAGGGGGCCTTAGTGAACAACTAGACACCCTTAAAATCCAAAACAAGCAGAAAGAAGAAATTGATGCTCTAGCCATTTTTTGTCCAAAATGTAGGAAGAAACATGCTTTAAGGGAATGTCCCTTGGATGTAAAAGTTGTAGAAACATGTATGATTTTCTCAGAGAATCATGAGACCAAGGATTGTCCTTCAATTCCTGGACTCAAAGCTGTCTTTCAAGAAGACCCAAATTCAGTAGAATCTCTCTATTTGTTGCAAGAAGACCTTGGCAGGGGCAGCAAACTCAAGGGTTTAACAACCCTATGAATTTTCAACCCCCACCAAATTGGAATCCTTGGCAACAACCTTGGCCCCAACCTCAAAATCCATATCAATCATGGGTACAAGGTATGCAAAATCCTTATGGGAGATTTGCTCAATTTTATCAATATCCTCCATCTTTTCAAAATCAACAAGCTCCACAACTTCCAAACCCCAAATCTACAACTTTCATTGTCGTTTCCACAACAACAACCTTCTCAACAAAATCCAAATCCTCAACTCATGCTTCCATTCCAACAAAAGACAAATAAACTTCCAACTCAGCCATTGCCAAATCCTAACAATAAAAATCCTCAGAATACTTACATGATAGAAGGACAAAAATTTCCTACCTATATGATTTTTCCTCTCAATGATGTACAACTCAGGTCTGGTAGAGTTTTAGAAAAACCTTCTATAGATGTCCAAGAGCAAGATACCTCTAAGGAGGACTCTCTTAAATTCAATAAGGGTTCTGAGGAAGCATCTCTTCAAAACTCAAACATTCAAAAAGAGAAAGAAAATTTAACCACCACAACTCCTATAGTTGAGCAACCTGCATCTTCATCCACACCTCCTTTCCCTGAAAGATTAAAAATTGATAAATGGGTGGAAAAACAAATCTTGTTGCCTGACTATGATTTTCTAGATGAATTAAAGAATGTTTGTATCAAGATTCCCTTGCTACAAGCCATTAGAGAGATTCCTATTCTAGCAAAAACAATAAAGGAGTTGAGTCTCAAAAGACCAGGAAGGAAACTAAGAGATACAAGAAGAATCCACCTGGTAGGAAAAATTGCAGATATCATGATGGGAAAAATTACCATGAAGAAGTATGTAGATTCAGGTAGTCCAATTGTCAAGACACATATAAATGGGATAGAAATTCCAAACACATTGATTGACTTAGGGGCTGCTATCAACATTATGAGTGGACAGACTATGGAACGGCTAAAACTTCATAATCTTCTTTTTACACCTACTTTACTGCAACTGGCAGATCGATCAATTATCAAACCAGATGGTGTATTAGAAGATATTTCAGTCTCCTTAGATTCTTTGGAATATCTAGTAGATTTTATGATTTTGACTCCCAAGAGTAATCTAGGAGGGCACCCACTTATCTTAGGAAGACCTTGGCTAACCACAACTGATGCTTTCATTAGTTGTAGATCTGGGGATATGTACATTTCTAATGGTAATTCGACAAATAAATTCAATTTGTATCCTCCAGCAAAAGCAATCACAGAAGTAGGAGACAATGAATGGGTCGATGATGAGGACATTATACAACATGTCTTTACCATTTCTGAAATCAGTGAGGATAGTCAAATTCTGAACACATTAGAAAATTTTGAGACATCTTCAGAATATGACCCCACACAATTTCAGTTGGAATCTGACATTGAATATTTATCATCAAGACAAATGTCTCTTTAGTCTATGGAAGAGTTCGGTGGTTCTACCATTGAGATTTTTCCAGGAAAAACATTGAATATCAACAAAAATTTGGAAAAGTCACAACAGGAAGAACTAACCAAAATCTTGCAAAAACATTCTACTGCATTTGCATGGGAGTATACTGATATGAAAGGTATTGATCCTAAGACTTGCATCCATCATATCTATATTGAGGAAAACAGTAGACCAATCAGACAACCTTAGAGAAGGATGAATCCAAACCTTAGGGAGATAGTGAAAGAAGAGCTCCAAAAACTACTCAATGTAAACTTCATTTATCCAATTTCAGATAGCCGATGGGTTTCTCCTTTGTTTATAGTACCTAAAAAGAATGGTAAATGGAGGGTATGCATTGATTACAGGGAATTGAACAAAGCAACTTTGAAGGATCACTTTCCTTTGCCTTTTATCAATCAGGTATTAGACACATTAGCAGGTAAAAAGTACTTTCATTTTTGGATGGTTTTAGTGGCTATAATCAAATTCAGGTAGCACCTGAAGATCAAGATAAGACCACATTTACTTGTCCATGGGGAACTTTTGCCTACCGAGTGCTTCCTTTTGGGTTATGTAATGCACTTGCAACATTCCAAAGAGCAGTACTAGGAATTTTTTCTGATCTAATCTATGATTGTGTAGAGGTTTATATGGATGATTTTACAGTTTATGGTAATTCATTTGAAGAGGCATTAGAAAATTTGGAAAAATTTCTTATAAGATGTAAAGAAACAAACCTTTCATTAAGCCATGAAAAATTCTTTATGATGTTTACTGAAGGGATTGTTTTGGGGCATCATATTTTAGGAGATGGGATTAAGGTTGATAGATCAAAAGTTGAAGTCATCTCCAAGTTGCCTATTCCAAATTGTCAAAGAGATGTTAGAAGTTTTCTAGGATTTACTGGATACTATAGAAGATTTATAGAAAACTTCACTAAAATAGCATCTCCACTCTTCAAGCTGCTTACAAAAGACTGTGAATTCAAATGGGATCCTGATTGTCAATCAGCCTTTGAAACTTTGAAAACAAGAATATCTGAAGCACCTATCTTGAGAGGACCAAATTGGAAACTCCCTTTCCATATTTCTACAGATGCTTCAGATACAGCTCTAGGAGCTGTGTTGGGTCAAAAGGATTTAGTCCCTTACGCCATTTACTATACCAATAAAAATTTGACTCCCACTGAGTTGAACTATACTGTAACTGAAAAAGAGTTTTTAGCTGTTGTTCATGCAATCAATAAGTTTAGACATTATATAACAGGCTATGAAACTTTTATTCATACTGATCATTCTGCGATTAGATATCTAATGAACAAACATGTTACTAATGGCAGAGTGACAAGATGGCTCCTACTTTTGCAAGAATTCAATATTACTGTGTTGGATAGACCAGGGAAACAAAATACAGTAGCTGATTTCTTGTCTAGGATTCAGAATACTAAAGAAGATTCTCCTGTAGAGGATAAGTTTCTTGATGAATACTTGTTTGCAGTAACTATTAAGACTCCTTGGTATGTAGATATTGCTAACTATTTGGTTACAGGGAAACTACCTTCACATTTATTTCCAAGTGAAAAACGAAAAATTATTCAGGAGAGTTCAAAATATTCATGGATTTCTAACGAATTGTTTAAAACAGGGCCAGATCTTGTGATCGGAAGATGTGTCAGGGAAGATGAAATGCCTGATATTCTTAAGGCATGTCATGATGAACCATGCGGCGGACACTTTGCAGACAAAAGGACGGCCTATAAAATCCTCTCTTTAGGATATTATTGGCCTTCCCTCTTCAAAGATGCAAAAAAATATGTCAAAAGGTGTGACAGTTGCCAAAGAGTAGGGAAACCTACCCTTTCAAATGAAATGCCATTGCAAACACAGGTACTCATTGAACCCTTTGAAAAATGGGCTTTAGATTTCATTGGACCTATTAATCCACCATCTAAGCAAAAGAAGTATATTTTGGTTTGTACTGATTATGTTACTAAATGGGTAGAAGCCAAAGCATTAGTATCTGCTACTGAAAATTCAGTTGTTCATTTTCTTTATGAGGATATTTTTACTTGCTTTGGTGTTCCAAGAGAAATTGTGACAGATCAAGGAAGCCAATTCACATCCAACTTGGTGGAGAAGTTGATGGAAGAATACAAAATCAAGCACGGAAGATCTACTCCTTACCATCCGCAAGCAAATGGTCAAGTGGAGTCTACAAACAAAGTTCTTGAAAGTATCATCACCAAAACTGTTCATCTACACATAAGAGATTGGGCAGAAAGGCTTCCTGAAGCCTTGTGGGCCTACAGAACTACATGGAGAAATACAACAGGACATTCTCCCTATGAACTTGTTTATGGGAAAGAAGTCCTGCTCCCCATTGAGTT
Organism: Pinus albicaulis; assembly: GCA_034641835.2. Taxonomy (NCBI): domain Eukaryota; kingdom Viridiplantae; phylum Streptophyta; class Pinopsida; order Pinales; family Pinaceae; genus Pinus; species Pinus albicaulis. Next base: position 322,405,981 of record CM076583.1, on the reverse strand, counting down.
CCAAGTCAAAACCTTCAAGATAGTAGTTCAGTTGGGGATGGATCTATCAGAAGCCCAAAAGCATAGAATGGAGCAGTTGAATGAGCTAGATGAGATCAGACAAGAGGCAATTTTAAGAACTGATCTAGTTCAATATCAAAGAGCTAAATGGCATGAAAAATACATCAAAGAGAAGAAGTTTCAAGAAGGAGATTGGGCATTGCTATTTGATTCCAAGTTTAAATATTTTAAAGGAAAATTTCAGACTCATTGGCTTGGGCCATATGATATTGACAAGATCTTTAGCAATGGAGCGGTAATAATCAAGACCATTGATGAATCTCAAACTCCTCTTATTGTGAATGGCCACAGATTAAAAATCTATCATAAGCCACTCTCAAAAGAGGAATTTGTCAAAAAATTTCAAGATAATTCTGCAATAAGGCTAGTGAAGAAGAATCCTTCTTCTCCACCAGCCTAGCCTTTGTTTTTTTTTCAAAAAAAATATATATATATATATATATGTGTGTGTGTGTGTGTGTGTGTGTGTGTGTATAAGCCTGAAAACCAATCACTGATTGGCAGTCTTATACAGAAAATGTAGGGTGAAAATCAGGAACACCTGACACCCTATATTTTCCAAAAAAAATTCTCTCTTTCTCATTTCATAAGTTTTATGACAACCCACTCCATTTCATTCCACTTCATTCCACTCCACTTCATTTTATTTCACTCCATTTCATCTATTTCATTTCATTTCACCAATAAAATTTTCTTTCATGAGCATTTTCATTCAGTCAGTTATCATCTATCCATCTCCATTCACCCAAATAATTATTGTGTCAGTTTCCGCAGCTAACACCAGTTTCCACAGCCAGAAGCAGTTTCTGCAGCCACCACTCTGTTTTTCAAAAAAAAATTACAGTCAGATGTTAGTTCAACAATCATGAAATCAAATGCAGGTATGAGGACATATTATGAAGATATGAGGCATTCAAAAGCATCAACAAGGAGAAATTGATTGAAGACTAATGAAAAATGGCAAGAATTCCAAGGTATGAGTAGAAATTTATTTCAAATGGCATTCAAGCACATTTTTACATAGTTATAAACCATAGCTCCATTATATGCAATGATTGTGTTGACAACTCCATAACCATTCCACGATCTCTATATGATTCCCCCACAATCCTTGCATTCATTTTTAAACGGTCTCATAATTAAGCCTTCGGTCTTCACTCATGATTCGGCTATACTTTGATACTCCACCTGTAATTATGAAACGTGGTTGATTTGACTACGGCTTCTCTCAGCCGCCCAAAATTCGTAGTCATTTCATAAACGTGCTTGCGTCTACTCTGCAGCCACCCAATTTTAAATACTTCCGGATGCACTTTACTCCCCCTACTATTCTATTGACCTCACGGTTGCATTTCCACAGTTCTCACATAAGCCTTCACCCCATTTTGTTCTCTGTTCCGCTTCATTCCGTGTACCTATTCTCTGATATCCGCTTACAGTCACTTGTCTCCTTCATAAACCCTGTTCATTTCCACTAATTCAGTCGTCTTACCTCTGTTAAACTCTCCTCACGCAGACGAGTTTTAAAGAACAGAAGGAAGGATGGGTCGGTTGTTGAGGACAGAACCAGAGGGACCCAAATTTATGGAAGGATATCCGCAAGTCAAAGACATATTGAAAAAGGAAAAATGGCTTCGGTTTATTCAAAATTTTAAAGGCTACAATAAGGAGGTAACAAAAGCTTTTGCGAGGTCTTTCAACGGTCTGGAGGTGGGAATTGGGGACCTCAAATTTACAGTGACAGAGGCATCCATAGCAGCTGCTTCAGAACTCCCTCAAGAAGGTGAACGCTGGTTCAAGAACAAGAGCATTGGCGAGGAAGCCTGGAGAGTGATCTTACGTAACCCAAGTATGGATGTCACCATTTTCAAAAAGGGAATTCCTGTTCATGCTTTAAAAGAAGAGTGGGCCAGTTTACTGTTGGTTATTCAAAAGTTTATCACCTGTGGGGGACGTTTTGGATCAATGTACATGTATCATACCCGATTGTTGATGAATTTCCTAGACAACCAGGCCCTCAATCTGCCACACTTTTTACTAAACAGTTTGAAAAAGATGTCTGTAACCGTCCAAAAGCATCTAGGGGACATAGAACCACATTTGTATCATCATGGTCTCGTGAAAATCTTGATAGAAAAACAATTAAAAGAGAAAAAGGACACCTGGGAGCAGTTTTTAATTAGAAATTTCTTTGAAGAACCCCAAGAAACCCCTGAAGGTAGTACATCAAAAAGAAGTAGAAGAAAGAGAACAGGTGATAAAACTCAAAGCACTCCTACTAACACAGTTGAAAGAACTATTAGAGAAGAAAAATTGTCTAAAAGGAGGAAGGAAAAGAATGAGGATAAAAATCCAACAAAATCAAAAGAGAAAAGAAGCATTGAGGCTGTGCATCAAACCCCTTCCTCAGAAGAAGACCATCAAGTACTTTCTAAACTGTCTAAAAGGAGGAAGGAAAAGACTGAGGGTAAAAAGCCAACAAAATCAAAAGAGAAATGAAGCATTGAGGCTGTGCATCAAACCCCTTCCTCAGAAGAAGACCATCAAGTACTGTCTGAGAGACTAATTCACCTTCAGGAACAGTTAGCTATGGCCAAAAAGAAAGGAAAAGAAAAACAGAAGGAAAAAGACAGTAGTCCACAGTGTGTAAGAAGAAGCAACAGGCTTAAAAGAAAGTGGAAGAAAGCACAAACAAAAGGACCCCATTTTATTGATTTGGGAGAAGGAACACCTGAACAAACTCCAGCTGGCTGTAGTCCACCTCATTCTCAGCCAAACGTTGAAACTAGTCCTCAAGATGTTGACATGAGTCCTTTTCAGCCAGATTTTGAAGTCAATTCTCCTCCACAGCATTTTGGGGATAGCCCAAGGAAAACGACACCTAAGATAGATCCAAAGCAGCAAGAAGTGTATGACTACATAGAATCCTTAGAAAGAACAGCCACGGGTCCTAGCACTTCATCCACTCAGCCTCACACAGCACAAGAAGCTCTAGTCCAATCGTTGAAACAAGAAGTCTTTGAGTTGGAGGTTTTAAATAGACATATTAAAAATGAAAATGAAGCATTAAAGGAGCAAAACAGATTGGACAAGATCATTCATGACAACACTATGCTACATCTGAGACTGTGGCACAAAAAGAAAAGGAAATTGAAGAAGAAATTCAAAAATATAAGTAGAGCACTGATTAATCTCAAATTCAGATGCTTGATGAAGAAGCCCAGGATGTTAGCAGCACCAAGAAAGAGGAGAAGAGGACTGGATGTACTGGCAGAAGTATCAGGGCATATGAATTGAAGGAGGATGATCAAAATTTTGGTTGCATGGGGACATGCAACACCTTCACAGTGGGGGTATGTTGAGTCCCAAACTTGCATCTTTCCTATACACCTTTCTAGAATTTTTCCATTTACCTGGACCTCCTAAGTCATCAACATCATTGCATATTAATCATAAAAGAGCATTTAAAGTGGTTTTTAACTATGTTTTGTGTCTGCTGTTTGAATTATATTTTTGCTCATTGAGCTGCGGAATCTTGTCACTTTCCGCAGCCATTTTGTTAAAGTATATATTGCAGGTGTCTTCAGGCAAATCAAGCCACATGGGCAAGTTGGAAATGACATGGATATGGACCGAGTCCTATTGGCTCAGTCGAATTCACCAAAGAAGGCCGTGGTCAAAGGTAGTCAAGCGATGGTCAACCTAAGAGTCCTACGGTGACAGAACTCCGTTTTTCACCACGTGAAGACTTGCGTGGTCGTTCCTAAATCTCAGGGGACATATCAACACCTGTGAACTGCTCCATAAGCCGAATCCAACGGCCACCCTCCATAGATTTAATCTTCACGGTAGCCATAATGCTAGATTTTTGGACGTGGTTGTTCACGTGTCTTTTATCAGCACATATTGTAGGAAAGTAGTTATGTCATCCTCTGTTATAAATAATGCGTTCTCATACGCATAGTAGCTAGCTTCTGTAATGTAATTTTGCTGAAAAGAAAGCCCACTGTGCCGTGACATTATTTCCTTGTTATGACTACGTTTTGAATACATGAGAAGACTCTGTTCATAAGCATAATTCGTGGTTGATAGCTGTTGCCCGAGGATTTTGCAGAGGGCCCCTGCACACGCCGAGGTTTTGTTTATTGCTGTATAGTTTCATGCTTTATTTCCTTACGTTCATTATGCCATAGTTATTCACATGTATATATTACATCTCTTATGGTATTAACGTTTTATTTATGTCCATAACTTTTCATGCTTTATACTGCTGTTAACTGATCAGTGTCTTTGTTCCAGATTACAGTAGGCAGCCCGGGCATTTGCACATAGTTTTACAATGACTAATGACATGGAATCAGTCTTGTCCTTCTGCTGATTTATTTTTCTTATCTTTTAATTCCAGCACTGTTTTATTTATTTCAGTTTTGTACATTTTCTTTATTAGTTAGATTAGATATTAGATTACTCATGTCATTATCAGTTACCTCCGAAAGCCATAGCGAGACTAATGGTGAGGGATTGAAGTATGAGTGTGTAGTTTGATATTAGTTTATTTTTCTGCAAGTTAGATATTAAATTGATCATGTCATTATCAGTTACCTCCGAAAGCCATAGCGAGACTAATGGTGAGGGATTGAAGTATGAGTGTGTAATTTGATATTAGTTTATTTTTCTGCAAATTAGATATCAGATTGCTCAAGTTGTTTATGATTACTTCCGAAAGCCATAGCGAGACTAATGGTGAGGGGTCAGAATATGAGTTGATGTAATTTGATTTTAGCTTTACTTTTCTTACAATTCTTGGATTTCTTTGAGCACAGTTTCTTTTGTATTTAGACAGCAGCAAGGGTAATGGGTTTCATGATCAATAGTTCACTGTTTGTTTGACTAGTATAGTGGCACATTTTCATTTTCTTTTAGGAATTAATTTTGTCATTGCATGTTTTAAAACCCTTTTGAGGTTTGAAGTTTGGGAAAGCATTGTAAAGGACATCATTGCCTTGAACATTTATATCCATACTTGTCTTTTAGAATTTCCATCTCACATTAGGAAACCAACCAAGATAAAAACCCCCAAAATAAATAAATAAATAAAAACCCAAAAACAACAAAAAGTAAGAGATGGGTTATCTTGCACATATAGTGCGCCACACTTCGTCAGCTTACGAATCCCGGATTGACATATTAATGTAGCAATTTAGGACACACTAAATTGACCAAACAAGGTGTGAAGGGATGCTGTTGAAGAGGTTAATCCCCTCTACAGACAGAGGCGATCCCTACTAGCCCAGATTGGGTCTAGAAATAATCGAACACGCTACAGTGCAGGTTCTTAATTGCAAATAAACCAACTTGCGATGAAGGCTTACCTAGAATCCAACGATGTCATTTGTAGAAGAGGTGGTGCTCCCGTTCCTCTGCTCCGGCAGATCACAATCCTCACGATCTCCGTGATCGGACACCTTCACACGCAAGAAACAAAACAAACGCAAGCATAAAATCCAGTATATACAACTATATGTCAGTCGGAGAGGACATAACTCATGAACATAATCAAGAACAAGAGTGGAACCATAAACAATAGTCGCTTATCATTAATTAATCAAAAGAAGAACACAACCATAGCTCTGACGCAACACTCTCCTTCAGCGGGTCGTCAGCAGAACATGTCTCGATAAAGCTTGTCAGGGATGGGACAAGCCTCTCTCTTCGGATGCTTGACAATGATCTCCTTGCTTGGATTTGGCCTCAAGGGAATGAATCAAGGCTCTTGCAGCATAAGGCTCTTGGGAACTTGGAGACTAGCTTGCAAAGGAGATGAGCAAGCTTTATGGATGGAGGGAAGGGGAGTTGGGATCCCTATAATCATGGGATTGGCTCTATCATGTGAAGCTTCCATCAGAGGTGGAAAACCACTTCCTCTCTATGGAAATCCGTAGGCTAACCAAACCTCCCAACTCAAGATGAATACTTGATCGAGGAATTTTTTAGGACGAAAATTCTGCCATTTATTTTTAAAAAACACTCCTTAAAATGGCTGGCGCGAGTGAGACTCTGAGACAGAGCGCCAATTGGCGCGCCCTCTTTGAATGATTTCCCCCATTGGCGCGAGTACTGAACTGGATGCCCGCGCCAATGCAAAAATGGGTGTTTTTAGGGTTTTTTGCAAAGAGATGTCTTTAGGGCAATGAAAGCTCATGTTCAGAGGGATGTCATGAAAGTGTTTTCAAGTCTTTTCTCTGCTCACAGGTCATGGAATGAGCCCTCCAATGTGTGGGACGGGGATTGCAGGGACGGTGACAAATTGCTGTGTAACAGATGCCCCCTAAAGCATGAGGCCCGAGAGAGAGAGAGGGGTGAAATGCTTTACAAGAACACGTCCAACTGAAAACACTGTCGTCGGAAAACCTATGGAGAGAAGTACAACTGATGTCTCAAATACATGATATAAGTGGTATGGGCGCAGCCATCCATAACAGAGTATATAGTGATCTAGATCCAAGGTATGGACACAGCCATCCAGTGAGGATCGATAAATAGACTCAGGTATGGTCGCGGCCATCCAATCAATGAGTCATGTAACTAATCATAATAATCCACAAAATCGCAGCTTGGATTAGAATAGACAGAATCCAGGGTCTTGCGCTCCATCTCGATCTGAGCAGAGTACAAGTTCAAGCATGCGAATAAATGAGCTGAAGTCGAACATGCAAGAACATCGTCTGATTACCAGCCAATGATGAAAGCTGTTAACAGACGCGAGAGGTACCACCATTAATGCCAATGGCCCTCAAGGTACTACAGGTACAATCCATGGCATGCGAATCAGTGAGATGGCGTCAAACACCCATAGAATCACTCGATCGGAGGTCATTGATGAAGACCTCACATCGAATGCGAAGAACCTGCCATTGAGGCATGCAGGCTCCAAGGTACCAGAAGGGAGTCTCTAGATCATCTTCTTGGATAATGAGCTGAATTCGACAGGAAGTGACCTTGATCGAAGGTGGGCCATAGTGTTTCTCACCTCATCGACACGAGACAAAGGAACATAATGTCTTTGTGAATCAGGATCAGATGAGAATCAGAGGAAGGTTGGAATTCTGCAGAGGTCAACTTCTCTTGAACATGTGGCGACACGACAGTGAGTTGGGTAGTATTTGACATCAACGGATCAGAGGTCATGGCAACGAGGAAAAGAGCAGATGAGAGGTCAAAAGGGATTATCTAAACCCATGGAGGCAAGTGAAGAAACGAGATGAGATGTCCCCAACCTGACACGAATGCAGACAAGTGCCATGTTCAAGAGCGACATACTGTCGACACGACAATGATTGTGGTTCCATTTTCCCCCACCATTTCTGGTGAGTACCCCAATTATTTTTTGATAACAAGCTTGAAGGGGATAGCATATGCTTGTAATATAAGTCCACCCTTCGGGCGAATCCATCCTAGTACATTTAACGAGCCCTAGGAAGGAGGAACTCAGATAACGTCATTACGACTAAATCCAATGTCATCAGGTTTTAACGAGTCTGACAAAGGAAGAACTCGGTGTCTTTTCATGTTTAGAGAGTTTCAAAAGACAGCAGAAAAGAAAACTCCAACAGTCCCTTTTTGTAAATAATTTCTTAGATCCGAAAAGGTAGAAAACTATGTCTGAGAAAACCTCCTAGTCGCGATAGGCTAGGGTATTCCTTTTTTGTAAATAATCTATCCCAGCCCGAAAAAGGGGTAAACGTATACTGGGTAGATGTCGTTTCGCAGCCACTTTAACAAGATCGAAACGACAAGGGCCTCAGCAATCTTTTCATGTTTAGAGAGTCAGAAAAGAGCTGAAAGATGACTCCAAAATGACGTTTTCGTGTATTTACCGAGTCTGAAAAAGTATAAAATACAACTCGTTTCACCGTTTAGGTTGCATAAAAACCTGTCGCTGCACATACAAGAAAGTGTAAAATCCGTTTTCGACAAAATATTAAAATATTGGAAAAATGACACTTAAAACCTAATTTTTGACTTGACAAATTATAAATAGGCTCTAAATGGTAAAACAAAATTACTTTTACTTTTTACCTCACTTGGAGTGCAACAGTGGTCCATTTTGTGTGCAAACTTCTGACGGCGATTGCGACCAATCCAGGCTACCATTCAGATTCCCGTCTGTTCCAGGTAAGAGGCGCTTCCTTATACTCCATTTTAATCCATTTTTTCATAGATTTCCATTGCACATTAGACTTCTGTGGAAGATTTTTAAAATTTTAGGGCTCCGCCCATTGGCGCGGGTATCGGGCACGGACCTGCACCAATGGGCTTTTACATACAAAGGGTCCGCGCCAACGGCGAAACCCAATTTTTTGCCCAAAATTTCTGAATTGTAAGTAATTTAAATGAATTTTTAAGCATGACAGAGATCTAATCAAGGGTTTTTGACCATGTTGATGCAGGCAACCGAGCGAAATGGCTATCGAATGGAAAGAGAGGGAGCACGGGGAAGAGGATGAACATGCTATGGAGAATGAAGCTTGTATGAATGCCCTCAAGAACTGTGAGCTTAAAAAGTTCTTCCTGACACCTTGCTTACGAGCTCAACCGGAGCTCTTGCAATACCTGATCAGCATATGGGACGAACATGAACAAGTGTTCAAGTTGTGGGACCAAGTATTAGAAATGGAGGTTTCTGACGTATACTTCATAACCGAACTATCGCGCAGAGGTCCGGTGCCCATATTGACAGGGAGCAAACCATCTGGTGAAAAGATGGAGCAAGTGATGGCACGAGTGTGCCCGAGGGCACGACTGGGATCGGGGAGCGCCAAGGTAGATATCCATACTATCCCCGATCTGGCACTCAGGGTAGTGCTACATACCATCACGCAAGCTGCGAGGTCGCAGGCACCGCACGAGGCAAAAAAAGCCCAGCTTTTACTAGCCTCAGAGTGTATGAGTCCCATAATATTTGACTGGGCCACAGCAGTGACGATAAACATCAAAAGGTAGCTCACGAAGTGTAAACAAGCCAAACTGAAGCAGTTTGTCTATGGTTCCATCCTGGTATCATTCATTATGGAACGACTACCTATCTTCCAAGGCCAAGGGGCCATAGTAGCTGAGTCGGTACCATGAGAGCCAAGAATGGCTCGCTGGGCAGCACTGATGCCCAAAGCATGAGGAGGCCAACAGATTTCCTGGAGGCCAAAGTTTTTTGGATGGCTACGGCGTCAGTTGATCGTCATCGAAGATTGGCCCTATGTCGGGACTAATTTCACTGGAGAACCAGATCTCCCACTGCCGGAGGGAGATGATTGGGATGAGGAGCTGGGTATGACACTCTCTTTTTGATTTTTTGTATTTATGATTTTTTTGGTAATACATGTCCATTCTAATAATAGTTTATGTGTATGCAGACGTTGGCCTAGAGAGACCCAAGGGCATGTCGCCCATTGCGCGGAGAACCCATGTTGCAGGTGACCCTCAGGCTGAGGGCGGTGAAGGAGGCGAATTGATCTAGAACCTGGAGGGCATTGCCCGGGGGATCCCGGACTATGCCCGGCTAGCAGATGTCCCGCTATCATACCAGTGACACACCGTGGGGGTGCCTAGCCGCCTCCACCGACTACTGCGACGCTTAGTGTGTGCAGTGACTTGTTATCACGAGCACCATGCAGATTAGATATTAGGGCTTCTTTCATGCATATTTTTTGAGAGACATGTCGTCTCCGGATGTATTAAGATGAACATGTATATATTTTTTGATTTTATGTGACGCACACTATGTAAACCTTTCGATATCTATATATATACATATCTATTTCTGGATGGATCTTTTCTTTTACATGTGATGATGTTTTACAAATTGTGAAAATGTCTATCTAGAACCAAATTAGCTACTGCATCAGTTAATGTATTCATATGCCTGGGTATATGTTGATATGTGATATAATAAAAATTTCTTTCCAGTAAACGAATACGCAGATACAGACGTAAAATGGATGGGTTTCTAACAGAATAATGACCATTAAGCTGTGACACTACAAGTTGTGAGTCCAGATACACAAGTAATTCACGGATACCAAGGTTTACGGCCTCGGTTAATAATTCTAACACAGCACTATATTTTGTGATGTTATTTGTAGTACTCCCCAGACACACCCCTTGCAGGTTGACCAACTCACCAGCAGGATCGTAGATTACCCAGGCTGCCGAAGATAGGTTCCTGGTACTGCGGGAGGCACCATCTGCGAAACCAACAAACGGAGTAATGGACATCTGCACAATCAGGAAGACCTGATCAGCAGAAAAATGCTTACATCGCACACCACACCACACATGCACACAAATTAATATACACACCTATGTACACACACCACACCAAAAATCACTTTAAGCGTAGTATTTCTTAAGGTACAGCCCATTCCTAGGCTGCGCCAACAGAACTCCTTCATAATCGATGAGCTCATAAGCCCCATTTTTCAATACTCGTTTTACTATGTAGGGCCCATGCCACATAGGTTGGAACTTTTCAGCCCCAGGTTTATCATGCGCTTGGTCGTATAGGAGGACAAGGTCTCCTTCGACAAAGGAACGTGGAGAGACTGATTGATCAAAGTGAGCTTTGACCCGTTTCTTTTGTGCTTCAATGACTAAAGCAGCCAAGCGGCGGGTTTCATCCAACCGTTCCAGATACAAGAGACGCTCTTCCTCGGGAGAAGTGTCAGGCAAAAGTTCCACAGCTAACTTTAAAGAAGGAATCTCGCATTCAACCGGCAGAGTTGCTTCCAAACCGTACACCAATTGGAATGGTGTGAATCCGGTCGCATTCTTTGCTGACATCCGATAGGCCCATAGAGCTGAGAACAGTTGGAGATGCCAATTGGACTTATGAATACCAACTGTTCGTTGAAGCATTGTGACCAAAACCTTGTTCACAGCCTCAACCTGGCCATTTGCCTAGGGGTAATATGGCGTTGAGCTATCATGTCGTAAGCCCAATCTTGATGTCAGCTCGGCCATCATGTAATCTCGAAAGTGTGTACCATGATCGGTAACAATGGCCTGAGCGACCCTGAAACGTGCAATGATATGGTTGAATATAAACTGAGCAGTCGTCTTACCGTCAGCAAGTGTAGGCATCGCTTCGGCCCACTTAGTAAAGTAGTCGACAGCGACGATTATATATGCGTGCCCCCCGACTGAATGAGGGTTACACGTCATGAAATCTATGCCCCATTTTGCAAAAGGGCTGACGGTAATAACATGATGCAAAGGTAGAGGAGGCGCGCGCATCTTGCGCTGAAAAACCTGGAACTCATGACATTTTCGGACTGCGACGATACAGTCTTTGAATATCGAGGGCCAGAAGTAACCTGCTCGCAGAATCTTCTCGGCAGTGACATATCCAGACATGTGATCGCCACAGGTGCCACTGTGATAGTCATTCAAGACTTTTTCAACCTCTTCCAGAGTCAAGCACCGACGGAGCACCGAATCTACTCCAACGCGATATAACGTATCTCCTACAATGCAGTAGGGTTGAGACTGATGCCGAATCCAACGTCGAGCATCTTTAGTCAACTCGGACCGGAATTTCGAGGTCTAAAGATACACAATAATGTCCCCATACCAGGGATCGCGAGTGCTGATGAGGAAGAGTGTATCGTCCGGGATATGATCCTCGGCGTGAAAGGGAGTGGAGTCTGTCGGGAGGGAGCAAATGAGATCCGCAAAAACCAGTGATTTGGTTGACTTAGCAGTGGTGAACTCTAAGTCAAACTCCTGCAGGATGACAATCCACATGGAGTATTTGCCCCCCAGTAATTTTCGGGAGAGAATATATGTCATGGGGTTGCAATCCAAAACCACGGTTACTATACGCAGCAGGATGTAATGGCAGAAACGTTGCACAGCATGCACTGCGGCTAATGCCAACTTCTTGACGTGAGCATAACGTGTTTCCGTGTCAAGAAGGTTTCGTGATAGATAATAAACAACGTGTTCATTGCCATCATCGTCGTCCTGCACCAAAACCATAGCTATGGTACTAAACGTGGCAGCCAAGTACAAAGTGAAATCACGGTGATAGTTTGGAGGCCGAAGTAATGGAGCATTAACAGGTAACGTCTTCAGCTTATCAAAGGACTGTTGAGCAATGTGGTCCCAATGAAAGGGAACGTTTTGCTTCAACAGGCGCATGAATCCTTTGGCCACTTCCGCGTAATTCGGTATAAAGCGTCGAAGGAAATTAGCTTTTCCCTGCAGACTCTGCAATTGATATAACGAAGAGGGTGATGGGAGATTGACAATGGCCTCGACCTTTAAAGGGTCAAGGCGAATTCCGTCTTTAGAGACTAAGGACCCCAATAGACGGCCAGAATCCACACAAAATATGCATTTGAGGGTTAAGACGAATATTATAGCGCCTACAACGAAGGAAAATCTGGCGGAGGTGTTCGGGATGGTCTTGACGCTGAGCTGAGTGAGCTGGCAAGTCGTCCAAATAAGGCTGAACGATATGGCGAATGTCATGGAACGCATAAGACATCGCACGCTGAAAAGTGGCTCCAGCGTTCTTCAAGCCGAACGGGAGCTTTTTATAAGCGAAAGTACCCCACAAACAGATGAATGCAGTTTTGTGTTGATCAGTAGGTAGAATGTTTATCTGATTATACCCAGAAAAACCGTCCATGAGGGAATAGATCTCACTCCCAGCACATTCGTCGATGATTTGATCTATGAAGGGAGTGGGGTAATTGTCCTTTGGACAGGCCCGATTAATATCTCGGTAATCAACACAAACTCTTATAGTGCCCTATTTCTTATCTACAGGGACAATGTTGGAGACCCATTCTGTGAGGGGAATTGGGTAAATGAAGCCCGTGTTCAGAATTTTTTCAACTTCTGCTTTAATGGCAGCGGCTTTGTGAGGATGCACCGGGCGCAGACGTTGGCGCACGGGTTTCGCACCAGGATAGGTAGGAATCTCGTGCACTACTATGCTAGGATCAATCCCGGGCATTTCCTCATAGGACTAAGAAAACACATCTCTGAATTCTCGGAAAATATCGGTATAAACTCGAATCTCTTCAGGCGAACACGTCACTCCCACATGTATATTCTCGACTACCCCCGATTTGACAGAGATGTCGATTGGAATGGTTTGAGTAATGTTACTCAGGTTTCCTTCCGAAAAGACCTCATGAGTCAATATGGGCGTTTGGAGAGGCAGAGTAGGAACCTGAGATGCAAATCGCTCTAGACAATCTGACATTGTCCCCAGGCTAGGCATGAAGGAGGAACGATGATGTCCATCGCTCCACGGGAGGTCCTCAAGAGACATTGATTCAATAATGGCTTCGTCGGAAGGGAAGATCTCTTTGAGAGGATCAAGCGAATCGGCCTCGCCCAGCCAGGGGGATTGAAAATAGGTATCCAGAGCCATGCTCGAAGGAGCATGTTGAGGAGGAGGAGGATCGGATGCAGCGAAACTTTCACAGTAGCTAATCTCTACTGGAGTTAAGGGCATCGATTCTCCAATATAAGGCACCTGTTCAAGTGAATGGATGATCCATGGGTCGTCAGACCTAGAGACCATATTAACTTGAACGGTGTTGGGTGGCAGCGCGGGAAAAATACCCATGAGGAGGGGCTATTTGAAGAGACCGGGTCCCACACTCTCAGGGGGATTTGGGATCTGATCCACATAAGGAACGTTGTTCTCAGAGGTGGAGGTGAAGAAAGACAACTGATCCACCATAACAATTTTTCCCTCATGAGGGAACTTAAGAAGTCGAAAGAGGGTGGATGGCAGGCAGAGCATGGCGTGAGTTCAACTGCAGCCGAGAAGTATATTGTAGTTAAGTTTGGCATCAACCACTTCTACTTCTACGTTGACTGTCTTCCCCTGTAAAGTAATCTCCAAACTCTCGAGAACACCCAGGGGTTTTGATTCCCAACCATCGAATGCTTCTAAAGCATTGGGTGATGATGACAGAGCCGGAGAGCCAATGGCCTTCCAGCAGGCGGATGACATGACGCAAGTGGATGCACCTTCATCCACAACGGCCCTATGTATGTTAAGACCATTGATCCCGACTTGAATAACAAGAGCGATCTGATGTGGAAGTTGGGGGGTAAAGTTTTCCAAATCGAAGGTGAGAAGACTTGAATCGGCAGGATCGATTCCACCGATTGCTGACAACAAAGCCTTCCATTGTGATGGGAAAATTTGAAGAACTTCCAATGCAGACATAGCAGAAGGCACATGTGCCAAATCCTCAACAATACTGTAATGCTGAGCGGCACAGGTGTTTGGATAGTAGGAAGATCTTCGTAGAACACCTTTATAAGGTGGCTTCACAACAGGTTCGGCAGTAGGCTTCTCAATTTCCAAATGACCGGAGACAAGTGGGGGAGGTGGATCATCTACCTTTTCCTTTCCAGCTACCTAACGTGTTCCAGAATAATCCTTCGACCGTGTAGCAATGGAGACAGGTGCGGCGCCATTCATCATAAAAACTTGGGACCCAAATGGTGCAGATGGTGAGGGCTGCTCAACCATCTGGGTCTGTTGTGATGGGAACGGTTCTTTTAGAACTGTCGTAGTCCCTTTTGAGCCTTTGAGAAGTTGACTAATTTCAGATCGTCTTGGACAATCCTTTGTATAATGATCTCCTTCAAAAATGAGGCAAGGGTACTTCGGTTTGCGTTGGGAACCGTCCTTGGTACAAGGTTTGGATTCTGGCTTAGGGGCATCGGATTTGGATTTACCTTTGCCCTTGTTTTTCCCTTTGGAGGATTTTTCCATGGGATTGGCCTGAACGGCGTTAACCTCCGCAGTTTTTCCAGAATCGGGAGGGGTGGGAGGGGCAGAATTATTAGAGGAATTGGACTTCTGCTTCCCATTGGAAGATTTCTTCGAATTCTGAGACACGGAACCAATAACACCATCCACCGCAGGGGTAGGTGGAGCTTTAGAGGTTCCAGACCCTGGAGCATCAGGCAAGATATCATAAAGCGTGCCGGACTGAGAATATACAAGATCCAGATATTGGGCACGTGCTATGGCTTGTTCTTCCGTCACACACGCTCCCATCGCAATATCTTGGGCGATTTTGTTAATGAAGGAGGTGGTGAACCAATGAGTTAGTATCTGATCAGGTATATGAAACTTGATCAGTCTACGACGACATCGCCACTCATGAATGTGATCAAAAATGTGGGTGGCTTTGTCTTGCTTCAAAGAAGTCAGGAGGTGCGTCCTGGCTTCGTAGCAAACTGGTAACTGAAAGTGAGTCAGAAAAGCCATGGCTAACGAATTGAAATCTTGGAAGATGCCACGGGATAACTCAATATACCACTTAGTGGCAGCACCAGTCAAATTGTGCTGGAAGAGGCGCAGACGAATGGAATCATCCACCCAAGAGTTGGACGAACACCAAAGATGGTAAGTCATCACATGAGCTTGGGGGTCCTCCCCAGCTTTACCCTCAAACTTGGGGAAATCACCAGGTATCTTGGTAGGAACCGGAGGCCAATAAGGATTGTGCAAAATCGGATCATTGGTTAATTTCGAAACATCCGGTAACTCCAAGGTAGCCAGGAACGGCAATGGCGGATTGACCGGCATGCCAGGCCCTTGATGAGAACCGGTACATGTACTCCACGCTAGTTGAGAATATCCTTGCCCCCATGAATTCTGTCCTGTAGGATTCTGACTGTAGGGGGTATAGGTCGTATAACCAGTCTGATTGGGCTACTGGTAACCAGTGTGTGGGGCTTGATAACCAGAGTATGGACCTTGATTATATGTCGGCCCTGTGTAAGCAACATTTGGATTTGGCTGCTGAGTATAGGTAGAACTGGATTGATGAGGATAATACTGAGAACCTTGGGGTTGGTTATAATTCAGTTGAGATTGACCATGAGAATAGTAACCGCCCTGAGGTTGAGTGGGCTGCTGATAGGTGGAACCCTGCGGAGCCTGATAATTAGGGCGCAGCTGTTGATTTGGCTGCGGCATCGAATAAATCGGTTGCTAGGTAAGGTTGATAGAATGAGCAGGCTGGCCTGGTTGGACAGGCTGACCTGGCTGAGCGGGCTGCCCTGGGTTAACAGGTTGACCCGGATAAACAGGTTGTGCCGGTTGCGCAGGTTGACCTGGCTGTAGAGGAGCCCCAAGTTGTACCAGATGGGCCGGTTGGCCTGGAGGTGGAACACCGGGTTGTGTCGGATGGACCGGTTGGCCTGGTGGAGGAATAGAGCCAGGTGGTGGCTGGTAACCGGTTTGACCTGTAGCAAGACCATGAGATGATCCTGGCTGATATGCAACGTTAGGACCAACAGGATACTGAGGTTGCATGGGTAGGGAGGGTTGGACTTGCCCCCCAGGACCATAGACCGTCCCGGGTTGGTACCCCGGTGGAGGCTGTGAAGGTTAACCGGAAGGGTAATACTGTCCTTGCGGATCTTATGATGGCCCTTGCTGGCCTGCAGGGTAACCTTGTAAGGGTTGTCCTTGTGGGTCATAAGGATAGCCAGGCTGGCCCGAAGGTTGGCCCTGGAAAGGTTGCCCTTGCGGGTTATATGTTTGTCCAGCCTGGTTATACGGTAAGCCTTGAGCATGAAGGTAAGCCTCTGGAGTGGGTAAACGCAACATATTCCCGTGCTGATCATACTGATTTGGAAAAGCATACACGGGTGTACCATCCTGAGCATAATGCGAAAAGTACGAGCGGTTGGGGTCTTGAGAGGAAGGTCCTACCTCGGGGTTTGGTTGTTGTAAGGACAACCGATACTCCTCCGGAGAAATTTTCTCCGGTATAGCGGATGCTATATAAAGGTCTTCGGGAAGGGATGTAGCCCTTATAGACTAAGTGGAAACAACAGGTGCGGATGCAGCCACACAGACAGTGGGCCTAACGGGTACAGAAGTGACGGGAGTCTGAGGAGACATCCCCAATGAAGGAACAATAGGCCTCGTAGAAGAAGCTGATGCCCCCATAGAGGCGGGAGCGGCAATAATCTGACCTAAAGATCTATACCCGACTGGTAATGAGGGAATGGGCGAAGACATAACAGATGCTTCAGGGTTGTCTTCCGGGAATAATCTCCGAGGAAATAATTGGTAATCTTCACCGGACGTGGGAATTTCCTCACTGGATTCACTCATGTTTGAGCCAGCCGCTAGATCTCGTAATAGACGGCGAGGACTAGGAGGAAAAATAACAGCTATAAAAGGCGAACCCGATGTAAGAGAAAGGAAATCTGCCCCTACTCTTAATTGAGACCAAGGGTCGGAAAAAGGGCCAATTGAACTCAACTGGTCCCCCAAAGGGTTGCTCAGACAGAACCGGTCCCCCGTTAGGAAACTTGGAAACAATGGGCTGCTGAGGTTCAACAGAGGGTTGGGAAGCCTCTGATGAATCGTCCGTATATGGACTACCAGTAGACGAAACCGAGGGTTTCGCCACTGTGGTATTAAAGACAAGAGAGAAAGATCAAACACACACACGGGTTGAAAAAGAGTCAAGGCACACAATCAAATGGCCACAAGCAAAATCTAACAGGGCATGTGATCGTGGGTGATTAATTTTTACCACATTCAAAAATAGGAAACTTCATCGTTTCATGTTTTAAGAGTCAAGAAACGGATAAAAGGTGACTCTATCTCTTTCAGTTTTGAAGCAAGCGTGAAAGGACAAGCGCTTGGTGATCCTTTCAAATTTAAGGAGTCAGAAAAGATCAAATGACTACTCAGGAATACTAGGCAAAGGGTGTACCAAATAACCGTGAACTGCAATATACACCTTGGTTTCAAAAATGAAAGAGAAATCAACCAAGGACTTTCCATACGTGCAGGCAATCTCCCCGAATGTTGTGTCCGGTGTATCATGGGTATATGGCGGCAGACTCGGCTTCCTATGGATAAAGGATTGAAACCTAGTGGGGTCTCCCTTTATATACGCGACGGTACGGGGAGCACAAGTCTATACTAGTGCTGTCTAAAGCTAAGAGGCGAGCGACAACTACTAGGTTTTAAGACGCCAGAACACGTCTCTAGCCTAGACCTCTAAATGTGTTTCGTTAGATTTCAATGCTGCCTTAGTGTAAATTGAGTAAATTTCAAAGTTTATCTTCAATTACGTTTCAGTTTTCAGGCCCTAACGAATGTGATGTCTCAAAAATCTCCTAAATGCAAAACTATATGCCACAGTATATCATTTCATTCGATGAAAGCTAATTACAAGAGAGTTAAGAGCTTTTCACACAATAAAACGATCAGAAAACAACCAGTGATATCTCTAATGCAGCTAATGGAAACTAAAAAACTTTTCTTTGAAAGTTACTAATCACTAATAACACCGAAAAGATTTTAATTTTGACTAACTAATCAAAAGCAAAAGATATTTTTTTTTTCAATGTTTAAGAGCTAGATGCACTAAACAAACTGAAAACAAATGAAAAGAGAAATTCGAGAAACGATGTTAAGAGAGAAAAAAACAAGCAAATTTCACTCAATGACACACACAATCAGATCCCAAATCGACCGAAAAGTCCCTCAAAACCAAGAAAATCCCAAAGACTCAAATGAGCCGTGTAATCTAGGCCCAAAACGAGACAAGGCAGAATTCGAATGGAAACGAAATCAGTCACTCAAAAAGCGCAATAAAATGATAAGCAACTGTCAAATGAATGCAAGGAAGCAATCCCAAAGTCGACTAAACCGACGAAAACCAAAAACTCCCAAGGGAGGCTCGACTCACAAAAGCACCTAGATGGCCTAGGGCTAAAAAGTAAAATCGAAAGAAATAGGCAAACACCCAAAGGATGGAGGCTTCAGTCAGTCAAACTAGGCTCCAATGTACTCAAACAGTCGAAAAAATGTAACCAAAATTAGAGATCATGCTCAGAAAGCTCAAAATCAAGCAAACCCTAGCAGTCCCCAGCACTGGCGCGACTGTCAGGCTGAAACTAGCGCCATATCAGAATTGGCGCGGGTAATACATTGACAACTAGCGCCAATCGGCGCGATTGTCACGCTAAAAAAAGCGCCAGTCAAGTTTGCTATGCCAAAAAAAAAATTAAGCAATCCAAGATTAGACCAATGATGACAAGGCTAAACCAAAGCCAAACAAACAGAAAAACGGTCCAAAGAGCTGACCAAGCAAGCCAGGCCAAGAATTGACCGAAAAGACAAGACAACACTCCAAGTCGTTCAGTTCATAAACTAAACCGGAGATTGACTGAAGCAGCGTTGATCTACTTCGCTAATGCAGAGAAAAAGCGTTTTGAAGGCTATCTGGCTGTACTTCAGGCTCCGTCTATAGTTTACAAAGCAAACAACAAGTTGATTCCCCAGCGGAGTCGCCAAATTGTTGAAGAGGTTAATCCCCTCTGCGGACAGAGGCGATCCCTACTAGCCCAGATCGGGTCTAGAAACAATCGAACACGCTACAGTGCAGGTTCCTAATTGCAAATAAACCAACTTGCGATGAAGGCTTACCTGGAATCCAACGCTGTCATTTGTAGAAGAGGTGGTGCTCTCGTTCCTCTGCTCCGGCAGATCACAATCCTCACGATCTCCGTGATCGGACACCTGCACATGCAAGAAACAAAACAAACGCAAGAATAAAATCCAGCATATACAAATATATGTCAGTCGGAGAGGACATAACTCATGAACATAATCAAGAACAAGAGTGGAACTATAACCAATAGTCGCTTATCATTAATTAATCAAAAGAAGAATACAACCATAGCTCCGACGCAGCACTCTCCTTTGGCGGGTCGTCAGCAGAACATGTCTCGATAAAGCCTGTCAGGGATGGGACAAGCCTCTCTCTTCGGATGCTTGACAATGATCTCCTTGCTTGGATTTGGCCTCAAGGGAATGAATCAAGGCTCTTGCAGCATAAGGCTCTTGGGAACTTGGAGACTAGCTTGCAAAGGAGATGAGCAAGCTTTTATAGATGGAGGAAGGGGAGTTGGGATCCCTATAATCATGGGATTGGCCCTATCATCAAGGAAGCTTCCATGAGAGGTGGCAAACCACTTCCTCTTTATGGAAATCGATAGCCAAACCTCCCAACTCAAGATAGATAACAGTCCAGGAATTTGTTAGGACGAAACTTCCGCCATTTATTTTTAAAAAACACTCCTTAAAATGGCTGGCGCGAGTGCGACTCTGAGACAGAGCGCCAATTGGCGCACCCTCTTTGAAGGATTTCCCCCATTAGCGCGGGTACTGAACTGGATGCCCGCGCCAATGCAAAAAAGGGTGTTTTTAGGGTTTTTTGCAAAGAGATGTCTTTAGGGCAATGAAAGCTCATGTTCAGAGGGATGTCATGAAAGTGTTTTCAAGTCTTGTCTCTGCTCACAGGTCACAGAATGAACCCTCCAATGTGCGGGACGGGGATTGCAGGGACGGTGAAAAATTGTTGTGTAACAGATGCCCTAGATCGGGCAACACAATTCCCATCATCTCATAATCATTCCTGATTCTGTGAGTCTCGTGCGGATGGCTAATGGTATGAGGATCCGCATCAGGTGAGGCTCTATGCAGAAGATCTCTGTCCTCCAAGGTGTGTGAGATGTGGTTGTAAAGCCTGTCAATTTTGTCACCTGCATCTAGGGGATTTTTAGGTATGATATTAAAGATAAAATATCACTTGTAAAATAATAATAAAAACAAAAAAAAACAAAAACAAAAAGGGTGAAATCCCGAAGTTGGGAAACAATTTTTAGCGGATGGCCAAAATTTGTGTGAAGATTGTAATTTCTCGTTCGAGAAAATAGTCAACTCAATTTCTCGTCCGAGAGTTTTGTAAAGTGTCACGCGAGAGTTAGATTGACCTTGACCGGAGTTAAAATACTCTCGGACGAGAGGTAAGCATGTTCTCGTCCGAGAGTTTTATTTACATAAACTCTCGGGTAAACTTTCGAACGGAAGTTCTAAACTCTCGACCTAGAATTGTTTTAACTCTCGTCCGAGAGTTTTGTTCTTATTAAAAACACCCAAATCTTTTCTCCCCCGAAATCATGTACAGGTGCCAGGGTGCTGGTGCGTATCCATCCCTTCACTTTTCTTCTCGTACTTTTTTTTATTTATATTAGAATATCACCATTTTCTATCTTATGGTTTAAATGAAAAAAACATGAAATATTTTCATTATAATTCTTTTTTAAGTCTCTGTTAAAAATTTAAATTCAAAACATGACAATAGCGGTAACTTATACAAACCAGCTAAATTATTAAATAAATATTAATCTTTAATATAAAAATTAAATTTATACAAACCAACTAAACTACTAAATAAATAATAAACTTTAATATTAAAATTAAACATATACAAACCAACTAAACTACTAAATAAATATTAATTTTTAAATTATACAAACTAACTAAACTACTAAATAAATATTAATTTTTAATTTTATAAAAACCAACTAAACTACTAAATAAATATTAAAATTAAACATATACAAACCAAATAAACTACTGAATAAATATTAATTTTTAGTATTAAAATTATACAAACTAACTAAACTACTAAATAAATATTAATTTTTAATATTAAAATTAAGTTTATACAAAGGAACTAAACTACTAAATAGATATTAATTTTAATATTAAAATGAAACATATACAAACCAACTAAACTACTAAATAAATATTAATTTTTAATATTAAAATTAAACAATAAAAAATATTATTATCAACCACATGTATGTCTACATCACATGTACATGCCATATTAAATGTATTTGCACACATAAAATTATAATATTAAAAAAAATACTAAATAAATATTATTTTCATACCACTGAACTAAATTAAATAAATATTACGGTATTTCGTTCATATAAGCAACGGGTACTTGGTGCATATAAGGGTTCCTGATAAGGCTGGTAAACTCTCGAACGAAAGTTCTAAAACTCTCGACCTAGAATTTCTTTAACTCTCGTGTGAGAGTTTTGTTCTTATTAAAAACACCCAAATATTTTCTCCCTCAAAATCATGTACAGGTGCCAGGGTGCTGGTGTGTATCCATCTCTTCACTTATTTCTTTCCGTAATTTTTTTTATTTATATTAGAATATCACCATTTTCTAACTTATCGTTTAAATGAAAAAAACATGAG
The DNA here is from genome assembly GCA_034641835.2 of Pinus albicaulis. Lineage (NCBI taxonomy): Eukaryota > Viridiplantae > Streptophyta > Pinopsida > Pinales > Pinaceae > Pinus > Pinus albicaulis. The sequence goes on along the minus strand of CM076583.1, from coordinate 322,383,780 downwards.
ATATTTTCATTATAATTCTTTTTTAAATCTCTATTAAAAATTTAAATTCAAAACATGAAGCGGTAACTTATACAAACCAACTAAATTATTAAATAAATATTAATCTTTAATATAAAAATCAAATTTATACAAACCAACTAAACTACTAAATAAATAATAAATTTTAATATTAAAATTAAACATATACAAACCAACTAAACTACTGAATAAATATTAATTTTTAATATTAAAATTATACAAACTAACTAAACTACTAAATAAATATTAATTTTTAATTTTATACAAACCAACTAAACTACTAAATAAATATTAAAATTAAACATATACAAACCAAATAAACTACTGAATAAATATTAAATTTTAGTATTAAAATTATACAAACTAACTAAACTACTAAATAAATATTAATTTTTAATATTAAAATTAAGTTTATACAAAGAAACTAAACTACTAAATAAATATTAATTTTAATATTAAAATGAAACATATACAAACTAATTAAACTACTAAATAAATATTAATTTTTAATATTAAAATTAAACAATAAAAAAAATATTATTATCAACCACATGTATGTCTACATCACATGTACATGCCATATTAAATGTATTTGCACACATCAAATTACAATATTAAAAAGAAAAGTACTAAATAAATATTAGTTTTATACCACTAAACTAAATTAAATATATATTACGGTATTTGGTTCATATAAGCAACCGGTACTTGGCGCAAATAAGGATTCCTAATAAGGCTATTGTTAATATTTAAATGTCGAAAAATAATTGTAAAATAAATACCTACCACTCTGCCTACTACTCACTTGTCACGTGAATAGTATGAACGAACATATATATAGAACTCTTGTACGAGAGTTTCTGCCCAACGTAAACTCTCGTCCGAGATTCTCTCCCAATGTAAACTCTCGGGCGCAAACTCTCGACCAAGATTTTGTACAACTTTCGGACGAGAGTTTAGTCGCACGGTTAAATTTAACCTGTGGTGGTTTAAACTCTCAGTCGAGAGTTTAAAAAATGTCTCGCCCAAGAAATTATCTCGACTGAGAGTTTCTGGTCAACGAAAAACCCGGAAAATTCTGCAGTTTTCGGGAACCTGCAACTTTTGAGGAGTGGAATACCTACAAAAACAAAATGTTATATTTTAGACCAGGTACCATTAGATTCATCTCTGAATCTAGTTTCTGATGATGTAAGATTTGTGGAGTTTCATTAAAAATTTAAATTTGTTATTAATTTTTTACTAAACTGTGTCACTGTGGAATTTCATTGTTCGGAAAATTGCACTGGATGAAAATTCAATAACTTTAAAATGACAATACCAAAAAATTCAGAAAAATCATATTGCATTTCCTCTCCCTGTCTACTTCAAAAGGGTACTCTCATTTTTCTTATTGACGATCACATTGAAAAGAAAATCTAGGGTTCATAAAATGTACTGAAACATCACCGTTTTTTTGTCTTCGTCCATTTTAAAAAATAATATAAAATAGTGATTTAATCTGAAAATTACCGAAAAATAGTCAGCGCACTAGCGCAATATATGCAGATTATGATGATATGGTTTATTTCCAAAAAATAAATAACCTTCCCTAAAAAAAATTAGGGTTCAAAAAGTGAATATTTATGTTTGCTTGAAAATTTCAAGTATATGCAGTTAGTAAAAAACAAATTTACCCCTCTATATGTCAATAATTTAAAAAATATATATATGAGTATGGAGGTAAGACAATTATCTACAAATCTTTTTTTATGTCAAAGCGTAATTTGCATCGAAAATATGAGTTTAGCGGAGTTGAAGTTGAAAAAACATAGAAAATTACAATTTTCAACGTCAAAAAAGGGAAAAAATTGTTTCCCAACTTCACATTTTCACCCAAAAACAAAAAAATTAAAAAGGAAAAAATAAAAAATAAAAACACACAATTTAAAGTAAAATAAATAAAAATTAACCCAAAACAAAAAAACAAAAACAAATTTTAATTTTTTTAAGTTAATAATAATAATAATAATAATAACACACAATTTAAAGTAAAAAAATAAAAATTAACCCAAAACAAAAAAAAACAAAAACAAATTTTAATTTTTTAAGTTATAAAAAAACAATAATAATAATAATAATAAACATAATTTTAAAAAAATGATGAAATAAAATAAATAAAATTTAAAAATTAAAATTATTTAAAATTTAAAAATAACAAATAATAAAAATTTACAAATTTAATTTAAAACAAACAAAAAAAAATTATTAGGAATTTGGCTTTTGTGATCCATAAATTGTATGTAAAAATATTCAGTGAAAATCACATCAAAGAAAATTTTGTGATGTGTTTCGAACCAGCCATCCATAAATTGTATGTAAAAATTTTCAGTGAAAATCACATCAAAGAAAATTTTGTCGACGTGTTGGAGAAAAACTGGCTAGTGTGTCATGGAGACAGATGAAAATCTAAATGGGGTAATTTCTCATCTTATCCACGATGATGAGTGACACTAGGCACAGTTGAGCTTTCGTCGACAAAATTTTCTTTGATAACTGATTTTCATCGAAATTTTACATCTGAAAAAATTAATTTGGAAAAAAATATATAAATAATAAAATAATAATAATAATATTAAAAATTTTAATTTTAAAAACAAATTTAAATTTAAAAAGAAAATTTAAATAATAATTTAAATTTAAAAAATATATAAATATATGAAAAATACAATTTTAGATTAAAAAAAAATTATATATATATATATATATATATATATATATATATATATATATATATATATATATATATATTTATATATATATATATATATATATATATTAAAAATAATAAAAAAACATTTTTAAATATAAAATTTACAAATTAATAAAATATAAAATAAATTTAAACAAAAATTTTAAAATTTTAAAAACAACAAAATTTATAAAAATACAAAAAAAATTAAATATTAAATTTAAAAAAATGAAAAAATAATTAATAATTTAAAAAATAAATAAATAAATGCGTTGACCTCGGTCGCCCTAGTGACTGTCGGTCAAGCCCTGCGGCCCCAGGGCATCAAGGGTCAAACCTTTCCGCCCTATGCGCTGCGGGGCTCGGTAAATGGGCAGTAAGAGAGGTCATCGAACCTTGCTGCCCTAGGGGTCGCGGGGCTTAACTGGTGGGCAGTGGGAGAGCTCTCCCACTGCCCGTTGGCCGAGCCCTATGGCCATCGTAAAACAAATTTTTAAAATTTAAAAAAAAAAAAAAAAATTATTGATTTTTTTTTTAATTTTTTTTAATGTTTTTAAAATTTTATTTTAATTTAATTTATATTTTTAATATTTTTTTTTAATTTTAATTTTAAAAAATGTGTTATTATTATTTTTATTTTTATTATGAATTTATTATGAATTTATTCTTTGATTATGAATTTTTCGTGTGTGTGTTATTAATTTAAATTTTCTTTTAAATTTTTTAATTTTTTTTTCTATTTAAAATTTTATTGTTTTAAAAAATTTATTTCATTGTTCTTCAAATATTATTTTTTTTTTTTAATTTAAATGTCTCATTTTTAATAAATTTGTATTTTTTATTTTTATTATTTTAATTATTTTTAAATTTAAATTTTTATTATTTTATTTTATCATTTTATTTAATCATGGTGTTTTTTCTTTTTTTTTTAACTTAAAAAAAATGTTTTTATTTTTATTTTTTTTCTTTAAATTATGATTTTTTTTTTCTTTTTTTTCTTTTTTTGGTTTAAAGTTTTTATCTTTACAAGTTATTTTTGTATTTTTTTACTTTTATGAGTTTTTTTCATATTTTTTTTTTATATTTGATTTTTGTTTGTCAAGTTTATTTTTTTTTTTTAATGTCTTATTACCAAGATGAAAATCACCACTTTAAACAAAAAGGATTGATGTTGCATCAACACTTTTCAAAATTAGCATGAAAATCACTAACATTTTAAAACAAATGTTCATACTTGATAAATAAAAAAAAATTAAAGTGCCAAAAAACTCACCATTTTTCTAAATCGATGTGACATTTAAAAAAAAAAATCAAAGAAAATTTAAAGTTCCAAAAATATGCTCCAAAAAAAAAACAGGTTACATCACCACTTTCAAAATAGACATGAAAATCATGACATTTAAAAAAAAAAAAAAACATAAGAAAATGTAAAGTGCCAAAACTATGCTAAAAAAAAGGGGTGATTCTACATCACCACTTTTCAAAATCGGGTGTTTTTTTTGCTACCTCAAAAAAAGGGGTACTAGTTAATTTTCCTGTTTGATCGGTAACTATGTTCATTCTGGACCACTCGATATGAAGGTGAGTTAATCTCCGTGTTACCATTTTTAAGGTTTCTCTTCCTAAATTTTATTATTCTATCTTAAGCTTGATATTTTAATTAGAGTTTTGGTATGCCTTTCTCACAGGTACGGGGTAGTGACTATGCTAAAAAAAATTAGGTAACTTGTATTCCTCCTTCTTATCTTCATTCAGTTTTGGTATTACTTGCCACATTAGCTTACTACTGTTTTGTCAGAAGTGTTTTCCAGGTTGCATTAGTAATGTTATTATTTATTCTCTTTATGGTCCTTATAGGATTTCAAATTTCCTATCTGGATTGTCGTCCATTAGCTAACCACTTTCTCATTTTCTTTTATGCCCTCCTTAAGGGTTTTGAGACTTGGCCATGCAGCCATAATTTGTAATTAAGGAAAAGGATTATAGATAAATTATATGATTTGAATTGTTATCAAAACCCCTAGGGTTTACTCTCAGGGTTTACTTGTTGAATATAAATTATAATGCTTTATATATTAAATCCTTTAGTGGCCTTCGATCTGGAGCATGTTAATGTGACTCATATCTTATTTTCTATAATTTCTTCAATCTGATTCCCTCAGCTTTCTTGTATCAATACTTGGCATGGAGGTTTAATTTTGTGTTGTTTCCTCTGTGAATAATCAATGGTGTTAAATGTATATATACATTCTTGGTTTATGCATCTTCAATAGGGTTATGGGGATGTTCTTTAAAAGTAATCCGATTGTCACAGTTGAAAATATAGGAAATCAACTCTCATCTAAAGTTATTTACCTATAGAACCATCATTTTCTGATGAAAGCTATAGGTGACGAATCCGTTCGATAATCTCATACAATATTTCTTACCTATGTTCTATCATGTGCTATCAATTTAATTATAGTCACAGTCCCTTGCTATTTTGTTTATGTCATACTCAACCTATATTACTTTGTAATTTTGTCGTGATTTCCTTAATTAATATGAGGTGGACTTGAGACCCTTTCAAGTGTTTTATATGCTAGTCTGTACGAATTGTTTCTAAAGTTGGTTACCATGTGGCACATATAATAGTTCTTAAGAAAAACAATTTCTAGCTTCTCTCTTATTCCAAAATCATTAACTCTATTTATATATTTTTATTTACTGTTGTTTCCATTTGGGGTTAGGGGTTTTTATTGAGCGGGACTTATTCGTGGGACCTGTTCATTTATTCCAACCCTCTTTCATTCTGAAACCATGACTGTTTCTAAGCTCTTGTTTTCTCAAGTTGACCTGAAAATAACCTACTTCATTTTCCTTTAACAACAGTAAATCCCAGCTATTATCCATACATAATACCTCAAGTTGAAAAGAGAACATATCTCAAGCACAAAAAAGGATTTTGCATACATATGGCAGAAAATATTTTATCTCAAACCCATGTCCAATACTTATTTTCGGCTTCTTGTAATTACACAATACTTTGCATAGAGCTCAAAATCTACCATTTTTCTTGAGTTCAATCAACCTCATATAACAATATTTACTTGTAAGTAGGAAAAAGTTATGTAAGAAATTCCTTTCATTATTTTTATATGCGTTGCTTATTAAATACATCAATCTCTTTTGTTCTAAAATATAAATTTTAATAATAAAAATATGCATCTGTTAATTTAGGTTTCCCATGGAAAATTATAGAGGAAGACGATCACTCCACCCGACCAATGAGAACAGTAACCACTACTGGTTCTCCCCCTATGCTAGTTTCCATTTCTAGAACAGTAGTAAATAGGGACCTCTCCAGGTTCATCCAAAGACATCAATACTTTTCCAGTCCATCCTAGGGATTCAAAAACTCTCAAATTTGTCTTAGGGATTCCACTATCCCCCCACCAACTCAAGAATACCCAACTAAAAAAGTCTTTCCCTTCCTCAACAATGTCCTATTCGAGGAAGAAAATACTTTCCAAACTCTTCCTCAGATGTCTCACTTAATTTCCTCGCATCCTCTCTTGTCTTTTGTTTCCCTAACTGAGATGAGTTATCTCTAGGGGTGGGAGTAAATGTCCCCTAACTTTCCAGTAAATGAAAGTTTCAGTTAGTGACTTCTATAAAAATTATACAAACAATATGTATACCAATGGATTCAATTTGATCATGCAATATACTAAAACAAGATACCGAATCCTTCTACAAATTAATTGCTGAAAATAAACATGATCGCACAATCACACCAAGTAAGAGAAAAAAGCAAATCAATTGCACAACACAAATATTTTTCCTGGGGAAATCTTGCTACTCAAAACCCCTCTATCTCTATTGTATAATGAACCAAAGATCATGAAACAATACAATGCACTCTTCCCACAAGAGTCTGTTGCACTCTACCAACTGTCTCACACTGATCCGGACAAAATCGGGCTAGTACTTAGCCAATTCTCAGCCTCTGCTCAACCTACCTTGCTTATGCAATCCCTAGGAAATTAATCCCTATTAAATATGATAATTAGTCTTCCTTGACTGCACACTACATCATGGGCATCATGTGGTGTATATAATTGTGCCAAGGAAATTTTCTATAAATACAACTGATAGATAACTTCCCTTTAACCTTTGTCTCAAGTGGGTTTTTATCAGAACTGACATGCATGCGGCTATTAATAGTAAAGCATCAATCACTTGACAGATCACTACATGTGAATTAAATCTGATTTAATTCACTTGACCTTTCACTAGTGCAACAATCAGTTATAACTAGTTAGACTAACTTTAACTCACTTAATTGAGTTAATTGATTTCACACGCATTAAACTAATACACTAAATGCAACTTGGACTCTAAAACAAATCGAATCACTCTACATGCCTCACCAACCACCCTCAACTCGAATTTCATGAGCTAACTAAGTATATCACTCTCAGTTGACTATTACAAGTGATTATGAGATAAGATTACAATTTATTGTCTAATTTATTTAAGGGATAAATAAATTTGACACATATTTCTTCTAATTTAATTAAGAAATATTTAAATCAAAATCCTCCATGGCAGCCATTTCTGGATGTCATTTTTTGGATTGTGTTTCTGGATGCCAATTTCACTATTTCTTGTTGTAAATTTCAACACTCCCTCTCAACAAGAAAGGAATCAATTTGTCCTGATCTGGTACCTTTGGAATGTTCTACATGCAACACTTCTGAAACTGAATAGCCTCCAAAAAACTAAATCAGTATAATGCATGTGTCATCAGAGTCTTGGGACTGCAGGATCCTACAGCATATGTCTACTAGAATCTTTGCGTTGATAACATCTGCATCCATGCACCCTGCACTATTGCCAACTCTCATATGTGCTCCAGTATCCAACACCTGTCACTCTAATTTCTGTCCTCCTAACATCTCACTACATCAATCTAACTTATCCTTCCTGCTACTGTTGTACTGTGGGCTCCTCGTAGCTAGGTTCAATCCATGAGATACACCATCTCAATGAACCATGCCCAAATTTCTTCTTGGGATTAATTATTCACATTGCTTCACCTCACACCTGGAGTTATAGCTACATGTACTCCCTCTACCCATCTGGCTCAAAATTTCCCCCTCTTGGAGGTCTCTGCTTGAGTCGACTCTTCCACTTGGCATCCTCTCTGCTTTTGCAATTGTGGTTGCTCCACAATCTTCTGAGACTGCTTCTCAGGCTAACTGTTGAGAGATAATTGCTCCCTCTCAACTACCAAGTCTGTAACCACTGCTTTGCTCCTCAAAGCCTTGCATGCATCCTCAACCTCAAGAGAATACAGGTTCTTGACTCTTGAACTGATCTACTTCGCATGTCCCAGGGCTATGTGTTTAAGGAACACCTTTCTTTTTCTAAACATCACCTCATAACCATGGTCTTCCAATACCGCTATGGAGACAAGATTATTCCTTGGGCCTGAAACATACAAAACATCTGCTAGTCTGAGATGGGAGCCATTCTCCCTCTGAAAGGTAACTGTACCTATTATAATAGCGTTATACCTCTTGTCATCTCCAAACTCTATGCTCTGTTGGAGGTCCTACTCCTCCAAGTCACTGAATAGATCTCTATTCCCTGTCATATGGAACGAGGCACCGCTGTCTAGATACCACATGTATCCCATTACAGTGATGTCCATGCATGCAATGAGAGTAAAATCAAGCTCGAACTGTGAAGACAATGCTTCACCTGATGTAACTGTAGGCTCCTTCTTGCTTGCCTTCTTCTGTGGAAATTTTTTCGCATACTGCCCATGCTCGTGACATTGAAAACATCTCATCTTGGACAAGTATTTCTTGCCCGCTTTGCCTTCAGATTTCTTTCCCTTGGCCTTCTTTTCCTTACTGGCCAAGGCACAATCTTCCTCGTCATTATTCTTGTATGAGGATCCATCCCTGGTATTCCGCCTGAATTCTTCTTGTACCAAATCCGACCAATGTCGCTCCCAATATGGTAACTTCTCCCTCCCATTCACCGAGTCCTGGTAACTATGCCAGCTCTTGCGAAGGCCTAGAAGTGCTAGGCTCACCAATTCATCATCTGCTATGGTCACACCAACACTTCCAAGCTCATCTCGACATTGAGTGAACTTCGCCAAGTATGTTGGTACCGTCTCGCCCTCCTCCTTCTTGATTTTCCTGAGTTTGTCCTTCAGGGCCAACTTCCTTTGGTCGTTGTTGTTCTGAAATAGATCTGTCAAGGCCTTCCACATTTCATATGGATTCTCCTTGCCATGGAGACTCAAGACAATGTGATATCAAACTCCCTCTAATAATATCCTCCTCACCCTTGCTACCTTCTTTTGCCAAGCATCAAGAAGAGCGACGTCTACTACTCTAGGCTTGGGAATATCATTATCAATGAATTCTTTCAACTGGTTGACCTCCAGAACTGCCTCCATTCTGTCTTTCCATGCGATATAATTAGAACTTCCCTAAAGTGCTTCCAATCTTAATCCATTAAAATCCATCTTGATCTGCTTGTCACTCCAAAGAAATTATCTGCAAGTTTGAATATTGTTCAGCACAAACTCAAGTTATTCTCCACTATTGTGATTCCTGGCGCTCTGATACCATGTAGAAATTATGCAAACAATATGTATACCAATGGATTCAATATGATCATGAAATATACTAAAACAAGATACTGAATCCTTCTAAAAAATAATTACGGAAAATAAACACAATTGCACAATCACACCAAGTAAGAGAAAGAAGCAAATCAATCGCACAACACAGATATTTTTCCTGGGGAAAGCTTGATGCTCAAAACCCCTCTATCTCTATCGTATAATGAACCAAGGAATCATGAAACAATACAATGCACTCTTCTCACAAGAGTCTGATGCACTCTACCAACTGTCTCACACTGATTTGGAAAAAATTGAGCTAGTACTTAGCCAATTCTTAGCCTCTTCTCAGTCTACCTTGCTTACGCAATCCCTAGGCGATTAATTACTATTAATTAGGATAATTAGCCTTCCTTGACTACGCAATGCATCATGGGCATCCTATGGTGTATATAATTGCGCCCAGACAATTTACTATAAATATAACTGATAGATAACTTCCTTTTAACCTCTGTCTCAATTGGGTCTTTATCAGAACTGACATGCATGAAGCTATTAATAGTAAATCATCAGTCACTTGACATATAACTGCAATTGAATTAAATCTGATTTAATTCACTTGACCTATCACTAGTGCAACAATCACTTACAACTAGTTAGACTAACTTTAACTCACTTAATTAAGTTAATTGATTTCTCATGCATTAACTAATACAGTAATTGCAACTTGGACTCTAAAACAAATAGAATCACTCTACATGCCTCACCAACCACCCTCAACTCGAATTTCATGAGCTAACTGAGTATATCACACTCAGTTAACTATTACAAGTGATTATGAGATAAGATTACAATTTATTGTCCAATTTATTTAAGGGATAAATAAATTTGACACATATTTCTTCTAATTTAATTAAGAAATAATTAAATCAAAAGCCTCCACTGTAGCTATTTCTGGATGTTGTTTGTTGATGCCAATTTCACTGTTTCTTGTTGCAAATTTCAACAACTTCCCCTAAATTCCATGGTTGGCCATAACCAACTTTTAAATAAAAAATAAAATAACCTTAAACATTAAATTTTCCACGAGGCTTCCAAACATTCCACAATTTACAAAATTACTACAATAAAAGTAAATTAATTCTTTACTTTTCACTAAGGGGTGTTACAAATTCTTTCACTATTTAATATGGATTTAGTACTTAACATCTAAAAATAATATTAATACCAGTATAAATCTATCTTAAACATAGATCTAGCATGCCCCATTCCCATTTTTTAAATTGTATTTTTGAATGCTATATAGAATACATAACTTAAATTTACAAGTCTAAAAAAAATTTGTTGGATTTAAGGGAAAATTGATCTATATATATATATATATATATATATATATATATATATATATATATATATGTGTGTGTGTGTGTGTGTGTGTGTGTGTGTGTGTGTGCAATTCATTCAATTCTTGATATATATATATATATATATATATATTCTTTATATATATATATATATATATATATATATATATATATATATATATATATATATATATATATATATATATATATATATATATATATATATATATATATATATATATTTGACATTAAAATATTTTATATAAATAATTTTAAATGTCACCTATTAACTTTATATCAAGAATTGAACGAATTACACATCTCTCTTTTATTATTATTATATTCAATTAGTTGACATTATAATAATTCCACCAACATACTCTACCCCCTATGGTTTTGAACTTGAGACCTCTTAGGAGAAAACACATGCTCTTAACCATTAGGTCCACTCAAGTTGTATAGTACTTGGTATTTTTTATTTTATTTTTTGACTTTAATTATATATATATATATATATATATATATATATATATATATATATATATATATATATATATATAATGAAGTTGATATAGACATACTCTTTTTTACATCTAATGACTTTATTTAGTTTTGCATAGAGAGGTGCATTCTAGAGCCCAATATATGTTTGCATAGATAGGTGGATTCTAGAGCCCAATATGAGGGCCATGTGTGATTTTGTCCATGTTCAACATGGAGTTGACACATGTCCATCTTAAAATAAGAATAAAATACAAAAATGAATATGCAATATGCATGTTTAGTTAGTTTTAATTAAAAAAAATTTAAAACATCAATAATCTTAACTTCGCTATGGTCACTCAACTTGTCATTGATATTATAACCCGATGTAGTAAAAATAATTTACAATATCCATATCAAATTTAAAAATAGGTAAAATGGTCTATGGGGTCTTGGATAGAAGGCACTCCTTGATGTGAAGTCACGTGTTCAATTCCCCGCCGGATCTGGTTGATATATTTGACATCCCCGCCCGATCTGGTTGATATATTCGACATGATGAAGATGCAGTCTTGCGAAACATACAAAAGAGAGATATGTGTAATTGATTAATTCTTAATATAAAATTAATTTTGACATTTAAAAATATTTATAATAATAGAAAATTTGGATGTAGATCATCAATAAAATATTTTAATATGCAGAATTAAGTAATATTGAGGTATCTTTAAAAATATGTGTAATTGATTAATTCTTAATATAAAATTAATAATTCCATTTAAAAATATTTATAATAATAGAAAATTTGGATGTAGATCATTAATAAAATATTTTAATATGCAGAATTAAGTAATATTGAGGTATCCTTAAAAATATTGTAATAAAAAAAAAAGAATTTTAATGCATACATTATAAAACACCTCAATATTGTTTTTGTTTGACTAATTTTAAAGCATACAATATAAAACACCTCACTATTGCTTTTGTTTGGCTAAGAGTTGTCTTTCTTCGACTTAAGGAAATAGGTTAATTACCCAAGACCCAAAGGCATCTTATAAGAGGAGTGAAAGTCATCCCCCTTGCTGACCAAGCCAGTTATGATGGCATGATTTTCCTTGAATAAGGGTGATGAGTCAACCTCCATTAGAGGATAGCAGCTAGTGATGGTTGTCCTTACTTTTGGTTTGACAATGGAGTTGTCTATCTAGCCAGAGGAATTTCCCGGACGGTCAAAATTGGTCGGAATCCTGATAATTTTGTTGTAAGAAATCTTGCAATAGGAGTGTTTGAATCATGTTTTTGATGGTGGAAATAGATTCAACACTATCGAAAATCTCTAGAGCACCCAAAATATTGAAATTTGATAGCTATAATCTGGATTTACAAAAATCCTTGCCGGATTTTCTTAAAATCTTACCTGAATTTCAATGATTTTCAGGGCAAAAAGGCAGTCTAGTTAGACTACTACTTTGACAATTGAGTTATGATAGGTTTTCCCACCATGTAAAAATATAAAACACCTTGATCCTAAAGATAAGCCACATTAATAAGTTCCAAACTTTGACCATAAAACATTGCCAATACAATTTATTCGAAAACTAGCTACAAAAATTTAAAACACCTAATCTAAAATATTTTAATTTCAATTATATATATTACACTACCACATAAAGGAGGGTTTTAAGACAATATTTAAGACAATTTTTGGGTAAATTGTCTTAACTTAAGACAAAAGAAAACTTGTGTATTGTCTTAAATATTGTCTTTAAACAGGTGTCTCAAATTAAATTGTCTTCAAATTAAATTGTCTTAAAATCTTGTCTCTAAAAAGACAATACATAACACAAGAATTTTTGCCTCTCCAGAGACAGTTTCATTTTTGTCTCTCTAGAGACAATAGTAGCGCTACAACACAAAGGGGGGTTTTAAGACAATTTTTGGGTAAATTGTCTCAAATTATTGTCTTAAAATTTGTCTCTATAAAGACAATAGTTGGAATTAAAGGCATATTGTCTTTATGGAGACAATGTCTTTAATCCTATCTATTGTCTTTCTAGAGACAATATAAAACAATGAATCCAGAAAAATATCTCACCATTAAAATAAATCAATATAAAATTATTTAATTAAAAAAATCTACAATATCATCGAATAATTTATATTACGGTACAGTGGAATCGAACCACCAGCCTCCTGCATGGTAGGTGCTCTTCCATTGAGCTAGCACTCTTTAAAGAATTATGTGAGGAGTTATGGCAGTCCTTGAAATTGTATAATAGGCATTGATTTTTAAAAAAGCGTTCAACACATAATGGCATAATCCTTGTAAAATATATAATCATGCAAGCCCTTATTTTTAACTTAATAAAAAAATAACTCAATGGAGTTAGCTCAGTGTGACACCCTTGTAGCTTGACTTGCACAAAAAGCTAATAATAAACAATAATCTACAAACAAATTAATCTAGCCATACAAAGAAAATTAACTAGAATTAGCACAAACAATACAACCACTACCCAAAGAGCTACACCAACTTGCTAGTAGGCACTGATGACACATATGATCTACACAACAAGCCATGACTGCATCATCAACTCATTCAAGACAGATTGGGCACTCTCCTCATTCACCGTTACTAATTTCTTTGACCACTTCTTCAATGTAAACTTTTGAACTTATAGAACTAGAATCTCCATTAACACACATTTAGCTTCCTAGAAGAAAACGCCTTGCCCACTTATACATATCAGATGACTGTTGTGTATCAGTACTACACATCTATGGACTCAGAACTATTAGTGTGTTATATTTTTAGGTTTTGTATGATGTCATTAGAATTACTGTTATATCTAATTTAATAGTGATTGCAAGGTTCAGGTTTTTAGATATTCTGTACAAGATTTGTGCTTGATTTGCTTGTTAAAGGGAATACTTGACATTTTTAGAGTGAGTTTCATATAGATACTATATTTCAGTTAGTTTCATATAGATAAAGATATTAGTGTTAGTATCCTGAAATATGAAAAGTAGTGGTGTCTAAAGATACTATTTCTGGTTATCTGGACATGTTTAGCTAGAATCTTTTTCCTTATAACCACTTGAATACCATAAATTAATACTATGGATTCTTATAAACCTAGAGCCATATAAACCTAGAGCACCAGGAATTTGAGCTAGCCAAGTTACCTGAACCAACATGAACCAACCTAACCATTAGTGTTTGGCATTTGGTCTCTTGTGGATTCATTCCATTTCTCAAATGAAATAGTTTGAACAATATATTAGACTGAGTTATTGTGTTTATAATCACCTATTATTGTAGATACAATCCAGCCTGAGGTTATCAGAATTCATGGCCTTGGTTATAGTGTCAAAAAACATGAAAGTAAATTGAGGACTGTTATCTTCTTGTGCATTTGTGTCATTTCACAGTCAAAATATGATTTTTATTTGTGCTAATTTTAGCTCTCTGAATACAGGTTTGAGAAGGTGTGGAAAGAGTTGCAGACTCAGATGGTTAAACTACTTGAGACCAAATATAATTCATGGAGGGTTCTCAGAAGAAGAAGATAACATGATCTGTAGCCTCTATGCTAGTATTGGTAGTAGGTAAAATGCAATCAACCAGTCTTAAAAAAATAAACAGGTTCTCATTCATCTGCAAAGTCCTTTACTATTTTTTTTATTCAAACACAAAAGCTAACCCGAGAATTCTAGCATGCATTCTTCAAGTGGTTTATCATTTTTGTCCAGTTGCCAGGGAGAACAGATAATGATATCAAAAATCATTGGAACACAAAGCTGAAGAAGAAAGTATAACTAAACAAACAGAAGGGTCATCAAACCCATCTACCTGCTGCAGTAAAACAAGAAAGTGACCACCTGCATAACTATGCTATGTCAGGGGCCATTACAATCCCAAATATCTATGGGCCACAACAAGCTCAGAATGTAATGAATATTAATATGCATGCCTCTTGCTCGAAATCCGTCCCTGGAATAATCTCTCAAATGCTCGTGCAAAACTTTGGCTCAACAATTATTGACTCCAATTCAAGTTCAGAACCAGCTACATCTCACTTGAATCCTCGGAAAATCCAGCTTGATCAGGAAGTGTTGGACCATGGTTCCTGTCTAGGAGAGCTGTTTCAAAGGCCTGAAGAAATTCTAGTGGATTATCATTCAAACAATAACATGACTATGATCAGTACCATCTCCTCATTACAGGCATCCAACTGCATTAGCACTTCACAGATACAACTTGGTAATCATCATTATAACTTGGACACTGCAAGCCAGATTTTCTATGAGACATCAGGAACTCTAACACCCATGTATGTAATGCACATGGATAATTATATAAAACAAGAAAATCAGCCTACAGCATCAGTTGAAAATGACAATTCACTGATTTTTTCTGCATCTAGCTCACCTGAGCGGGGACACTATAAATCAGATTGGATGAATACCTTCAACATAGAAATTAACAACTTGGCAGCCTATGAATTCTCAACGGAATTGAATGACCTATTATTGTACACCAATGGCTCAGAAGTACGACAGTTAGAACCCTGCAATTATGCTTGTGGATCAATCAGCTTGTATTAGCAGGTTGCAAGTAGACTAACATAGCAAAGGGAACCTGTTGTTATGTTATGATTGTGGGTTAATCCACATTTTTATTTTATTTAAAAAAATATTATACTTCTTGTTTCTATACAAATTATTTTTCAATTGCAAATTTGGGCTTTAAAATTACAAATTATTGTTCAATTACAACTTCTGGCATATGTCTATCTGTTAGATCAGAAAATATAAAAATTATTGTTCAATTACAACTTCTAAAATAGTTTAAGACAGAGTTAGTTAAATTAGAAAATATACAAATTATTATTCAATTATAACACTTTTTGGATATGTATATTTGATTAAAGAATATTTATGGTGATGATGGTTACCGTCCACTAAAACCAATGCCGTCTATAGGACCTTAGGAAATGAGAAAGAATTTAAGTTTGATTCTTCAAAATCTTGTTTCTATGGTCAAAGAGAAGGGAAATAAGTGCTCCAAGATAGCTATAGGTGGGTTGGCTTAAGAGGTCAAGAAGACTGGAAGTATGGAAGATGGTAGGGAATTGAGAGCTAAGTGCTTCTCATCTTCCACCTGTTTAGAACAGCAAATCTAACAAATTCTATCGTTCTAAGGGGTATTGGGAATAGACCACCCCAGTCTCACTTCTAAGCTCATGAGAATTAGTTTTAGTCTTAATAAATAGAGATTCATTTCTTTCAAAATTATGATTATAAAACTTTAACAAAATTATTTTTAACACTAACTCTATCTCTGAGTTAATTACAACTACTATTGAAAAACCATTGAAGTCACCTATGATCCATCTCCCATCTTTCTTACTTTGGTGGAGCCGAATGTCCTTTGTCAGCTCTCTTAATGGGGAGCATAATTTGGATGGTGGGGGATGCTTTCCATGCATTAGTTAAAAAATAATTTTTCCAATTGCTTTGGTTGGAATAAGACAAAATAAATTTGTTTGGTTTGTTTTGCTGCTATGGTTTTTCTAAATTGTTTTCTCTTGATCGAATTGAGAAGTAGAAGATTGGTGCAAAAGTGAACGTGATTGTTCTTTTTGTTCTACTTCAAGCTCTAGCCTTATATCAGAAGACTCCAAAAATTGACTGAGATCAGGGGGGAGAATGTGTGCATTCCCGCACCTAGACTAGGCATCCAAGCCAATGTGAAACTTTTCACCCGATCCTACTTTCCAAACCAAACCTGCTCAAATGAATTCAATAGAGTTCAAAACAGATCGCCAGATGGTTGATATGTCCTTTCTATTCTAGCTAGGCCTTCTGATCCATTCATTTATATTCTGTAGCCTGTGTGTAGCTTTAAACATGGTATTTACTATTAAATATGACTAAGCCCATTGTATGTCAATATCTAGGAGTGACGTTGTAGGATAACCACATAGAAGTTATCTCCATAGGCATGAAGACTTAACTTACCTCAGAGATGGAGACTACCATGACATAAATAATACTGGTTAAATAAGATTCAGCAGATAAGAAATTTTCAATACAATATAAGCAAAAATAATGCACCTATAAATTTTCTATTGATTTTCTACATCTACTAATATTGAGATTCTGAATCACTAGTGTCATTAAGTATGAAATAGTAAGTTTCCTGGACTTATGGAAGTAGATAGATAAACTAAACCTGTGCTAGAATACGTAGCAAGGAAGACACATATAGGGTAATTGTCTAAATATTGGGCTCCCTTGACACATTGGATCGTTCTCTTGGGTGTTTTTTATGTACCGTATTCATAGTTCTTCCTCGATCTCACATTTCCAATAATGGAATGTGATAGAGGCCTTACTTCCTGTGTGTGATACTTGCATCAAGAACATACTCATACAATAGATATCATATCAGTGTTCCATAAGACAAGAGAAGCTAAACAGTTTAAACTTGTCCATAATAGGATCAACATTAACAACAGAAAAAACACAATACACTACACATCCCTTGCAAGTTGTTAGCATGAAAAGTTTATGCATAGAATACTGCACCACATCAACTAGGTACCCATTTGACCTCAATTTGAGTATGGATATGATTCAAGCCCTTTCTAATGCAAGTTACCATCCCAATTGTACATTTCTGAGAATCAGCATAATACTTACCTCCTTGAAATGGTGTGAAACTTCTTCTTCCCCACCATTAGCACTAGTTCCAAACCTACACTTGTTAGGTTGTTTTTGCATTAAGAATTTCATATATCAAAAGGCTATTCATAAATGTCCACGCTTGGGGTTTTATAATTGGATATAAAATTATCACAAATTCTTAAGTAAATATTCAATCTTCATAGAATCTCTCTCTAGTGAGCCATGCAACTTGGTTGTCTAAGTTTGGAAATCATTGATTGTTTAAAATAATATTTACACATATGAAAATGAAGGACACAGTGGCACCGAATGAATAGAGATGATATCCAAGTTATTCCACCTATTTTGGAAAATATGAAACCAATTGGAGATACAGAAATACAAAACCACAGCTAAGGAAGTTGGCCCTAGAAACTAATAGATGCAGTCCTTGGTTTTGAGTAGGTAAAACAGTGACAGATTCCATGCACTAGGTGGATCAATGACAGATCATGTAGTGGACATTAAATCTAATGCTTATATGGTCGAGGGTTCTAATATTAGAATGAATCTTCTTCCTTAAGGGCTATTGCATATATCATATATGTAAAGGTTGTGTCCAAAAAATGGTTGGATTGTTGATTTATTGGTATTCTACAAAACAAGGCATTTTTACAGAAGTCAAACAGTTAAATAATCACTAACACAAATAGATCAAAGATTAATATACAAAGGTATTATATGGTTAAAACTCTCAAGGATGGAAACAATCCAATTTATGACAATTAATCTTTATATATGGACTCCATATGATCTTTGAAGAGTTTGGTTAATGTTTTGTGCTAAGATGAAATTTGGTGTAAAATTGGCTTCAGTTTGGTGAGCAGCCTCAAATCCTACTCCTGGATGGGAAAGGAAATCTGAAGGTTTTTTATTTTGGGCTATGTTTTGCACCAAGTGTCATATTTTATTAATACATTTAAATAGTCCCCAATTACTTAACATTTCAAAATCATAGTTTTTAGCTATGAAACCCTGTTCACCGATTGTAATTTGTAACAATAACTAAATTTTTAGAAAATATATTCTTATCAGAAGCAGAAGGGACATAAGCAGTATCAGTTGATATGAAACTGAGGCAGTAATTTAGATACAATTTTTTGGCCCAAGCATACAAGTTAAGAAAGTAAACACCAAATGAGCTCAAATTTGTTATTGGTCTTTACCTTAGCTGAGAAGGTAAACACCAATAAGAAACTTGATCCTTTCATGAAAACTCTCACTTGGCTCCCAAGTACAACAAATCCATGATAATATCACGTGTCTTCAAGTTTATTGAGAAGGTAAACACTTTCTAGTAACAAACTTGATTCTTTCATGGAACTCTCACTTACCCCTCAGTCCAGCCAAACAAAGATACTCTGACTTTCCCCCAAGCCTAACCAAACCAAGATATATTAGGATAGTAAAAATTTAACAGTCATCAATCCTTCTAGACTCATCTTCCAAAGACTCCCATGCATATAGCTACCAAATCCTGATCCAAAAGCACAATGCATTGCAGAGCTACATACCACCATGCTTAGAAAGTATTCACATGTTAAAGTGGCTCCATAAGGCAAAATCATGACCCTGCATGACGCTGAGATCCTAACAAATCTTTAGAGTATCATACCAGGACCAAATATCACCAACATATTTGGTATGACTTTAATTGCTAACCTTGAATTTTCAAAACATCCTATTTCCTGAAATGTAGACCTTATTTAAAAGAATATTTATAGCATTTTCAACACCATCCTCAAAACAGATTATTTTTGCAATATCAACTACATGATCTTTCATTTCAGCAGCCATAGCCATATGGATTTAGTCAAAAGGGGATTTGCAACTTCCATAGTACTATCTTCATTTTTATCTGGGATAAGATGTTGCTTCTTTAATGGTGGTGGTGCAACCCCTATCCAATTCATACATTCAACCCAATAAAATTGGTCTAGTATGAAAGGAAAAATTATCTGGGGTACTCCAACATGTGATGATGTTGCAGTTGTTCCACTGTCACTCTAGGGTACTCCAGCATGTAATGTTGTTGTAGTTGTTCCATTGTTACCGTGATGTATTGCTACATAACATTTGGGTAATGGCCAACTATACAACATGGAACAAGAATAGAAAATTAGCCTATTTTTAAAGAGTTGTACTCCATCTTTAACAAGGTCAGGATTGCTTTCATAGTAATTAGCAGATGCATCATGAAGTTTTTTGGCACCCAAAAATTCTCTAGAAAAATATTTATGGCCCCTTGCACCATTTATGGCCCCTTGCAAGATTTATGGACTTCCCCTTGCACCATGAGAAGAGAGTTGCTTGTCAACTCTCCAACAATTCAACACATCCCAAACAGGCTATACAAGAATGAAAATAGTGTTTGTACAACAGGCCTCCACCATGCCAGAGTGATAAATATCCACATCTTCCTTTTGAAATATCTAGACAAAGAAACCTTTAGAAGAATATAAGCAAGGAAATGATTGTTATGGCCTATGGACTAGTCATTCCAAATCTTGAACCAACTAATGATCAAGACGGTCTCACCCCTAAGGATCATAATCATCACTCACTAGATTGGGGGCTTATCCTAGCCCCATTTAAAATAGAAATCTCATTTGTAACCCAGACTATTAAGAATTGGAATATGACAACAAACCACTGGAAAAGAACTTGTTGTTCATCAGCCTGCCTTTTTCTGAAAAGGATAAATAGAATTCTAAAGAACATTTATCCCCTGAGAGAACAAATTAAATTGAAAGGCCACAACTTAAGGAAGAATTTCACCTAAAACATTCAGTTAAGTTTACTTTTGAAAAATGACAAAAATATTATTTCCAATACTGTATCTTCTAAGATCAGTATCAATCCTCTACATAATTGGTATAAGTACAGGGTGTGAAATAGTAAAAAAATCCTTTTTCAAGAATTGATGGGTACAAAATGGTTCAATCAGAAACCAACTTTAGATGCATCAATACAATTATAAATAAAATTTTGGGACTTTATAGAATTTATACTTGCTTATACAAGCCTTGAACAAAATTTGGAGTGCCCCTCCAGATCCAAAGGTCATTTTTGTATGGTCTTTGTTGCATGGTAGCCTTTCTCTTGCCCAACACTTGTGATATCTAATAATAGCCTTTGCACGTGGATTTCTATGGCCAGGTTGTAATAATATCCTTTTTATTTTCTAGGAAGGAAAAAGCTAAAAAGTGGCTTGGAATATAAAGTTATAAATATAATTTGACACATGCCCAGTAGAGGTCAAATGGAGTAATTCTAACCTGATCAAACTTGGTCAAACCGAGTTTGACTCAAGAATATGATGAAAAAATCATTTAGTATCTTATCAGAGTCAAACTCAATAACTCACAAGTTTGACTCACAATCCTAGTAACTATACTTCCATGCTCTTTAGTGGGTGGGCTTCTCCTCAGTCAACCCCCCCCCCCCTTTCAAGTACTCTTTAGATGCTCCAAATCAATTCCTACTATCTAAGTCTGATATGAACAAGGTGATTGGACAGGATCTACAGGAAATACATCCAACTCAGTTGAATCACATCCCCTAAGTGTCTTATACCCAAGATGGCTTTCTATTTGAGCACTTCATGCAACTAAAAGAGATGAATGTAAAACCTAAATATACATGGAAAAACTTGTTGCAGAACTTCAAGATCCCTTTTGGAAATTTTTGAGTAGGCTCTCACTCAGTTTGGGTTGAAACCAATCACCAAATTCGATGCCTTGATATGACTTTCCAGCTATAACACTCATTTCATTTATATATTGACATTTGTTCAGGTGTAGTTGCAACAGAATGATTATATAATGTGACACAAGACACATCTTTGGGTTTTAGAAAGTTCATGATATTCGCTGACAGCTTATGTATATACTCCATAACAAACAGTGTGTGGCATAGAGATGGCCTGAAACATGCCTAAAGGCTAAAGTTATCTCAAACAGCTTCTAGTCTAAAGCAATCTATAGAGTTATGTGCACTGTGTATGCACTGAATTATAAATTTCACGAAGGCTATGAGAAAGATCATACTCGAAGGCATATGGAGTGGAAGGAAATCACAAGCAAATTGTCTCAAAATCTTTTGTTGCTATTTGTTTTCACATGCAGAAAATGGAAAACATGTAAAAACAAATAACACATCTTTGAATTAGAAGAGAAAACATAATTGGTAGTACAGATGTTGTCTTGGAGAAAAGGGAAAGGAAGAAGGGAAAAAAGGCAAAAGTAGAAGGGAAGCAATCTACAGAGGTATGTATAACTCAACAGACTCCACAAAGGCTGTTTTTGAAAACAGCAAAAGGAAGAAGGAAAAAAGGACAAAAGTAGAAGGTAAACAAAAAATACACATATTTGTAGGGTACACGAAGAGTCCAAAGTGTATGCTCTTTGAATATATATATATATATATATATATATATATATGCTTTTGATTTCCTTCCACTCAATGTGCCCTCTGGTGTGATGTTTCTCACAACTTTTGTGGAGTCTTTGTTGAGTTATGCATGCCTGTGTAGATTGCTTTAGCCTAGTTTAAGATATTTTGCCCTTGCCCATGATCTTCATCAAAGGTTTAGCACAATACAGATGTTGTCGTTGATGAAGATCATGGGCAAGGGCAAATTATCCCAAACAACATCTTTAACTAGGCTAAAGCAATCTACACAGGCATGTATAAGTCAAAGGCTCCACAGAGTTTGTGAGAAACATCACACCAAAGGGCACATGGAGTGGAAGGAAATCACAAGCAAATTGTCTCGAAGTCTTTGTTATGATGTGGTTGTATGCTCGTGGCAAAATAAAATTAGGCAAAAGCTAGAAGACAAAAGCAAAATACACATTTTTGTAGGGCACAATGAAGAGTCCAAGTTGTATAGGCTATTTGAATGAGGAAGTAAAAATATGTCTTTCATAAATATTAAATATAATCTGCAAGAAGTATCAGACTATATTGTTGTACCATGGCTTGTATTAAAAGATAATGTAAGAAAGGTCGCAGAAGTAAAGGAAAGCAATCTAAAACATGAAAATATGACCAAACAAACATTAGGTGATGCTGAGGAAGCTAGTGCCAACAAGAAAAACAGTAACAAATCATACCAAAGTTCAAGAGAATTCCAAAGTCATATCTACATAAAGAATGATTATGGATTCAAAGTTCCAAGAACTACCTACAACTAGTGAAGAAGTCTGGAAGTCAATTAGCTTACAACAGTCAACTATATATCCATTAAGTGTTGCTTTTGAGTATTGACTCACACGAGTCTAACTCATTTGAAGAAGCGAACATAAAGCAAGAGTTGCAGAAAGAAATTCCAAAGGATTATACCGAAATACAGATAAATCAGACTTGGGAGCCTGTGTAGACTTTGAAGAAACTTTGCACTTGTTAGATGAATACAATTATTTAGGCATAGGTGTGAGATTTATTAAGTGGATGTCAAAAGTTCCTTCTAGAATACAAGCTTTGCAGAGGAAATTTATATGCATTATAGCTCATATGGACTGAGGCAGGCTCATAGAGCCTTGTATGCAAGCATTGATGACCAGTCAAGGATAATTGTTTTGGAAACCTGTCAGATTTTCAAAAGAAAAGTGAATGATGAAATATTGATTGCATCTTATATGTTGATGGCATCATTTCAGTGAATCCAACTTCCAAGAATGATGTAAGTGATAAAAGATGAGCTTCCTGCATAAATCTTTTGAAATGATAGCTCCAATGTATTTAGATTTTCCAAGCTATGTAAGGAAGATATTGAAATTTGAAACATATTTGACATTGATGATGATAAATCTGAAACAACTCCTATTGAAATGGATATGAAGTTATCGATTCTTAAAGACTCAAATCTAGTGGATGCAACACTACACAGTAAATTGGTAGAAGTCTTATTTATCTTATCACTATTTGATTGGATTCAAACTGTATTGTTGGTGGCATGATATCATGATTTATGGCTTTCCTCAATAGCTATTCATTGGAAGTTAGCAACATGGTTTTAAGTATGTGCACAAATATGACACTGAGCTGCTTGATCTCACACCCATTTATAAAGGATTTTGTGTTTCATGCCAAGACTAAGACGATCATCATCCCTTATATCAGAGAGCAAGAACAAACCATGAAGATTGACTTGATCTATTTCAGGTCTTAGATGCATAGTATTAAAAACTGGAACTGGTGGCCAGACTGGTCCACCTAATAAACCGGGTTTCAAACCAGAACCAATCAAACTCAGACTGGTTAGATCTCAATGAACTAGTTTTACAAAAAAAAAAAATTAATGAAAAAAACTATTTTAAATATTTAAAACCATAATTCCAAACCAATAGACACAAAATATGCAAAGTTTGTTCATATATATACCATGTAAAGGTGAATATATCAAAATGGCACCAAGTGCAATACATAAAACTTTCCTATTGTCGATCAGGCCTAGAAATGGAAAATTCTGTATAATATCCTAGTTTGAGTTCTCTCCTGGAGTCTGAACTAACGTCCAGTATAGTCAGAAAATAAAACTTCCCAATTGCTCAGCCAGATACAACAATTGTTGGCAATATGTTTCTTGTATCCTATTATATTGAATTGATTGTCCTTGATGGAAAATCTCTGACAAAGGATGCAGATAATGATGGTATGAAGAACTCAGAAAATCATCAGCAGTTCTATTCAAGCAGCATATAAGACTGAATGTAAATTGAATGACGCTCTGTATTTAATGGGAGAATCGATGTAAATAAGGTCGAGTTAAATCATGTGAGAATGTATATCTGCTTTTCTTGAATAAGTTCGGTGTATGTATGCATCCTGATGGAGGATAAAGGAAATCCTGTGTATGATTGAGTTCTAGTGATACTCTGATGGGTGGAGAATACCGAGAGTATTTGGGTATTGTTTGGTTCAATTCTCGTACAGAATGCCCTGAAACTCTGTGTGAAGTCTTGTTGGGAGAGTGAGCCATGGACGTGTTATGTGTGTGCAGGGCACATAAGCTCTATCAGTCAAAGTAATAGTGCGTTCCGCATGTGTTAGACAATACAAAGAAAGGTGTCCCTGTTGAATGCAAAAGAACTGAGTCGAATAGTCCATAAGGATTTCATCGGAGCTGTATAACAGTATTGTGGTTATATGAACTGATAACGCGGAGAAACGAATTGGCGAAAGTACGCAAACGGAACCTGGAGTAGAGGAGCGGAACCTTGCGGATGAACAGTGAACGCAGATTAAGGCTGGAAGCGGTTTTTATCGCACCACCTTTGCAACGAAAGTGGTATTTGAGAATCGGGAGCGCTTCCATAGAACAATCGACACGTGGCGTCGGGCGAAGTTCCAAAACCGCCATCACTGCGCGCCATCGCACGTTAACGATCGACCAAGGAGGCCGCGCGATATTGTTGAGCACCATCGATCTGGAGGGGAGCCATCGGACGGTGGTCATATGAGGAAGATGCGCGAAGTTTAACCAAAGTACAGCGCGGGAATTTGATTGGACTATTGATCATATACGTGGGGCCCGAAGTCAAAGGTTTATTAACAGGCGTGAATAAAGTTATGACCAGCACCGGACCTTGGTAAATGTTTATTAACCTTGGCTATAATATTATATGGCGGAGATAAAGATTACCTTTGGGTCGATTCGTGTTGAGAGAATATGCATTAGTGTATATGGAAGAACGAAGGTTGGGGTTCCAATTTGGATTGGCTTGACTTTTAATACGTGGGTTGTCATTAAGAAAGCATTTTTGTATGCCTTAGGGAGGTCATTACTAAAGGAGAAATTTGGATTAATATCTCAATCTCATATTGAGATATTAAAAAGCCTTAGATTAATTATCTAATTTCCAGACCAAGAAAATAGAACAATGTGAAGTTGATTGGGGCTTGGGTAGACCCCGCTGGATTATCTATTTTGATCCCATCCAGGAATACCATTAGCAGTTGAGTGGTTTTGACTCATGGTATTAATAAAGGCTAAAGTATATAAGGAGAAGAGGATCATAATACAACGTGTGCATGTGGAAGGGTTGATAATGAATAAATCTCTTTAAGAGATATCTGCATGATTGAACTTTGTTTCTGATAGATCTAATTCTATGATGCACCTATGGATATGATCTCTAGATCTAGAAATGATGAATCTTTACGATGATCTGCAAAATAAATGATGAAGACCTAGGGCAAGTCTGATGAAGAAATTGAAGAAATCTGGTGGATCTGAGGGTTGAAGCCTTCAGTATGAAAGTGGAAGTTTCCTGCCAGTAGACGCTGGTGTTAAAATCAGGGGGTTGGAGCTCCCTTCCAGTAGTGGTTGGAGAACGAGAGAAGGTTGTAGCCTTCTGCAGGTGGGTACCTGCGTGCTGGTATGAGTCTGCGCCAGTACAAAATTGTAAGAAGTTTTCTTTATAATAAATATTGAAGATAGAGACGACAGCAGTGGTGGTTTTCTCCCGAATTGGGTTTCCACCTTAAATACCAGTGTTCATGTGTGTTTCTTATGTGTGATGGTTTATTCTATTATTACTGCACATGCCTACTGCTTACTTAACATCTGATGAATGAATGATGCAATGATCTAAATAAAGAATTAAATACATAATAAGATATATGGACATACGCAAGTTTTCTTAAGGATATCCGTGCAGTTTTAAGAAAAGGTAAAAAGCTTTCAGTCAGCTCTAAATACTGATTCACCCCCCCCCCCCTCTCAGTATTTTTTCCCAACAACAATATGATTAGAACCCAGATAATCAATTGCACACCGTCAGTTTTCTCAACCAGCAATAGGGATGTCATTCAAATAACTTAAGGATGACTCAAACTAGAGGAGAACATGTCTAAATAGTCAATAATGGTGCTCTAATATGCCCTATAGATCAAGAACATGGAATTGGCCTCTCGGCCTCTGCCTACAGTTGAGAGAGGTTTGTGAATGTGGCAATTACCTAAAGAATTATTGGATTATAAAATCAGATGGAGCCCTACTGATTCCAGAATGGCTACCCCAAAAGTTCCACATAGGCAAGGGGAAGTTATCAAGCAATTTTGATTTTATTGAACACTAACCACCCTCCTCCACAATTATCAAATTGGGACCTAACTTCTACAGCCCACAATTACTAGCTATATGTAGACAAACTTATGAAATAACTTAGGGATGACTCAAACCAGAGGAGAACATGTCTAAATAGTCGATAATGGAGCTCTAATACTCCCTATAGATCAAGAACATGGAATTGGCCTCTCGGCCTCTACCTACAGTTGAGAGAGGTTTGTGAATGTGGCAATTACCTAAATAATTATTGGATTATAAAATCAGATGGAGCCCTACTGATTCCAGACTGGCTACCCCAAAAGTTCCACATAGGCAAGGGGAAGTTATCAAGCAAGTTTGAGTTTGTTGAACACTAACCACCCTCCTCCACAATTATCAAATTGGGACCTAACTTCTGCAGCCCATAATTACTAGCTATATGTAGACAAATTTATGAAACAACTGTCAATTGGGTGTATCTTAGGTGGTTGAGAGGAATGATTGACATGATAAAATTTGTTGTAATGACTTCGAGCCTTGTTGAGTTTGAGTTGCTCCTCGAAGACCAAAACATGTATAAATTAGAAAACAATTCTAGAAATGTAAAGCTGCCTGTAGTAATTTTGGTTCTTTTTCTTCCAATTCTGGGTTGGCAAAGCTCTGGGTTTAAACGTAGTTTCATGCCTTTTCGGTACCCATGTTCTCATAATGTCTTAGGATCTCTACACTGACCACTTAAGAACTTTACAGCATCTAGAATTTTACAGCAGCTCATATTTCAGCATCTAAGCAACATAGACCAATCTTTAAACAAAAGGGGGAACCAAGCTTGGGAGCTCTGCACTGGCCACTTTAATTTTACAACTCTTATCCCACCATCTAAGCAACATACATCAATCCTCAAACAAAAGAGAGAACAGAGCTCAAGCGTGGAGGGGGAGACTACAGGCTACTGGTAACTGTGGCAAACCCTTTCCCCTCATTATTTTTTTAAATTATGTATTTATCATCCATTCATACCATATTAGTATTCAACTTCTCATCAGATTTGAACTACCAACATATCTCATTGGAAATTTCCACCTAAAAAGGACAACCATCACTGGCAATTGCCACCTAACAAGGGCAATCCATCGCTCGACCCTTTATGCAAGAACAACCAAGAACTCAGACTCCAATTAACAACCCAAAGCTAATCATACAAAAACCCTCTTCTCCCAGACTCCCTCTATATAAAGTCGATTCCAAGCATACCTGCAAAGCACTAGGCCAGACCCACTACATTTGCTCCTCATGACTCACCCAAAATGCATCCTTTCTCTCACACACAAGAAGAAGACTTGCATTATGTGTCCATGGAAATGAAGAATTCATGAAGACCGACTTCTTATGGACAAACTGTTAAACATTTCAAAACCTCAAACAAAGAAACAGAAGACAAAAGGAAAATTGAAGGCAAATCAAGCTAGAATACCTTAATCCTACTGAAGAATTCCTTCTTATCTTTAGGCTTAGACGATGCCATGGAGATATTCTTAAACAAACGGCAAGCACTTAAACTGATTTGTATTCAATCTGGGTGCATTGAATCCCCCTTGGGTAGCCAATATCTCTGCAAAATTTCTGCCACCAGTCCTCATAGGCGGTTTATTGCCTGCCCAAAACCTCTTGTCAGCACCAATCTAGCCGCAAAACAGCCTAAAATACTAAAAATGATCATTATCTTTACCACTCCTGCTGCTGTTGTTGCTGCCATTAAAGCCCGCGGGTGATGAGTGCTTCAGGTTTTGTTCTTGGCCCTGCGGGGTTTCGATCTGCGGTCCTGCGAGAAGCTGAGAGAAGGACCGGGAAATGAAGTCCTCCGCCATCATAGAGGCAATAAGCGTTGTCGACCTAGACAAGGGACCCCAATTTGAAACCCCATCTGTTATTTTCTTCGTTCCCGCCATAGATTTCACAGCAGTTTCGCATACCAATCACCCTTTTGAGAATCAGAACCTGGAAGAAAGTTTGGACTAAGTCAATATGTATCAAGGGACTAAGTCACTATGTATCAAGCAATTTAGATTAAGTTAATATTTTAAAACACTAATATAAATATGAATCATGAGAATGAAGTGGTAATATAAAGATCATGTGGTTAGTCAAAGGTCAATTATTAAAATGACTCATGTTTTTGAAGTATATAGATTTTCTTTCCACTAATAAAGATGGTAAGAATTTGGTAGAAAATTTAGATATAAGTAGAGTCTACTATAATTCATGGCTTATTCGTGGTGAAACAATATCTTTTAAAGGTTTTTTTTGGTTCATGATCAACTTGAATAGTAAAAAAAAACAAGTAAAGTTGTAAATCAATAAGAATTTTAGCTCTTTTTATCATCATATATCAACAATTAGAAAGAATTTTTCTATAAGATTAGGTAGTTCTTTAAAATTTATCTAGTGTCACAAAATAAGCTAATAGTTTGGTAATGATTTGGTAGAAATTTTAGGCATGGGCAGAGTTCTACTTGATCCAAAGCTCATTCATAGTGGAACAATGCTTTTACAAGTTTTGCCAAGTTCTAGGTCAATCCGTATTGTCAAAATTTCATTGTGGTTTTGGATGAATGAGAATCATGACTATCTGTGTCATCAAATTTTTCTCACTATAGGGAATTTTACTGGTGTATTAAATAACTCTATGATATCACCCCTAACCTCCATATTCACAAAGTGAACATGGGTGTTTAATAAACATGTAGTTATGATTGAGATCTTTACTATGCACCTAAGTGTTTACTTAATCAGGCATTGTGCATGGCATGGCATGTTGATACATACTCCAACGCAATTGCATTAGTTTTGTGTCACCATGCAATCATTTTTTCACTAGTGACGAAGTTCCAACACCTACAACAACAACGGATAATCCTACACCAATGTCAAGTTCCCTACATGGTCATCTTATCTGTGGTTTAATAAACCCATGGTACTACAATAATCACCAATCAAGTATGACTAGGGGAATTACAGGTCCATGCCAATGTCAATGGTCAACTTGGACTAAGATAATTCCTATGAAAGTGGTGATCAATTTTGTACATTGTGCTTAAGATAAGGTGCTTATAGTCACTAAGTGATGGTTGTAGTTACAAGGATAAGGTTTTGGTGTTATAATGCAAGTATTATAAGGACTAAGGGCTGTGAAGGCTAAGCATTGTTGGAAATATGGATTATAAGGTTAGGGGTTTTAATGCAAGGATTATAAGGACTAAGTTTGTAAATATTAGGGATTATTTGAAATATGGGTTATAAGGTTATAATAGGGGTTTTAGGTTTTAAAAAGAGATAGGGATTAAAGGTTATAAAATTTAGGGTTTATGATGGTAAAATGTAAAGAGATATAATGGTTATAATATTATGGTTATGTTTTATATGTGCTAAGGAGTATAGTGGTCAGGTGTCAATGATTATATGTATTACATGTTAGAGAGGTAAATTCTTTTAGAGGATAAGGGTTGTAATCTTTAGGTATTAAGTGTGGCAAGGGTTATAAGGATTGGGTCTTATAAGTTTTAGAGGAATTAGGGCTTAGGATTAAAGTTCATATGAATTAACAATAATATAGGTTATATGTTAGAGGGATTAAGGACTATAGGGTTGGTTGACAGGGAAAAAAGTCCACCTTGCCAACAAGGGGGAATTAACTTGATCGTAGGTCCCAACTAGACCAGCTTTCATTTGGAATAGCTAGTCCCAACGAGTTTTAAGGATTGTTATAAGGGTTAGGGAATAATGAGTTAGTGGTTAAGGGATTAGGGATTAGGGGCTTAGGGGTTAGAGGAATAGGGGCTTAGGGGTTAGAGGTTTAGGGTTTAGGGGTTAGGGGAATAATGAGTTAGTGGTCAAGGGGATAGGGATTGGGGGCTTAGGGGTTAGGGGATTTAAGCACATTTAGGGGTTAGGGGAATAATGAGTGGTATTGGACAAGGATATGGGCCGATTAAGGAATCCATAGAGGCGGTAGTGAAACCCTAGCCACAAATCTCTTACATTACTATAGCTCATGGTGGTTAAACCCCAGCCAATTTAGTAATTTGAATGGATCCCAAGGCTTTTGGAGATGACAGACAAGCAATAGAAGATGGTCGAACATATAAATACTACCAAGAAATCTTCAAGGCTTTTTGGAGATGCCAGACAAGTAATAGAATATGGCCATACCCTGCCCCCATTGTCCTGCCCCAACGTAGGTTTTTGGAGATGCTAGACAAGAAATAGAAGCTGGACAAACCCTGACCCCATTGTCCTGCCCCAACAACATATGTTGAAGCGGTTAAACCCTGACCCTATTGTCCTGCCCCAACAACATATGTTGAAGCGAAAGCTGAATTGACTAAACGAAAAAATTCCAATCAACGACACAAAACTTAATCAAACTAATACATACTAGATCCCTAGGTTCAAAATCCTCACCCTTCAATTTCTAAGTCCCTTGCTCGTCCTTGAGCTTGGCATCCATGACCCATATTTTCCTTTCAGACGTTGAGACACAGCGATCTTCACCAAAAATCTGTGTACCAACTCCACAATCCCAAGTTTTGTCAAACCCTCAGAGCCTTTGGACGCCCTCACCTCAATGCTCGCACAGCTAAAACCCAAACTCTAACTTTGATTTGAAGCGGAGCTCTGTCGCACCAGTTAGGCCCTCAGAACCGTGTGAGATCCAACGTGATTGGGCATTTCGGATATAAAAACGACGGCTCCCGCGACCTTTTTTGGCTTGTTGGCAGGCTGGGGCTTTATGAGGCGCAGAAAACACGCCTCTGATGTGGGAGCTGAGATTTGGGTTGCTGTAGAAGATGGAGACTTCAAAGAATACAGAAGGTGATGAATCCGAAAGCATCAAGGCCAGGAATAGGGATTCTGAGTTAGGATATAACCACACCTTCACCTATGATGGGTGGGTTGCCTCAGCTAGGGTCAGCTTGCTCACCTGCATAACATCCCCACAATCTATTCCCCTGCTCTTGCAAGTTCGCTATTCCCTTGCTCTTGCAAGTTCGAGGACCATAGATTCGAGGGCTTCTTAATTACTGATCTTCCCAATTTCTGAAATATGTCTTTGCGCGATTTTTTTGGAGGCAAGGGATTGAACATTTGGAGGCGATCATTTAACAAAAGCTTCTAAAATTTTTATTCTAATGACTTTTTTTGGGGGGATGGGGGTTGTCCATCAATGCCTCCAAAAGTTACATTGTCATGACCTTTCAAGGTGATTGAGGGATTCTAAGATGAGAACAACAAATACCATGAACAGACAAAGAATCTAATGAGTTGAAGAGCTAAAAAACATACCACCCATAATGAACCTTTTCATCCAGAGATTATTCCATGTTGGGCCACAACAAAACCTTTCGATAGAAATTGCATGTAGCCTACTACTACAAAGGAAATTCAAACCAAAACTTTTTGTTCCACTTCTAATTCTACCCAAAATTACCTCATATTTAAAGGTATCACCATATCTTATACCAAACAAAATTCAAAAAATAGATATCCTTTAGAGAAATAGGATCATAAAAAAAAAATGAACCATGCATATTAATGAACCATATTTTATATATTAATATTAGGATGAACCTATTTTGTTATTAGAAACAGAGAAAATTTGATAGATATTGATGAATCCTTATGCATTACCTACATTCTAATGAGTTAAAATAAATGGCACTAGGAGAGTGATGATATTGTGTTTTTGGCAAAGATCTTTTATCTCTTCCTCCAACACCAAGATTTTTCTTGTATGTTGCTGAAAAAATGGAAATCCCCAATGGATATCGTTGCCTTCACAACTACTCCATTATACCGGTGTCTTGGGCATAAAATCAAACTCTTTTAGGCTATATCTATTAGATATCATTTCATTTATCTATAGTGATAGGTGAGAGCTATGCGTCAGGTCAAAGAAACATTCTAAAGAGGTTTTTCTTCACCCAGAAAGAATAAATATCTTATGAGATTATCTCAATATAACTGAATTATCCTTTATTGCAAAATGACAGCTACCAGTGTTTCAATTTACACAATATATTTATAATTAATGTAGTCAAGATGCCAGAATCGGGGTGTTTTGTTCTTTGAGCTCAAAAGGTCATGCAATTTCTTCAATGTACCTATGTTGATCATGAATGAAACAAAGAACAATTTCTAAGTGTCGTCCACTTGTTCTTGTTTAAGTATGAAAGCTTTCTTGTAGCTTCATAGTAGACGATCCTTTCTAAAAAAATAAGCTATCCACATTTTACATCTGTCTTGTTCACAACTTTGATTGTGAACAAGACTATAACAGTGTCGTCAGCATATCTACTGAACTTCTAATGATATCATACATGAAGCTGGATTGAAAAGAGAACATAGATGATGTTGAGTTTTATTTGCTGAGATGTCATACATACGTCAGTGCCACACATAAGAATATTTACAGAGTTCTATCCTTGATATCTATATAGGTCTATATACTTTCAGGAAGACCATTCCTACTTAAGAGTTACAGAATTGAAGTTTTTAAACATAAGGAGGATTTATTATGGAATCAGATGCTTCCAAATGCTTTCATTTCCTGATGTCTGAAGCTTCTATAGGAAAGAATGTCTCCATAAGATGGCTTATCTAATATTGGACAATGATGAGACCTTACTAATGATTAAGAACATCATAATTTTTGGTCACTGTCAGGTAGCAGAATCCTCCTATATTCTGCATATGAACTTCTGTCAGTGAATCATCGCTGCTCAAGATATATTCCAATTATTATTATTACAAGAGCCCAATACATAATCATATTTGACAGTCCTATACATATATATCTATCATAATTGTAAATTTATCTAATCTCTGCGTAATAACAACTTTTCCTTCAATCAAGCATCTAACAAA
This sequence comes from Pinus albicaulis, assembly GCA_034641835.2. Taxonomy (NCBI): domain Eukaryota; kingdom Viridiplantae; phylum Streptophyta; class Pinopsida; order Pinales; family Pinaceae; genus Pinus; species Pinus albicaulis. The sequence continues at coordinate 322,349,845 of CM076583.1, read as the reverse complement.
TTTTCAAGTTTAACAACATCAATTATGCTACTAGGATGGAGTACCACAAAATCGATATACTATCAAGGAGTTCTTATATAAATACTCCAAGCCTTTTCTACCACTGGAGGCGAGGTTGCCCTTGTCCTCGATTCGAGAGGGAAAACACGCTCCTCTTTCGACCTGCTTGTAACAATTACCTATTTCCAACCTTCATGTGTCTACTTCCCCTCTTCTTTTTGGTCATTTTGCAACTCGAACAAATTGTTTTAATTTTTAATAGTTTTCGTCACTTTGCAGCTTGAACGAATTGTTTTAATTTCTAATAGTTTTAATTACTAGAATTTTCACAAGGGTGCAAAGGGAACGCCGGAGGTGCATTAAATGGATGCTGGGTGACCGACAGTCCGAACGGGAGGACGAAGCTGGAGGCAACAGTTATCAATTTTTTATTCGACAAAAGGGCGATAAGAAAAGGTTTTGACTGGGTGGGGTGAACAGTGTTTACTAACCCCACTCCAACAAAGATAATGCTTTCGGCGTAAATATAGACTAGATAAAATCAACTTATGTTTTAGCAACACATCTGAAGAAAAAAAGACAAAGAGGTCAATCATAAACTCAATAACAGTCTTCAAACACAATGTGTGAGTTTCGCAACTTTACTGAATTAGAAACAGAAACAAATGGTCAGAAGAAGCATTGAAACATTGATAATAATAAAAAAATAAAGCAAATTTTTGACACAACACTTGATCAGATTTACTGCAACATAACTTGTTAGAATCCTGTATGAGGCATAGAATATACCCTCGACACTGACAGGACAACACTAATTCTATCATTTTCCAGTTAATGCATACACTAATTTTATCATTTTTTGGTCTAGAGTGCCAAGATAAGTCGGTTTTAGAATGGAAGAGGGACAAATATCCAATGTTGAAAGCCTCCAGGTCAGCTCACCAACACCTCCAAAAGAGAGAAAAAAAGGCCAAATAGGTAGCCTAGACATTATCCATAGCCCATTCAGTCAATGTGTATGGGATGACAGAACAGTGGAGAGAGATGAATACTCTCACAGATTCAATTGGGCACAACCCATTCAAGCCAGAGTCTAAAAAGCGCAGACAATGAAAATAAAGACCCACATTGATTCAGGTACCTGCTATAGATTTTTCCTTTAGAAGAACATCAGACATTCTTAATATGGTACCCGGTTTGGTATGTTGGCTATTCTGGCTTGGTTGGAAAGAGAGTGATGCCTCATACAGTACTTGAACTTTTTAATATACGAGTATTCTTTCAGTAACAACCTAAAAAAATCCACACCATACATGATCTGTCCAAAAATTGTAAACACCTAACCATTGAGGCCACGTTGGCAAAAGGAGTCATCAAAAAATAGTTTTAAGGAAATGGGTACAAAAAGTCCTTCTTTGATTTTGATAATGTATGTTCCCTAGAGCGAAGAGAGTGGGGATGAAAAGCAGATAAAGCTATAGTCCCACAGGACGTAGACACAAACACAGACGGAGCACTGAAACCTTGCTTCCAGTGGCAGCGAGAAAGGACTGTAAATCTGTGAAATACTATGTACCATCACTCTCTATGAATCAATCGACATTTTTTCACTCTACAATAGATGTTATTGTTCATGTTCTGATTTGTTGCTCCTTATTTCTGTAGCATAGTATATTGAAAATTAAATAAATAAAAAAAGGATAGTTCCATGTTTCTGGGCTTCTTCATAGACTTGTTTTCCGTTTGAATTTTGTGATGTAATCTCCACTTACAGTTTTATCAAAGCATCATATAATCTTGTTATTAGCTTGGATTTCTTGCTATTAGAAACCCTCTATGTAGCAAAGGTTTCCCACTGTAGCATTTTTTTGTCTAACAAATCAATACAATATATATTGAATATCATTTTATGCTTCGATCTATAAATGTACAAAAAAACACAAAATGGAATTAAAAAAGGTTTTGAACACATGAAACAAATCTAAATTGCAAACCTAGCGTTATGTAGCCTCTCTTCTAAAATACAGAAAAAAACACGTGCATTGTTGCATAATGTAGGTTAATGAGACTAAAACAACCCACATTGCAGTACAAGAGCTTAGGCTTATGCTTACCTCCATCTCGTTACACATGGGAATTTGAACCAGAACCATCGGACACTCTGTTGACTCACCTTTCTCCAAATCCGCTGCTGAACTTGGGAATTCGAATTGGGGCACCGGCTTAATCTTCTTGATGTGGATCCACAGGCATCCCATCGCCAACACCAATCTATCTGCCGACTGGATAAGAAACAGCACAATGCAGATGTTGGCCAATGCCTGAAGAGGAGGGGCGAGATAAGTGGCCCTGACAAATACCCATTCCGAATAAATGGAATGCAAAATGCCCTAGAAGTCCAGCACTGGAGAAAAGTCAAAATGAGGGCGGCTAAAGTGCCAACCTTTCATAAAAGCAGCAATCTCAAACCCTAGCATCAAGATGGCAGATAAGAGAAACCCTCCAATGACTCTGTACAGTTTAATTTACCCTGGTTTTCCCTCCTCTGTCACACGATTTTGATTCTTGCTCAAAGTGACTCTTCTATTTACGGCGAAGAGAAGGCTCCATAGAAATTGAGTGAGCCAGGCGACACAGCCCGCGGCGCGATGGGCTTTCAGCAGCCATACCCAGGTAAGATGCCTGGCATTTTTTCCCCGACCCTGCTTATCTGACTGGTGGAAATCGTCTTCAGGGCTTTGCAATTTGATGCAGGGGCATTAGACACTAGCCAGCAATGTAGGAGGTTTTTCCCACATGTTGTGGCTAGGAGGGTTTGAAATCATCTAAATTTTAACAGCTAGGTGTCAATACCTCAGCTGACTGTTTCATTTAGAGTAGTTAGAGTTGTAGAAGTCGAATAGTTCATTTAGTCCACCTGTCATGTTTCAGTTAGTCGAATTATTGTAATTAGGCTGTTGATTTTCTGGAACGATCCTCTCAGAGGAACCGAAGAGTCACATATTGATGTATATAATTTGTATTCCTCGGATGCATTGAGAGGAGGAAGAGCGAGATTCCTGCAATAAAATCTTTGTATTAACAATTGCTTCCAGTTAAATGAATTTCAGTTCCCATTGATTATCTAACTGGCTTGAGTCGTTATTCGTGAGGAAATTCGTTTGATTGTGAGGTGATTGAACATTGTCTTGTATATAACTGTTGAACTGATATTGTGTGTAGAATTTTGGTGAAGCAAGTCACCACGAAACCTCTGTAATTCTCTGTCTGTTTCTTTCTCTCGAATTGTCCGAGTGAGTGAAGAAATCCCGTGTGTAGGCGAGGTCTGTTAATAATGGCGAATCCCGTTTAATAAAGAGATGAATTCATTTATTGTTAATTGAAGTCTGGAACCGGGACTAACCCTTGAGTTAACAAACTGAGCGGATAAAAGAATAGCACAAACCCGACTTAAACCCGTGGTCAGTCACTGTTCCAAAAACCACGAGCAGATTTACAAGGCCGGATTGCCCATATCGCACCGCCTTTCGCGGATAAGTGGTATTTCCTGGCTGGGGAGCGATTCCATAGAGTGTTCGACACGTGGTAAGGTGGACCCATGGAAAACTGTTGTCATAGCGCGCCATCGCATGTTATCATTCGACCAGGGAAGCCGAGCGATATCGCGGAGAGCTGTTGATCTGGGAAGGGGCCATCGGACGGTAGTCGGTTGATAAAGATGCGCGGAAGGTATCCAGGTATGGTACGAGCATTTGATTGGGCCGTCGATTACGTATGTGGGGTCGGAACCAAAGTTCTATTAAAAAAATCATTTATTCAAAAAGATGTTGGTTATTGATATAAAGCTCAATTATATAATTTAATTGCCAAAGGTTGTGGATAACGTTTATTTATAAAATTCCACGAATTTGATAAATAAATTTCCAAGAAAGAGAAAGTAGACCACATGGACAAAGAACGGGGTTTTAGAACAGAAATGCTGACAGAGCCACGCTACAGTTGACCATCTCTCCTTAGGGGTGACTTTCGGTTTTGTCGTTGTTATTTGTGGTATCAGAGCTATTGTTTCCGAGTTGTTTTGCAGAGAACTGACTTGGCAATCCATGTTGGTAGAGGTGCTGGCAGAATGAGACCTGTTGCCAACGCAGAGGTGTTGGGGATGTTGCAGAGGGTCGAGGCCAGAATAAATGCCATAGAGCGAAGACAACGCAGAGATCCTGAAGACACTAGTGAACCTGAAATAGAAGAAGCGGAAGAAAATGTTGAGATTCCTCCTGACAGGAAGCTCCTTAGAACTGTTCTGGGGTCTGCAGTTAAGCCCAGAATTGAAGTGTCGAGTTATGCAGGGGGACTAAATCCAGAGGAACTGGTGGACTGGATAAATGAAATGAATAAGTGCTTCGATTATGAAGAAATAAGCGAAGATAAAAAGGTCAAGTTTGCAATGACAAAGCTGAAAGGACATGCTGCACTTTGGTGGGATAGAGTGCAGGCAGAAAGGAGGAGAGTTGGCAAGCAGCCTATCAAGAGCTGGACCAGAATGATGGCTAAATTAAAAGGTAAATTCTTGCCTAGTGATTATCAGCTGACATTTTTTAGGCAAATGCAGAACCTAAGACAGAGGTTGCTGACAGTAAAAGAATACACAGAGGAATTCTACAGAGTAAGCATAAGAGCTGGGCAATTTCAAGACACACCAGAGAAGACTGCCATATATGTTAATGGTCTCAAGCTAGAGATCCAAGATGAGATTGGTCTTTTGTCTCCTAAGACAGTGGAAGAGGCCTATCAGATGGCCTTGAAAGCAGAAGAGAAACTTCTGAGGAAGCAGTCTGCCAAAAAGAGAGATACTTTCTGTGGAAAGGGAAGTCAGGGTGGTAGAGGAAAGCCTACTACACCCAGGGATGGAGCTAACAGTAGCTCACCTCAGAATGCATCTGCAGAGGATGATGCAAGGGGCAGAAGGGGTTCTTACAGAGGAAAAGGAAGAGGAGGCAAAGACAGGGGCAGAGGTAGAGAATTGAGGTGCTATAGATGTCAGCAAGTGGGACATAAGCACTATGAGTGTCCAGAGAACGTGAGTGCTGGTCCAAGAAATGTTGTTGTTGTCCAGGTTGGAGAGGAAGCCGAAATTGAAGAAGAAATTCTTCCAGAGAGGGGAGAGTCCTTGGTAGTAAATAAGGTCCTGTTGAAGCAAGCCAAAGAGGTCAGTGAGCCTGCACAAAGGAAGACTTTGTTTAGGAGCATATGCAAAGTCCAAGGGAAATGCTACCAGCTAGTCATTGATAGTGGCAGCACAGACAATCTAGTTTCCATTGAGGTGATAGAGAAGTTGAATTTGAAGACAAGGGAGCATCCAACTCCCTACAGGGTGTCCTGGCTGCATAAGGGGCACCAGCTGGTTGTAAAAGAACAGTGTGAGATAGAGCTGCAAATGGGAAAATACAAAGATAAGGTCCTGTGTGATGTAATGCCCATGGATGTGTGTCATATACTACTGGGTAGACCTTGGTAGTTTGACAGAGCAGCAGTGCATGATTGCAAGAAGAACACTTATAGGTTCTTCAAGGATGGGGTACACCATACATTGATACCCATGGAAGAAGGAGAGCCATCCAGCAGAGTGATTGATCCAAAGACCTTGTTGCTGAGCAGGAAAGAATATCTGCAACAGATAGAAGAAGAAGAGGTAAGTTTTGCTTTATTTTGAAAACCTAAGGTAGTTCTTACTTCTACAAAAACTTCTGATTTTCCAATAGAAATCCAAGAGATGTTAGACAATTATTGTGACATTATTGTGGATGATTTACCTGATGAGTTGCCACCTATGAGAAAGATCAGTCATCAGATATATTTTGTCCCTGGTTCAAATCTGCCAAATAAGGCAGCCTACAGAATGACTCCCAAGGAAAATGAGGAAATCAGGAGACAAGTACAGGAATTAGTGGACAAGGGACTGATCAGAGAAAGTTTGAGTCCATGTGCAGTACCAGCAGTATTGAGCCCAAAGAAAGATGGAGGTTGGAGGATGTGTACTGATTCCAAAGCAATCAATAAGATCACAATCAGGTACAGATTACCTTTACCTAGAGTTGAGGATTTGATGGACTGTTTGAGTGGTGCTAAATATTTTTCAAAGATAGATTTGAAAAGTGGATATCATCAGATTAGAATAAGAGAGGGTGATGAGTGGAAAACTGCCTTTAAACAAATGAAGGACTGTATGAATGGATGGTAATGCCTTTTGGGTTGTCAAATGCACCTAGCACTTTTATGAGACTTATGAATGAAGTATTGAAAGAATTCATTCGTAAATTTGTGATAGTGTATCTAGATGATATATTAGTTTTCAGCAGAACTAAAGAAGAACATTTGAGGCATCTCAATCATGTCTTGAAAAAGCTGCATCAGGAGAAACTGCTGATAAATTTAAAGAAATGCTCATTCATGAAAGAAGAGTTGGTGTATTTGGGTTTTGTTGTTTCTACAGAAGGATTGAAGATGGACCCAGAAAAGGTTAAGGAAATTGTGGAGTGGCCTTCACCCAGGAATGTTTTTGAGGTAAGAAGTTTCCATGGACTTGCTAGCTTTTATAGAAAGTTTATAAGAAACTTCAGTAAGATCAATGCACCCATAATTGAGACAATAAAGAAGAGTAAATAGCCATTTAAATGGACCGCTGAAGCAGAGAGAAAATTTAAACTTTTGAAGCAAAAGATAACTGAAAAGCCTGTGTTGATTCTGCCTGATTTTACTAAACCATTTCAAGTAAAGTGTGATGCTAGTGGAGAGGCCATTGGAGCTATGTTGAGTCAGGATGATAGGCCTGTAGCCTATTTCAGTGAGAAGCTAAATGACACCAAAAGGAAGTATTCCTCTTATGAGAAGGAATTCTATGCAATTGTTTAGGCATTGAAAAAGTGGAGACATTATTTGATGTCCAGGGAATTTGTATTGTATTCTGATAATCATGCTTCGCAGTATATTGTACAGCAGCCCAAGTTGAAACATAAGCATGCCAAATGGGTTGAGTATCTCCAAGGTTTTAATTTTTTTTTGAAACACATAAGTGGCCAAGAAAATAAATTAGTTGATGCTTTGAGTAGGAGGCACATGCTTGTTCAAGAAACTAATTTTGAAGTTGTAGGATTTAATTTTCTCAAAGAATTGTATAAAATAGATCCATAATTTAAGGAAGCATTTGAGGCATGTTTTAACCCTGTTCTAACAGATAGAAGCCAGTGGCTGGATTATTTTCTACAAAAGGACTTACTATTCAGAAGAAATCAACTATGTGTACCAAAATGTTCCATGAGAGAAAATTTGATCAAAGAGAAGCATAGTGGTGGACTTGCTGGGCACTTTGGTACTGACAAGACTTATGAGCAGCTGAGTCACTTCTATTACTGGCCCAGGATAAGGATAGAAGTGGATAAGTTTGTGAAGAATTGCAAAATCTGTCAATATGCTAAAGGAAGGAGCCAGAATACAGGATTGTACACTCCCTTGCCTATTCCAGACAGGCCTTGGGACATGGTGAGTATGGATTTTGTTCTAGGATTTCCCAAGACTCAGAGAGGGAATGATGGATTCTTTTTTGTAGTGGACAGATTCTCCAAAATGGCACATTTTATTCCATGCTATAAAACTAGTGATGCCACCCATGTTGCTAACTTGTTTTTCAAAGAATTTGTTAGATTGCATGGGTTTCCCAAGAGTATTGTTTCAGACAGAGACACCAGATTTGTAGGTCATTTTTGGAGGACACTGTGGAAGAAACTTGGTACCAAACTAAGTTTTAGCTCAGCTTACCATCCTCAGACTGATGGACAAACTGAGGTAGTGAATAGGAGTCTGGGAAATTTGTTGAGAAGTCTTGTAGGAGAGCATCCCAAGCAGTGGGATCATATTTTGCCCCAGGCAGAGTATGCATATAATGACTCACCAAACAGAAGCACAGAGCAAAGTCCATTCCATATTGTCTATGGAATGCACCCCAGAGGAATATCAGAGTTAAGAAATATCGGAAAGGCAGAGCTAAGGAGTGCAGATGGTGAGGAATTTGCTTCAGAGATCCAGGCCATACATGAACAAGTGAAACAGCAACTACAAGGCAGCAGCATCAAATACAAAAGTAGAGCAGACTTGAGCAGAAAAGAAGTTCATTTTGAAGTAGGAGATCTGGTTTTGGCACACCTAAGAAAGGATAGATTCCCAAAGAAGCAGTATAACAAAATGAAGTTCAAAAAGATTAGGCCATGCAAGATACTTAGAAAGTTTTATGCAAATGCTTATGAGATTGAATTACCTCCTGATGTTGGAATATCTCCCATTTTTAATGTTGCAGATTTGTACAAGTATGAGGATGATGGTGCAGAAGAAAGATCAGCAGACAAGGAACAGATTGAGTGGAAAGAGCAGCTACCTCCAGCGCAACCATTGCAACCAGAGAAGATATTGGACAAAAGAGTGTTCAGGAAGACCAGAGGACAAGAGTACTATCAGTACTTAATCAAATGGAAGGACAAGCCAGAGGAAGATGCCACCTGGATGACTGAAGAAATGTTGCGGAAGATAGGCAGATCAGTGGATGAGCTCATGGATAGGAGCCCATGAAGAAAATTGCCCTCGGGAGTCTGATGTAGGGGCATTAGACACTAGCCAGTAATGTAGGAGGTTTTGCTCACATGTTGTGGCTAGGAGGGTTCGAAATCATCTAAATTGTAACAGCTAGGTGCCAATACCTCATCTGACTGTTTCATTTAGAGTAGTTAGAGTTGTAGAAGTCGAATAGTTCAGTTAGTCCACCTGTCATGTTTCAGTTAGTCGAATTATTGTAATTAGGCTTTCGATTTTCTGGAACGGTCCTCTTAAAGGAACCGAAGAGTCACATATTGATGTATATAAGTTGTATTCCTCGGATGCATTGAGAGGAGGAAGAGCGAGATTCTTACAATAAAACATGTGTATTAACAATTGCTTCCAGTTAAATGAATTTCAGTTCCCGTTGATTATCTAACTGGCTTGAGTCATTTTTCGTGAGGAAATTCGTTTGATTGTGAGGTGATTGAACATTGTCTTGTATATAACTGTTGAACTGATATTGTGTGTAAAATTTTGGTGAAGCAAGTCACCACGAAACCTCTGTAATTCTCTGTCCGTTTCTTTCTCTCGAATTGTCTGAGTGAGTGAAGAAATCCCGTGTGTATGCGAGGTCTATTAATAATGGTGAATCCCGTTTTATAAAGAGATGAATTCGTTTATTGTTAATTGAAGTCTGGAACCAGGACTAACCCCTGAGTTAACAAACTGAGCGGATAAAAGAATACCGCAAACCCGACTTAAACCCGTGGTCAGTCACTGTTCCAAAAACCACGAGCAGATTTACGAGGCTGGATTTCCCATATCGCACTGCCTTTCGCGGATAAGTGGTATTTCCTGGCTGGGGAGCGATTCCATAGAGTGTTCGACACGTGGCGAGGTGGACCCATGGAAAATTGCTGTCATAGCACGCCATCGCACGTTATCGTTCGACCAGGGAAGCCGAGCGATATTGCGGAGAGCCGTTGATCTGGGAAGGGGCCATCGAACGGTAGTCGGTTGATAAAGATGCGCAGAAGGTAGCCAGGTACAGTACGAGAATTTGATTGGGCCGTCGATTACGTATGTGGGGTCGGAACCAAAGGTCTATTAAAAAAATCATTTATTCAAAAAGATGTTGGTTATTGATATAAAGCTCAATTATATAATTTAATTGCCAAAGGTTGTGGATAACGTTTATTTATCAAATTCCACGAATTTGATAAATAAATTTCCGAGAAAGAGAAAGTAGACCATGTGGACAAAGAACGAGGTTTTAGAACAGAAACGCTGATAGAGCCACGCTACAGTTGACCATCTCTCCTTAGGGGTGACTTTCGGTTTTGTCGCCGTCACAATCCCACCATGGACCAATTTGGATTCTCCATTTTTACTACCACAGAAGTTCCCCTATGGATCTCCTTCTCCTTGTTCCACCATTCTTGAAGCTCAAAATTGGGAGCCATACATAAGAACCAAACAACACCCCACCCCCCGGGGAGTCACATGAACAAAAAAAAGGAAAAAGCACTGTGCCCAAACCTGGATAGCACAAACCTGGATCTTCAGGTCAGAGAATGCAAAGTCAGGATCTTGGTCATAAGTTGGAAAGACTTTTGACAACAATAATAGTAAGCGTGTTCTCCTCCTCTGATTCCTCCATCTTCTAACTGATAGAAAACGAACCCATCGGCAGCCTCACCTATATAGAAGCTGCACTAATCTCACAATGCGGAGGCCGCCTGGAGTTTGTGAGATTTGATCCGTGAATGTCGAGATGCTATAATCCAGGCGCGCACGCAATCAATAACTATGGACATTTTACTTGAATACAGGAAGGGTTGGAACGGAGGGTAATCCAGGAGAACGCCTCCAGCCTAAAAATAGTTTTAATTTAAAAAAAAAAAAAATATTAGTGGACAGTCTTAATTTCTAACTTACCATAATTAAAATAGTTTTAATTTTTAAACTTAATAATTTAGGATTTAAAAAAAATATATTAATCGGCCTTAAAAAAATGTTTTAGAGTGATATAAAAATAAACTAAAATAATAATTTAGTATTTTAAAACAAAATATTACTCGGCCTTAAAAAAAATGTTTTAGAGTGATATAATTGTTATGTGGAGTAGGGATATAATTGTTATGGTTGTTTAATCATTTATTGGTTTTATAAATAAAGCATTACTATTTTATTTTATTCATGAGGATTATTTTAAGATGTTTGTGCATAATTTAGGTGTAAGTTTAAAATAATCCAACATAAAATGTTGTTTTTGAGTGTTTTAAAGAGGATAGAGATTAAAGTACAAGTTAGATTATAAAGGGATGTGATGAGTTTCTTAATTAAAATACGTGTAGTGATTAGAAGGAAAATAAGCAAAGAATATGCATCTTATATGAAATTAAAATTTAAATAAGTGCACTTTAATGAAAACACAATCCTTGTAGCATGATAACATATACAAAACAACCACATGAACTCAAAGAGCTATAAAATAATCATATTAGAAACCATTTGATATGTGAATGAAGTGTTAGAAAGTAAATCATAAAGACATTCTACCATGGGCTATTATATCAAGCTCTTACATGAAGTTCTCTCAAGTCTAAAATGGATGAGGGTAGGTGATGAGAAGCTCTTGACACCTTTGTAAGTAAATCCACCCTCTAGAATGAGGACTTGCACCTCTCCTTTATAGAACAAGATAGGAGGAGAGATAATGTATTCTAGGAAAGAGAAGAGGATCAAATTGTGGGTTAAAGGCTTGTGTGCTAGATCATTTTGGATGTCACAATTCCTCTCTAGTGAATTTGCTCTCTTTCAAAACCAGGTTTGTTGAAAGTACACACCTGCCCAAAACACTTTGTAGCTAATGTTTTTCCTTTAATTGACAAATATGTTGAAAGTATCTTTAGTGAGGTGCATGTCTTCTAAAATATGTGTTGTTTTAGCATGTAATACTAATGATAATGCATTAAATGTATGAGCAACAAGTCAACACAAAACCATGGCACAATCAAGTCCACGATATATATATTTTTCTTATTATGACGTTCCAACCTACTAGAAATAGTTCAATATGGTGCCCCCTTTGTAATAACTTGTTGTTTTCCTTTAGTAACCATATATATCTATTGATTGTCGTTTGTATGGATGAAATAAAAACATTGCCTGGAATTATCCTCCTTGAGCACACCCTCTCCAAGACTGTTCACTGTTTGAATGGTTGAAACACGAAATCTGCCAATAATAATCCCTTTTGACTACATCACCTCTCATTATTTTCCTTTCTCATTGTAATAATTAACATGTGTGGATGAAAGTAGATCTAATTCGACTTCATGAAGAAAAGCAACCTTGCATATATGGCTAGGTTGAATTGCATCATTACCCAATTAACCCAGTCATTATCATCATCCTTAACCTCAGTCCCTGCATCCTCCTTGATTGTACATACAACTCAACCCCTCTCCACTCCTTCAACCGGGATGAAAAGGATTCAATTTCAATAGGAAGAATCGAAGGGATGAAGAAACTCAAGTAAGTTGCAATCCCTGCATCCTCCTTGACTATTCTTGTGACTCAACCCACTCAGCTCCCCCTCATTTACTTCAACTGGGATAAAAGTGATTCAATTTCAATAGGAAGAACAAGCGGGATTGGGATCCTCAAGCAAGTTGTAGTCCATGCATCCTCCTTGGCTTCGTTTGTAACTCAACCCCCTTAGCTCCTTCAACCTGGATTAAAAGACTTAAATAGGAAGAAATGGTGGGATCAAGAACCTCCTGCAAACTGCAACATGAAGAAATGGACAGATCAAACTACGCCATTCAAAACAACAATATAACAAGATTTTCTCCCATGGGGTATAAAAAAAAAATTGTTTAAGCATTTGTTCCATATTTTAAATTTTAATAGACGAGAAGCTCAATGATATATAGACAAGTTAAATGTGCTTTGTAATAAATTAGAGGTTTGTAATGAACATTGCAAATATGACATTTGAACTTAAATATATTGGAGGAGAAAAGGACATACATGTTGTGCATCTACAACACAAAACCACCTACATATTGTATGGTAAGTCCTCCATTCAAATAAGAGGAAACTACCACTAATTTTGCTTGGATCATAACCTAAGAGGAAATAAATTTTAAAGGAAAACCAATCCAAACCTAGCTAAGCTAATAAAAGAAGGGCCTAAAATTTTGGGAGTAGATTTAAGGCTTATGCACCATGTTCATTAAATCTAGATAGATGAAAGTTTTTATGATACTTGTAAAATTGAATACAATCTTCATAAAGACACATCTAAAAACCTTGGATATGTACAACATCACCTGGATGCACTAAAATATACCCAAAATGTTAATGACACGCACCCAAGGAAATACTTTGTTCCAAAACTAGTAGAAGTTCTAGAAAAAAAGGTTTTCATGAGAGATCCAGTCATATAAAATTGGTTGAAAATATAGAGGAGAAAGGATGAGGGAAAAAATGAAATATAAATAATATACACCAACACAATATCATTTTAGCCCTAAACTGCTCAACCCTACCAATCTCTCGATGCATATAAAATTTTTACATTGGCTTGTATTTATTACTTCAATCAATTGTAAAGGCAGGAAATTTACTCACCGATAAAAACTGGGCCCTTGAAATCTGAACCAAAGGGGAAGGCACAATATTTTATCCTATGTACACCTAGCCCTGAACTCTGTAGCAAGAGGAAACCCAAAACAAATATGGAAATGAGAAATCAATGTAAGAACAAAGGTCGACATCCAATTAATTGCAATATATAAGCCCAAAAATCACTTCCCACCATACCTTTGAGTCTTGCTGCCCCATGGGTGATGGTAAATGATGGCGAATGACCGTGATATCAGTAGTTGTTTCCTTATTTATTTGTAAGGAAAGCTCCCAACTAATGAATGAGACTTGTGCCATTGGTATTAAGGCAAGCAAGTTATCTGCCAAATATATTATGGAGGTGTGAGCCAAAATGTCCATTCTCCTCTGATACGAGCCATGTCATCGTTGTTTAAAGCTTGGTCTTCACAAAAAGATCTGTCTTGAGCATTGCAGGGACCCATCAATATTTTGCTCAAAAAACCTCTAAATGATAAAACCTCTCACTTTCTAAAGGGTGCACCCTAATGCTACTCATGGTAGGTTTTGGTATTTCTAGATGACGTCCCCATTCATATTCGGGAGAACTATAAATGAGTAATGATCTCATCCAAATCCCATAGGTTTTTATTATCTTTACTTTGAACAAGGTCCTACAATTCGAGATTGAGTAATATATGTTTACTCCAAACTCTTACTGGCTCAAATAATAAGGGCAGATAGGAGAGTTGTCTTGTGTCGAACTCTTTGAGTGAAAGCTCTGTTCAATTCTCTTGCCAATAATACCACATGAGTGCACCCGAAAAATAGAATATTGCAAGGGCCTTCGAAAGGGAAATTTATAATCCAACACCTCTTATTATGTTTCCTAGCAAGTGATTTAATTCACAAATGAGGACTTTTTAAAATGAGGGTTTTTTATATAACTGATGAGCTCAACACTCCTCAGTTGGGGCTCAATATTCATCCCGTATACCATGTTCGTACAGTGGCACGATGGCACTCGAGGAAACTTTGGAATGGGAAATTCCCCAACCACACACCCATTTATGGCATGCAAACATGTCATAGATCAAAGTATTATAGCCCTAAACCTCTTATGAACTAAAATAAAAGGAAAAACCCAGTTAACCCAGTCATTATCATGTCCCCTTAACCTAAGTCACTGCATCCTCCTTGACTGCACATACAATTCAACCTCTCTCCACTCCTTTAACTGGGATGAAAAAGATTCAATTTCAATAGGAAGAATCGACGGGATGAAGAAACTCGAGTAAGTTGCAATCCCTACATCCTCCTTGACTATTCCTGTGACTCAACTCGCTCAGCTTCCCCTCATCTCCTTCAACTAGGATAAAAATGCTTCAATTTCAATAGGAAGAATAGGCAGTATCAGGAATCTCGAGCAAGTTGTAGCCCATGCATCCTCCTTGGCTTCGTCTGCAACTCAACCCCCTTAGCTCCTTCAACTTGGATCAAAAGACTTAAATAGGAATAAATGGTGGGATCAAGAACCTCCTGCAAACTGCAATAAGAAGAAATGGTCAAATCAAACTGCATCATTCCATCACTAAGAAGCCTCGGTTTTCAAAGCATTGATTCACATATGGAGAGAGATATCATCACAAAGAAATAAGAGGAAGAAACACTTACTAATGTGTTCTAATTGTTTGAGCTAGAGGAAGGTAAAGTAGTAGACATGATATAGCCTAAGAAAAGTGGATCTAATCCAAACCAACCACCCTATGAATTTTAAAATCCTAGAGGTAGTCCCAACTTTTTATTATACTTTTGACTTGAAAGCACCTTTTCTTAGTCTCAATAAATGAAATAAATAGACTCAACCCCTTAGAGAAGGAAACTTGAGAAAAAACAATTAGCATGAACAAACAAAGAATCCAATGAGTTGAGTTGAGAGGGGTCTCCCTTTATAAACAAGAATTCATAGGCTTGTTAGAGTTAGTATGAATCTTTACTAGAAGGTGAGTAGTCTTCATGTCACCAACCACATCCAATAGAAAGGTACTAACCCCTACAATAAGAATTATGTCTCCAAATAAGGTGTTGAGTCTCAAAAGCGTTTTCCATATTCATACATATTTCCATTATGTCATAACCATTTAGCTCTTATTTCATAGCCATCTGACCTAAAACCCTACATCAAGTAACCATTTTCATAAATATATGGGTTAGGATCCTTGTCTTCCAAAGTTATTTATTTTATGTATTTAAAGTGAATTTATGATTAGAAACTAAAAAATTAACATAGTTTCATATATCTATATATGTGTTATGAGTTTTGTGACATGTGTAGGTCAAAAATGAGACTTCTAGAAGACCCTTATGTGGCACTCTAAGGACACATTCGAATTTGGTTGGAGAAGATCATGGGATCAAGAGGATATGTGTCTCATTTCCTTGTTGTATTGAAACTCTAAGAGGATATGTGTCTCATTTCTTAGTTGTATTGAAACTCTAGAAAGACATGTGTCTTATCATTTCCTATTTTGATTGTAACTCTAGAGATGGAGGGAGAGATTCATGGACTCCCATTAATGAGATAACTTCTCATATTTTGTATAAATAGGAGAAGCTTTCTCCTATCAGGGGTAATGAAAAAGTAGTGAAAAATAGGAGTGAGAGAAAGGAATAGAGAGTCTTTTGTAACAAAGTTTAAGATGGAATGGGATGTAGACTTGTGAGTTTTTTTAATAAAGAAGTTCAGTTCTTTGATGCTGTTTTGATTACAACTTTAAGGAGCTGAAGAATTTCACCAAATTAGTAGCAGAGGGCCCCTGCTATCCAAGGAGGCTTCTACATGCTTTCTAGATAAGTAGCTTTTAATTATGTGTTGTTAGTTTTTAATTCATGTCTTTCATTATTTGTTTAACTAAAAGATCCTCATTATCTTACAACCATTCTTTTTCTTAAAAGCTCTTCCAACATATCAATATTAGATGAAAGAGATTTGGTTGTATTATGTTGAGTTAATTAGCATTTTCTGTTTTGCAATTAGATTAAAAGATCATCATTATCTTACAACCATTATTTTTCTTAAAAGCTCTTCCAACATATTAATATTAGATGAAAGAGATTTGGTTGTATTATGTTGAGTTACATTTCATGTTCATTTGCAAGCTAGGATATCCATGGATTATGATGTTCTGTTTTTTTCATCATTTTCCTAATTAGGGATAGAATTTACAATTACACTCTGTTTTGAGTCTAAGGTTTCATTTTCTTTTCTTTTTGACATAGATTTGATTTCATCTTTTGAACATAAGTACTAAAAAGACAAAACCCAAAAAAAAACATCAGTAAAATACATGCAACGAAGTAAGGAAGAGGTCACTTAAGCACATATAGTGCACCACACTTCATCAGTTTATTAGCCCTGGTTGATAATTTATGTTAGCAATTTAGGACACTAAATTGACTACACATTTTAGCGCCGTTGCCGGGGAAGTGGAACTAAGTAGCCTAATTTCTTACATCTAAAAAAATAATAATAATTCTTGAATATGCTCTCTTCCTGCACTTTGTGTGATCTGGAGGATCAGAAAAAGGATTGTTATGTAAAAAAAAAAAAAATTAATAATTCTTGAGTATGCTCTCCTCCTGCACTTTGTTTGATCGGGAGGATCAGAAAAAGAATTGTTATGTAAAAAAAAAATTAAAAAAAAATAAAAAAGAATAAAAAAGGAGACAAAATAAATTTCATCATTTCAATTGATTCAATTAAAAAAAAATGAGAAAAAAAAAACTTAAAAAAAATAAAAATAAAAAAAATGAAAAAAAATTCCAATACATTGTTTTGTTTAATGAAATATATATGTGTATTTTTAAACTTTTGAAAATAGAACATACATAATTTTATTAACAAATCAAAAAAAAAATAATAATAATAATTTAAAAAAAAAAAATGACTCATGGAAATAAGACCCACGCATACGCATGAGGCCATTCTTTGGCTTGGCTTTACGCATATATGCAGACCTTCAATCCACACAAAGACTCATGCACTGCAATTTTAAAAATTAAAAAAAAAAAGAACCTTTTCTTTTTTATATTCGTTTTTCCTCAAACAACAATTATTAGAAATCATTTTTAAAAATTTGCACACAATGAATGTATATCACATGAAGAAACTGTTGATGAGGAAAAGATTGCAAATTGCTGATGAGGAAAAGATTGCAAATTGCTGATGAAGAGAAGAATACAAATTCAATTGTAGGGACATACAATGGAAGTATATCATATGAAGAAATCGCTGATGAAGAGAAGATTTCAGACTGTTGATGAAGAGAAGATTGTAGATTTCATTGCAAGTAATTGGAATGAGGAAGATCGATCTGAACTTCTCTGTGAGATACAAGCCATTACACTTCAAAACCTGCAAATAAAAACAAATCAAACCACAAGTAATTGCCAGAAAACGAAATGCGTAATTGTCAAAAACACCCGATTTTAAAATGAATTTTCTTAGCAAACTGAGGTGAATTAGAAAAAACTAAAACATGGGTTTTTTCGGGAACGGGGTGAATTAGGTAATCTTATAAAAACTTTCTGCAATTTGCAACCATTTGAGAGAAATTCAGGGTTCTTTGGAGCACTAATTTGCAGTGTGCATGAGATAAAAATGTTTTTTTTTATGAAAACAGTCACGGTTTTATAAAATTCAATTTTGAGAAATAATCAAGGAACTAATTTCCTTATTTGAAGGAAAATGTGGCAGAATTCATGTGTGGTGGCACATGATGAGTGACAAATGGATTATTTGAGGCAAACACATTATCACATGTGCATCAAATGCAAGCTGTATAAATTGAAAAGGACTCTGCCTTCATCTCCTTCATAGTTAGGAATTTGACTTTAGAAATTTCAAGCTTTTTATTTTTATCTTGCATGAAAGAAGCATTGGCATGACTTTGTTTCAAAAATATTCATAAGGACAATTATTTCCTCCATGCTTTATTTCATTAAAAATAATAATAATAATAATAATTAAAAAAAAAAAAAAATTTGAATCAATGAAATGAATAAATTATTTGCTCACTTTTTCTGAAGGTATTGATTAATTTTGGACTGATGATGAAAAATGAATCACTAACTTTTTATTCAAGATTTTTAGCAGCTGAAAAACCTCATTGTTCAAATCAGCCTAACTTTCTCAGACAAAATCAGATTTTGATGATTCAAGTATCGTTGGAAATGTCTCAACAAGATCTACACAGTGAGAAATCCATCATTAGAATTTGAAACGGTAAATAATGAAGTAAATTGCTGAAAAGAAGCAACTTTTAACTTGAGGCACTAATTCCAAAACATGTATAAATTCTTTTGATTTTTTTCCTTTGAGAACTTGTTTCATTAATACAAAATTCTTAGTTTTGTGTGTAAATATCATAACTAGAGAGATTGATCACCTCTCTCCTTTGATAATCTTACACTCCATTGCAGAAGAAATATTAGTTTTTTTGCAGGTTCTAGGAGGAAGGACAAATGACTACAAAAGAATGGTGTCTCTCTAAGAGACCAATTTGTTTCATAAGAGGATGATCAGCAACAAAGAGGAAATATGCTAATGCAAAATCAAATCCAAACACTTGAAAAACTTTCAGATACTATTGTCTCCATCACATCCATACCTCATAATAAACCATTCACCTCATTTCACTTCATATTTTCCATTTACATTCACATCCACTTTCCATTTATTTTTGTCCATTCATAACCCACAAATAAAAGCAAGAGGCTCATTCACATGCTTATTGCTCATTGCCATTTCTACTCTCCATTGCGATCTTCCATTTTCATCTTCCATTTCTTGTCATTTTTATTCCGCAAATAAGCCCTGCTTCAATGCAAATTATTGAGTCCATAGTCGTTTGAGTCTAAGTTCTTTGTAAAAACACCTTGAGGCTTGCATGCCTTAATGGCAAGTTCTCATGCTGACAAACAATGGGAATACATTAATGTCCCTTGTTCGTCAGATCTTCTAGGTGACTCGACATCGGAAAAATCATTCGTACCTAGCAAGATGTGTTTGGGCATCTTGACTCTCATTGTCATCAATGGTGAGAATTCTCGTGTTGACTAGTGGCATCCATTAATGGCCACTAAGTCAACAATTTCCTACTATGTTCGACATCATAACATCTTTTCACATAGTAGGAATTGTGCCAATGAGTTTTGAAGACATGAAGACTTATTTTCAGCATTTTGGAGCAGATTCAGCAAGTTTTAGTAGGAGCAATAAAAATTCATCTTATCTCTTTATCCATGACTCCTCTTATTCAGCCACTTGAAGAAGAATATGATCAGAATTTTGCAACCACCACACATACACAACTCATCCACATTTAAGGTAAGTGAAGGTGTGTTGTTTTCTAATTTTTAGTCATGTAATTCATTAGAATGCTAAAATTGTAACTTTGGAAAAATTCATCGCTCCCTTTTTCACATTGTCATATCTTTAGTTTGGGGGAAGGGATATCATTTCATATCCACATGTCATACATTATCACACATTTTCATTTCATTTCCACCCACATATATTTCCCAACCAACTATTGTTGCAACATGATCCAAAAGATTATATGCCTTGCAAATGATCAATTCATTGATGAAGTAATTGATTCTAAATGTTTTCATGAACTTTGATGCAACAAAAAAAATAAAGCATTGTTACACAAGAACCATTGCTCAAAAAAAAATTGGTTGTCACACAAGAACCAACCATTAAAAAAAAATGTTGCAATCAAATGTATTATACTTTTCCAAAAAGAAAATATCAAGAAGCAAAGTTTGGAACGAATCTATATGAGTCAAAACTCATAAAAGATCAACTCATGGACAAATGAATCATTGCAATAGTTGCATGAGGACATGCAACAACTTCAGTTGGGGGGTATGTTGAGTCTCAAAAGTGTTTTTCATATTCATACATATTTACATTATATCATAACCATTTAGCTCTTATTTCATAGCCATCTGACCTAAAACCCTACATCAAGTAACCATTTTCATAAATATATGGGTTAGGATCCTTGTCTTCCAAAGTTATTTATTTTATGTATTTAAAGTGAATTTATGACTAGAAACTAGAAAATTAACATAGTTTCATATATCTATATATGTGTTATGAGTTTTGTGACATGTGTAGGTCAAAAGGAGACTTCTAGAAGACTCTTATGTGGCACTCTAAGGAAAAATTCGAATTTGGTTGGAGAAGATCATGGGATCAAGAGGATATGTGTCTCATTTCCTTGTTGTATTGAAACTCTAAGAGGATATGTGTCTCATTTCTTAGTTGTGTTGAAACTCTAGAAAGACATGTGTCTTATCATTTCCTATTTTGATTGTAACTCTAGAGATGGAGGGAAAGATTCATGGACTCCCATTAATGAGATGACTCCTCATATTTTGTATAAATAGGAGAAGCTTTCTCCTATCATGGGTAATGAAAAAGTAGTGAAAAATAGGAGAATGAGAGAAAGGAATAGAGAGTCTTTTGTAACAAAGCTTAAAATGGAATGGGATGTAGATTTGTGAGGTTTTCAATAAAGAAATTCAGTTCTTTGATGCTGTTTTGATTACAACTTTAAGGAGCTGAAGAATTTCACCAAATTGGTAGCAGAGCGCCCCTGCTATCCAAGGAGGCTTCTACATACTTTCTAGATAAGTAGCTTTTAATTATGTGTTGTTAGCTTTTAATTCATGTCTTTCATTATTTGTTTAACTAAAAGATCCTCATTATCTTATAACCATTCTTTTTCTTAAAAATCTCTTTCAACATATCAATATTAGATGAAAGAGATTCGGTTGTATCATGTTGAGTTAATTAGCATTTTCTGTTTTGCAATTAGATTAAAAGATCCTCATTATCTTACAATCATTCTTTTTCTTAAAACACTCTTCCAACATATCAATATTAGATGAAAGAGATTTGGTTGTATCATGTTGAGTTAATTAGCATTTTCTATTTTGCAATTAGATTAAAAGATCCTCATTATCTTACAATCATTCTTTTTCTTAAAAATCTCTTCCAACATATCAATATTAGATGAAAGAGATTTGGTTGTATTATGTTGAGTTACATTTCATGTTCATTTGCAAGCTAGGATATCCATGGATTAGAATGTTCTGTTTTTTTCATCATTTTCCTAATTAGGGATAGAATTTACAATTACACTCTGTTTTGAGTCTAAGGTTTCATTTTCTTTTATTTTTGACATGGATTTGATTTCATATTTTGAACATAAGTACTAAAAATACAAAACCCAAAAAAAAAACATTAGTAAAATACATACAACGAAGTAAGGAAGAGGTCACTTAAGCACATATAGTGCACCACACTTCATCAGTTTACTAGCCCTGGTTGATAATTTATGTTAGCAATTTAGGACACTAAATTGACTACACATAAGGTGTAGTCAATACCAATAATATCATCTTATGAATATATTACAATATGATTTGCAAAGTATGTTTCCATACATGTGTGAAAGAAACAATCCATCTGGTTAGCAAAAGGAAGTCTTTGTGAAGGGCTTAAGAAACCCCCTTGAAGGAGACAATAAGGGTTTGAAACCATAGAATACAAGTTTATCTATGAACCCTAGTTCTGCAACCCTTAGGATAAATGTTATTAGTCAATAGTCTAATCTCAGATGATATCCTAATCTCAGATAAATCTTCGATAACATTGTTGTTCACTTCAATTGATTGAACAAATCATCAATCCTAGACAATGGATACTTATTCTTAATGGTCACCTTGTTCAATTGCATGTAATGAATGCACAATCTGAGAGTACCATCCTTCTTCTTCACAAATAATACTTGTGTGCCCCATGGTGATACACTTGCCCTAATGTATCCATTGTCCAACATTTCCTTCAACTAATGTGAAATAATCAATGCACGACCGACATATGTGTTATCAACTAATACACATATTCGATGCACGACCAGCATAAAGTCACAACAAATACATTCAACAACGACACCATCAAATTTCACATGGAGACACCACTACAATCACGACCAATGCCATGCATACACAACAAGCACATAGATCACAAGCACAAGGACCTGTATGCAACCAACATGTACATACGACAACACATCCATCCAAGGGGAACATAAACCAGACATCACCCAAGGAGAACGGAACCATGCTATGATACCACTCTATAACACCCTCCTCCCACATCTACCCAAGTAACCGGCCAACCAGGGCAAACAAGTGATGAAGAGTTACTATGATATTATTCAACTCCCTATATATCAGTTAAGGAAGTGGAATCGACGGAACACAACCAACCTGACCTTATCCACTTGCAACAGAACCCCCAGGAGCCATCCAACCCATCTAGGTGACCAACCCTTGAGACAAACTGACATTTTTCTTCATCAAAGCCTTATTCACTCCCTTGACATGGGCATGCTTGCGACTTAGAACATCCAGTCGCTCCCACAACAAGGCATGCCTGTGACTAGGGACTTTTCTAGGTAGTTCTGTGCCAATGACTCCGGATTCTGAGCCACTTTTTCAAATCCAGGACTCATGCCACTGCCCAAAACTCCATGAAACTTCCAGAAATTAAAAGTAACATCAAAATAACGATAAAAATGTAAATACTTGAACAAGCACTTGAGCGGACCCCTACTAGCCATGACAACCATTTCATCAAGCATGCCACAAATATGCATTCTAAAGGTTAAAATAATAGACATGAGCACAAGGGTCTCACAATTATCTGAGAATCATTAAGAAGCATTGATGCCTCATCATAATAAATGCATTACCATCTATTAAGCCATATAGTCATTGTAAATTCAGTGATTAACCAAAACATGATGAGAGCCATACATTATCATTTTCATAAAACTAAATCATAACCAACATATAACCAATAGAAATATCAAGGATATAGCAATGATATAAGCCACATATAAACAAGTATATTTACCCATAAAATACCAAGGATAAAGAGCTCCCATTGATGATTGCATAGGCTGACTAGGTATGGAACTTCCATGAACCACCTAACCATAAGCTAGGATGAACCAAATCTTTCTTTCATCCAGTCACCCTCATGCCATATTCCAAGCATGAATGTTTGATCTCATAGAACAAATCAATCAAAACCAAACCAAGTATTCGAGAGGCCAAACCACCTCAACCCTCAATCAGTGATTCCACTTCGCAGTTGAACATCACTAAATATCACCATATTGGTCTCTAACCAAGTTGTCCAGGGCGCCAACGCCTTTTTTCCAACCAGGGTTTCCAGGACTAGTACTCAACACACAGTCGTTGTCAGACTTCCAGAGCATTTTTCCAACCAGGGCTTCTAGGACTAGTAACTCAACCCACCAAGGGCTTCCTGAGCATTTTTCCAACTAAGGCTTCTAGGAACTAATAACTCAACCCACAACCAAAGGCACAAGAAAACCAACCAGTAAACAAAAGTAAAACCCACAACAACATGGCTATCCAGGAAATAGCAAGGCTAGGCAAAACCATTGTCAATCCATGCAATCCCCCATGCCATTAACAAATCATAACCAAATAACCACATGCATATGCCATGCATGCCAAAACTAGTAAGAGAACCATACATGAAACTCATTACCTGCAAGCAAAACCCACTATAGCTATCGATCTCATTGTCCTCTTGTGCTTTCTTGCTTTTCCTTTGCCTTCTTGCTCCAAATCCAAAGTATGCCACAATCCTCCAAGAGTGTTCTAAGAAAACTCAAAGGTCCAAGAGTATGAGAGAGAGAATAGAATGAGAGCTCCAAAAATTGAACTGAAAAATTTTGTGCAAAAGCTATCAACTGATCCTCATAAGCCTTTTTATCAATGAGACCTATAATTTCTTCATTTTCCCATTATTTTCCTTTATTTTCCTCCTCACATGCAACCTGTGACCTTTCACCTCCCTTTTCTCCTGTTTTCCATTATTTTCATAAATAAAATTCCAATAAATGCCTCATGCATTTCCAAAGCCTTTGCCATTTCCTTTTCCAATTTCCATAACCATTAATAAACCGAAATGAACACCCACTAGGATGTTTTTGCGCAACATTCAACTTGGAATACGTGTCCCACGACCAAGGTCTTATTTTACCTTTATTAACTTTTACATGGATTTTTGACTAGGGTTGTTACAACTTGCTGCTACAATGGTAGTTTCAACCTTCAATTCTTCATCAAACATGGCACTTTCCATATTTCCACAATCAATCCTTGTTTCGAAAAAGAGACCACAAATTTCATCAAAATAATTTTCATCCACTCTATGGTCATATATTTGAGCATGCATGTGCTCATTAATAATTTCAAATTCACCAAATTCATCATTTGTTGCTAGATTCATGAGACATGCACATTCAGCTCTACAAACCATTGCTTCATATGAAAAATTGTCTTTGTTATTTTCAAAATTAAATGCTTCAAACTATGATGCAAAGAGACCATCATAAACTACAATCATACCAACTAGATCACACATGTCACTTTATTGGAAGCTTCACCATCATCAACAAGGACTATTGTTGGATTCGCCAATTCACTACTCACTTTTCAGTCACCATCCACATGTGTCTCATCAGAATGGGATTCATCATCATCTTCAGCATCCATGTTACATTGGGGTTCTCGAGAATTTATATGTTCTTACTCTACCTCACACATAGGGGCTTCAACTTCTTACTCTGCAATCTTTTGTGTGTCTTCTTGATCCATATGCATGTTTGAATTATGGGTTTCACTTTTATAGTCTTTATGACCATCATCCACATTTGAGTGGGATTCTCCAACTCTGTTTTCCTCCTAGAGTCTTGCTCATTTAATCTCAGAACTATAGTTAACTTTCTATATATTCTTCAATAGACTGTAACATAATTTTTTTCTTTATGTCACTTCCTTTATACCAAATTCTACTTCCAGGGTCTTCCATGCTTCCTAGGAAGATGTATCTTTTGCTACCTTACATAAGGACTTCTCATCCAATGCATGTTTTATAAGATCCAATACTAATATATCACATACTTCATCACATGGTTTATTAGACCGACACTCAATCAATTCTTTACATCGAAGAAAAGTTTTCATTTTGATAGTTCCTTGAAAATAAAATTTTTACTAGTAAATTTTGGAAGTGTTACCGGATTTATCCTAATCCATTCATCCTCAATTTTTGTCTACTTGTCTTTTAGATGCCTCGACTATGGAGAGAACCTCTATGAGATCTTCAAGATACTTTGGTCTTCCTCTCGATTTCTTTTCTCGGTTTGCTCCATTCTTACTTTGTCACCCATGGTTGCAGTCTTTCTTTTTTCTTCTACCTTCTTTCCTTATTGTGTTAGCCTTCGAGAAATTAACATCACATACACTTTATTATCTTTAAAAATAAACATTTTAACCTTCACTTTAACGGTGGCTCCCAACAACTACTAACAAGTTTGCTAAACTCTTCTATGCATATTCTTATGGAGGCTCATGGCTACAACTTATGGTGGAGACTCTTTCTTTGGTCCATGGTGGTGGCTCTATAGGCTACTCACCCTAATAATTTAGTAGTTGGGTTTACAAACTCTCAACGACCTCTAGTTTCTACTTATGGACCAATGGATGCAAACTCGACTTACAGACTACTCATAATAACCAAGGATCTTAGTGGAAGTAGTTAATGACCTTCTTAACTTGTTTGGTGCTTTGAAACCTTGCTAAATATGGAATCATGCAAACTCTAACTTTATTTTCTTCATGCAAACTATGACTTGACGTTTTAACTAAACTTTTCGAACTTCACTTTAACATAAATTGACATTTTTCTTTTCCTTCACTTATCTTTTCTTGACAAGGCTTTTCCTTTTTAAATTTGACTCACTTGACTTCTAATATTATACTTAATTAAAGATTTAACTTGCTTTCCTTCACTTAGTTTAACTCTTCATACATTCCATGCATACGAGAGTACTTACTATTTCTATTAAGTGAAACAATTTTGATCTATGACAAAGTTACGATCGATGATTGTAAATGAAATAGGAAATTTGGTGGTAGGTTTGTATGAATTGTGTACTCTTATAATTTAAATTTTTATACAAGACTAGAGTTCACTTGATTGTACAACACATTTGAATATTTTATCACTGTTAGGCTACTTAGGTTGTTGATTCTATAAGATTACTTTCATTCATATCATTTGCATATTGGTTATGTTAAGGCATAATTGTATGGAATTATTATCTACATACTTCAATAAGTGTTAAACTTATGAATTTTAATGATCGTGAAATATAAAAAGTGAAGTGTAGTATATAATCACATAGTTTAAAATTAATAAAATCGATGAGATGAAATGAGTTAGATGCACCACAAACCTATAGTGATGGGCCATCTGGGTGCGCTAAGTCAGTCTCTGATATGGGTGACTATAGGGGCTTGACAATGGCTCTTTAGGTTAAATTAAAGTTTATTCTAGAGTACTCTTTCAACCTCCTTCACAATTTCTTTACATATATCTCTATTAAGTGAGGAAGATAAACCATATAATCGTTATTCCCTAGTTTGAAATGATATCAATTACTAATATTACTTGGTTTCTTAATAATGCATTCATGGTAATTATTTCAATTACCAATATTACTTGGTTTCTTAATAATGCATTCATATATATAATTAAATACTAAAATTTTATATAAGAAATAATTAAATTATTGTTACTTATCTCTTTGATATATTTGTTCAACAATGAAAAAAAATTGAGATGTGACTATAAGACATATACAAGAATCAAAATTTTGATTTTTTATTTAGAAAGAAAAGAATGAAGGTTTAAAATGCATATATGGATGAATTTGTATTTTTTTATGTATAGTTTTGATATTGTTATATATATATATATAAAAATTCACCCTGAAGGATTTTTGAGAGGAGGGTGAACAACAATGGCGGCTAGGGTTTATGGGTTTGAACATCAGGGAGACAAGGCAACGACCTCCCTTACCCATGATAGGACCAAATGGTGGCTCGGGCTGCTTCCTTTCTATCATTCGATGGCTAAGGTTTGGCATTGCCACTCCTTGGCACCAACTATGGATTATTACCACCATTTTCTCAAGTCTCTCAGCCTCTTAACAGAGGCGATTCCCCCAGAAAGCTACAAACTACAGACGCAATGGATCAGCGAATGCTGGAGCACGAATTCTGTTGGGATTGGGGGTGAATATCCACATAACCAACACCACAATCTGTCTCTTTATGAATCGTTGGGTTCGACTGCTGATGAGGCGTGTCGGACTCTGTTTCGCTTCCAAGGGACTCTGCACTTACCGCTTCATTTCCCTGTTGGGGTTACCCTATCTCTCACATGGGGCGACAATGCTTTGCCTCCCGCATTGTTCCTCTCCAACATTTGGATGCCTGTCCACTGACCAACCCTGCAACCAATGCTAAAGCCCAAGGACAATCTCGTAGCCATCAATGACAACGAGCTAAGTGATGACCGTTTTCATATTTTCATCAAAACCCCCAAGGGAAACAATATTTTGATTTGGGCACAACACCATGAAGAGATCACAGATCTGAAACTCAAAATTGGTCAAATTACCAGGTATCCTAGTTAACTACAATATTTGATCTACAGGGGACGATCACTACAAGAACTTTGCACTTTACATGAGTACTCGATATGCTTCGGTTCCACTATCATTCTCAATCTGAGACTGAGAGGATAGGCCAATAAACAACATAGAACTTCAGGCAATGATAAAGGAACCAACACCTCAAGACATGAAAATTTGAAAGGCCCTCCTACAGGAATATTCTAAAGGGAAAACTCAAAGTCGCTACTCCAGCGGAAACAACAGACAATGCTCCCAAACCTTACATTGTTGAGAAAATGAATAGCGTATCAAAAGTGAACATAGAGCTTACAGAAGTAGATGAAAACCGAATTTTTTATGAAGCACAAGCGATTATCTGCAGATTCAACAGTTTCTTGCCAAAACCAATGGAGCTGTTCCATTAGATTTTCACAAACTGAACTATGGACTGTGAAATCCACCTCTGTTCAAAGGGGTTTTTCAATGTCAAGTTTGCAGCCTTAGAAGTCAGAGATAACATTCTGAGGGTGGGACCATGGTTCTAGGGCTCCACTCCACCCATGGTTCCCCGGTTGTACTTAAACCTCATGGAAGTCATACTAATTCTGATCAAGGTCTGATTTAATCTTGTTGAGACACAACAAGATGATGGAGCAAAGTGAAAAGAAATCGCCTTCACTAAGTGGGCCATATTTATATATAGCGCAAAGTCTGTTTACTGGAGCTATGTATTTTTAGACATATGGATCATAGTCTGATTTAACGGGATGCTATTTGTGGATGGTTGGTCAAGTTGGAAAGTAGATGGACCTCTGTTTTGGGAACATCTTCAGTGAGTCTAAACCACTTTTATACTACAGGTCTAAAAATAGATCGGTGAATATTATTAGCTCTTAATAATGTTGGACTATAAACAATGTCTCACATCCTCTTACGGCACTGATTGAAGGCTACGGATACTTGGCACATCATGGTGGCAGAAGGAATTATGCTATTCTAGGGTTTAGTTGAGCTATTGCATAGTTGACTTGGTTGGAACTCATGTATGACAGAGTTTGGTGGAGTTGATGAGACAGTTGGTGGAGTTGTGTTGGGTTTAACTTAGTTGAACTAGTTGAGATTAGTTTAACTAGCTAATCAACTAGTAATGAGTGGAGTGAATTAAATATTATTTAATTCACTAATTATTAACTCACTATTCAACTCAAGAACACATCAGTTCACTACAGTGCATGGACAGTTCAGTGGAGACCAGTGAAAGAGGTAGATGAAAGGGTTGAGATAGCTATCAGTTGTGACATCAGTTGTGCATGAGGTTCCACACAGACCCGGTGAGATTGCCAATGAGGATTACGCAGTACAATCCAAGGGAATTCGAACTTGGATCCATTCATTCTTCATCTTGGATTGCGCAGTAGAGGCAGGCATACAGGTGGAGCAGATTGGAGCATGTGATATGTATGATCTGAGCTTGTTTTGTGTGTAGCATGTGAGATAGTGCTGAGAGCTTGTGAGGAGCTTTGTGCTATGTATTGTTACATGTTCTCTATCATTATAATATAGAGATAGTTGGGGGTTTTCAGCTGTAAGCTTTCCCCATTACATACTGTGTTATATGTGTGCTTGATTATGTTTTAATGTGCGCATGCGACTGCTTCTAATTCTGCAAATTGATGATCAGTGGTAGAAGAGGTTATGTATTATGCATGAAGCTCTATCATAGAGCTCAAATAGTGTGTAATCAGGATAATCTCGGTGAATAACTCATCTATTATTCAAATTTCTACATGGTATCAGAGGGAGGTTGATCATCGGATCTATTACAGTGATTACATTTTATTTCTTTAGGCAGAGTCTGTAAGAGGGCCAGGTAGCCTCTGGATTCATCCTTTCTTTGAAAGGTGTAATATCCAGTAAATGCCCCTACAGTCGATCTCTGTACTATAAATACTTTGTTCTCACAATTTCAGATGAAGCAGTTGAGTTTTGAGCTGGTGGAATTCGAATTTGCAGCAGTGTTTTCTTGGTGTCAAAGTCGAGATGTCTTTCAACGGATTGCGATTGGAGTATGCCCTTGAAGGCAGCTAGAATTATATTGCATGGAAGGATAGGATGGAGGCGGTGTTAGACGACAATGGGTTGAAGGAGTTCATAGATGCTGAAGTCCCAAAGCCTACTTATGCTACTCAAATTGAGGCTTGGCAAAAGAAGACAGCAAAGTGTCGAAGGATTCTGTTGGAGGGCGTAAAGGATCACATAGTGTCCAGCCTGCATGGTAAGGCTTCTCCATTTTTGATGTGGAAAGCCTTGACAGATTAATTCCAAAGCAAGAGTGACCAGAGGAAGTTGGCGCTCAAGGATAAACTTAGGAACATTAAGATGGAGAAAGGAGACAGTATGCCCAAGTACCTCACGAAGTTCACCCAATGCAGGGATGAGCTAGGAAGTGTGGGGGTGACTGTAGATGACGAGGACTTGGTGATCTTGGCTCTCCTTGGTCTTCTGAAGAATTGGCATTCCTATCAGGATTCTGTCAATGGTCGGGAGAAATTGCCAGGATGGGAGAGACTTTGGTCTGATCTTGTACAAGAGGAGATAAGGCGAAGTACCAGGGACGGATCTTCATCAAAGGCATATGATGAAGAGAATTGCGCTTTGGCTGCCAAAGCAAAGAAGGGGAAGAGCAAGAAAGCTTACAGTCACCGGGTGTGACGAAACGGAGCCTCCAAGGTGAAGTGCTTTCACGTGTAGCCACCAGGACATTATCGCACAAATTGTCCGCAGAAGAGAAAATAAGAAGGTTGCTAGATGTATGAGGTGGAAGGCCTTAGCCTCGCAGTTTGAGCTGGATTTTTCACTGATCGCATGCTTGGTATCAAGTGTGATGGGTTCAGTTTGGTTCTTGGACAATGGTGCATCTTTTCACATGACAGGAGATCGAGATTTGTTTTCTGATCTGGATGAGAAAGATCTTGGAGTGCACATCGAGATGGGCGATGATGGTAGATACAGTGCGACCGGTATCGGTACCATTTCCTTTGAGAGGGAGTATGGTAAACCCTTCGTATTGAAGGAAGTGATGCATGTTCCAGGATTGAAGAAGAATCTTATCTCTGTGGCGATGTTAGAAGACAAGGGATATGATGTTGTCTTTAGCGAGGGAAAGGCTTTCCTGCACAGTAAGGCAACTGGTGAGACTCGGAGGATAGGGGTTCAAGTTAAGAACCTTTATCAATTGCGGGTACATGGCTGTGCAGCAATGGTAGGCAAGGACGAAGGAGTGGTGGCGGGATGATGGCGAAATTTGTGTACCAGGAGATTGAGCTGCCTTCACCCAGCGAACTTTGTGAAGATCTTGCACGATTTCTCACGGGCTTCCTAGGGGTACTCTTGCGCGGTCGGATGAGTGGGGATGTGCCACCTTGGAAAATTGTAGAAAGCCACATTTCCACGAGGAAAAGGATAGTCGCGCCACGACAATCCTTGAGATAATTCACACAGACGTGTGTGGACCTTTCTCGATTGCTTCGACAGCAAAGCACAGGTACTATGTGATATTTGTTGATGATTTTTCTCGGAAGTGCTAAATCTTCTTCATGCAGAAGAAAAGCGAGACATACTCAAAGTTCTGTGAGTTCAAGGCACTGGTTGAGAAAGAATCTGGGAAGCAGGTGAAGGCTCTTAGGAGCGACAATGGTGGTGAATTCATCTTTGGCGAGTTCAAGGACTTTTGCAGCGCAGAAGGAATTTGAAGAGAGCTCATATTTTCCCTCATAACCCCTGACGAGCAGAGATTCTTGTGGAAGAAATGAACGATCGTGGGTGTTACACGAGCGATGTTGCAGTCGGGCCTACCCATTCACTTGTGGGCGAAGGCATGCAAAATCTTGCGGTATATCTTGAAACTAGTTGTCTCACGAATGCTTAGCTATTTGGGAGCGTTTACGTGGGGACATAGTCTTCATTGATTTTGCGTTTCCACTGGCCCCACATTCATGTGACGAAGGATTCCAGGAAGAAGCTGGAGCCGACCGCAGAGGTTGGGATATTTATGGGAGTCTGCCCAATCCATCTTCTCGTGTGTGTTGCAGGAGTCATAAAGTGATGATAAACAGGATATCAAATTCAAGGGAGGAAAATCCATGATGTTAGCTTGAGAGAGCCACTTGCATACGAATGAGAGGGAATATTAGTTCCTAGGGATGAGTCTGCAGGATGTGGTCCAGCCCACAAGATGAGGTTGTGATTGAGCAGACCACTCATGCCGGCGCGAAGCCATGGAAGAGCGGAAGCGCATGAGAGTGACAGAAGCTGGCTCAGATCTGAAAGGGTGGGACCACCTACAGCACAGCGCAGACAGAGACAGTCACCGGACCGGTACACTGGATACATGGCTCTTGTGAGCAAATGTGTCGTGACAGAGCCATCCTCTTTCGAGGAAGCTGTGGAGGACCCCGCATGGGTAGATGCCATGGTGGAAGAATATGATTCGATTGTCAGAAACAGTGCATGGGAGATTGTCCCGAGACCGGAGGGGAAATCAGTGGTGGGTTCGAGATGGATCTACAAAGTGAAGCAGGCAGCTGACGGGAGTGTGGAGAAGTACAAGGCAAGATTTGTTGCCCGAGGCTTTTCACAGATTGAGGGGATCGATTATGAGGAGACCTTTGCACCTGTCGTAAGGTATTCTTCCCTATCTGAATGATGTTCTTTGCTCTCTGACGTGGATAGGTTTGTGCTTCATGAATGGATGCTGCGTTCCTCAACGAGTCATTGAGGGAGGTGTCACATGAAGACGCGAAGGTTTCAGATGTGATGGTGAACGCATGTGTGGGGCTCAAGAGACGTGTATCGGGTTGATAAGCACCTGGTGTGCATTTTGAATAAACAGATTATACCGGACTTGGATTCTCCAAGAGTGAGGCAGATCCTAACCTGTACCAGATTGTGGTGGAGGGGAAGTTACTGATCATTGTAATTTATGTAGATGATCTAATTTTGATGGGTGATGAGCTGTTGATGCTTTCATGCAAGGAGGATCTTGCTAGAGAGTTTGAGATGAAGGACTTGGGCCTCCTTCATTATTTCCTGGGATTGGAAATTTGGCAGCGCAATGATGGACTATTTGTTTCTCAGGGTAAGTATGCCCGGGAAATACTGGAGAAGTTCAACATGCATGGCTGCAAGCCTGTTGATACTCCTCTTCCTGGAGGTTGGAGGAAGGTTCTCACTTGACAGAAGGTAGTGAATCTGAGTATACTTCGACGGTTGGTCGTTGCTTATCTGTGCATTAATACACGACCGTCTATGCTATGCTATTAACAGGCTTTCACAAGCTATGGTTAGGTAACCAAGCTCTTACAGACGGTAACATGTGTGCGTTATCTCGAAACACATGGATGGATTGTGGTGGTTGGGAGGATGGGGTGAGGCTATGGCAGCTACGGATGGATGAAGCGAGGCACGGTGAAAGAGCACATAAGGAGGATGTTGACATCGGATCAAACAACGATTTCTTGTGACGGACCAGAAGAGATCCACAGCTCGGTTGCAGGAAATTAGAGTATGGTAAACAAACTTCGTGCAATGCGAGGCTATATGGATGAGGAAGATCCTGGTCAGGTTTTTTGGGTCACACTTGGAGCCTACTGTGATTTATTGTGATAACCAGAGTTGCATTAAACTCTCAGCTAATCCAGTATTTCATGATAGATCCAAACACATCGACATCAGGTACCATCATATCAGAGATTGTGTGCAGCGGAGAATCATGTTACTTTCATACATTCCCACGGAGGATCGGGATGTTGATATCTTGACGAAGGCGCTCACCAGGAGAAAATTCGAATACCAAAGAGGCGGGATAGGGGTTGCAGATAATCCATATCTTGTTGAGAGGGAGTGTTGAAAATGCAACAAGATGATGGAGCTTAGTGAAAAGAAGTCGCCTTCACTAAGTGGGCCCGCAGGCTATTTTTGGCGCAAAGTCTATTTTTAGACATATGGATCATGGTCTATGAGTTGCGGGATGCTATTTATGGATGATTGGTCAAGTTGGTAAAAATAGATGGACCTCTATTTTTAGACATTGGGCAGTTTCTATTTTTAGACTGCCGGGCTAAAAATAGAACAGTCAAATATTATTAACCCTTAATAATATTTAGACTATAAACATTATCTTATCCTCTTAGAGCACTTCAGTTTGATGCTTGGATGTGGCACATGCAGCTGACAGAAGGAAATACGCTTTTCCTAAGGTTTAGTTGAGCTATTGCATGGTTGACTTCAGTTAGAACTCATGTGGCAGAGTTTGGTGGAGTTGATGAGACAGTTGGTGGAGTTGTGTTCGGTTTAACTTAGTTGAACTAGTTGTATTTAGTCTAACTGATAAATACACTAGTGATGAGTGGTGTGAATTAATTATTAATTAATTCACTAATTATTAACTCATAAATCAACTAAAGAATACATCGGTTAACTGCAATGCATGGACAGTTCAGTGGAGACCAGTGTTAGAGGTGGGTGAAAGGGTGAGTCTACTATCAGTTGTGACTATAGCTGTGCATGAGATTTGCACACACATTGATTGAGATTGCCAATGAGGATTGCGCAGTACAAGCTAGTGGGATTTGAACTTGGATCTCATCATTACTCATCTTGGATTGCGCAGTAGAGGCAGGCTAACAGGTGGAGGAGATTTGAACTTGTGACTTGTTCATATCTGAGCTAGTTAGTGTGTAACAATTGGAGATAGTGCTAAGAGCTTGTGAGGAGTTTGTACTATGATTGTTACATGTTCTCTATCATTATAATATATAGATAGTTGGGGGTTTTCAGCTGTAAGCTTTCCCCATTACATACTGTGTTGATATGTGTGATTGATTAATGTTTCAATGTGCGCATGCGATTGTTTTTAATTCCGCAAATTGGTGATCAATGGTAGAATAGGTTATGTATTATGCATGAAGCTCAAATAGTGTGTAATCAGGATAATCTCGGTGAATAACTCATCTATTATTCAAATTTTTACAATCTGCCCTTGCATTTCTAGAACAAAAGTGTTCTTACTTGCATTGGGAACATTCTGGGGCTATACATCAAAATAGATACAAAACGCTTAGAGGAGCGTATCTACACTTTTGCTCGTATTTGCGTGGAAGTGGACCTCAGTAAAGGGCTGCCATAATGCATACATTTGACACACAAACAACAGAAATGGATACAACATCTTGACTTCGAAAATACTACATTCAGGTGCAGAATCTGTAGAAACACCATCCATTTGCAAAATACATGTCCGAAAGAAAAAAGAGACAACATGAAAAAAAAAAAACAGTGAAAATTTCGAAAGGGTGGCAATTTCCCACAAGCAAGCCAGAAGAGGAGGAGGAAAAAGAAGAAGAAGAAGATGTTCTCAAACCAAAAGAAAATCAACAGACAACCACAGATATAGAGTCAAAAGAACAGGAGATGCAAGACCCCTTCGACATCACCCCCTCGGCCCAGTTGGCAAAAGAACAAGTGGCAACAGACCCCGGGGGTAACAAAAGACAACACATTTCAGACAATTCAGATTCATATAAGGACAATGGTACAAACACTGAAGAAAACAAGTTAGCCCTTATCACTGCCACACCATCACAAGGTGCTTGGAGGAAGGTCGAAAAGAAGAAGGGGAGAAAAACTTAATTTCCTCCCCATGTATTTTATTTTGCTTGCCACTCATGATAAAGGGAAAGCGTGACAAGCCCAGCCCTACAGGCTTGTTGTAAGTTTATTTTTGGTAGCCTAGCTATAGTGACTAGTGTGCATATGCACACGAGCCCATAGGGCGTCTAGAAATGTTTAATGCATGTGCAAAGTTGTAACTTTCATTAATTTTAATAGAAAGTTGCCGATTTTTTCTTTGGAAAAAAAATATATATAAAAAACAATTGAGTTTTTTTTTTTTTTTTTTAGTTATATTGTATTTAATTTCCTGCAAATTTATATCAAAGTTTAGTTGAAGTAATTTAAAAATTTTCACAGATTTAAAAAAAAAAACAATTTTAGTTCATGGAATGTAACTCATTTGACAATCACCTTGTTATGAAGTATTATGTTAAAACATGATATTCAAAGTTAAATCTCCTTGAGTGACCAACCAAAAAATAATATTTTTTTATCTATTTATTTATTATATTTTTAGAATGTGGTTTAATGAAAAAGGAAAAATAAAATATAAAAGAAATAAAATTGACATGATCAAATGTCATCTGGTTTGAATATCTATTTTCAAAAATTAAAAATATAATTATCCACTATCCATTCATGGAATTTGAGTGAAAATAATGAAAGTTTAAAATCCATATATGGATGAATTTGTATTTTTTATTTTATTTCTATATATATATATATATATATATATATATATATATATATATAACAATTCTGGAAAAAAATTATTGCTATATTGTATTTAATTTCTTGTAAATTTATATCAAAGTTTAGATGACGTAATTTAAAATTTTTCACTTATTTAAAAAAATAAGCAATTTTAGTTCATGGAATGTAAGTCATTTGACAATCACCTTGTTATGAAGTATTGCTAATGGTTTTGTCTTACTTGCTAATTGTCTTAAATGAATTTCGTCTTAATTGTCATTGTCTTAGGTTGCCATTGTCTTAAATATAAAGTTTTATATTAAATTATTTTTGTCTCAAACTACTTTTGTTTTAAATATAAAGTTTTGTCTTAAAATATTTTTGTCTCAAACTACTTTTGTCTTAAAATATTTTTGTCTCAAACTGCTTTTGTCTTAAATATAAATATTTGTCTCAAATTGTTTTTGTCTTAAATATAAAGTTTTGTCTTAAAATATTTTTGTTTTAAATTGATTTTGTCTTAAAATATTTTTGTCTCAAATTGTTTTTGTCTTAAATATAAAGTTTTGTCTCAAACTATTTTTGTCTCACATATTTAAGACAATTCAATTGATATTAAATTTTAATGTAAAATCACTAAAATAAAAAGTGACTAATTAAGACAAAAGATTTATTTAAGAGAAATAAATGTCTTAAAATGCCTTTAGTATAATAGTGTTATATGTTTAAAATAATTATATTTATATTAGAAATTTGTTGCCGTTATTTGTATCATATCAAGAATTAATTCGAAACCATAGACATTATGAGGTTGGCATTGTTTAAAATAAATTTTAGATCAGTTATCTAAGTTATCACGTTAAGAAGTCTAACGTGAAGATCAGAGTGCTTTCATAGGTAACCCATATGGCATTGTAAATTGATTTAAATATGAAATCGAACATACGGCACCGATCAATAAAATGGGAACACAGAAAGAATGAATACCATAATACGCACAAAACCACATAGAACTTTCGACTCCTTAAAAGTACAAAATTGTTTTCTTTCATCGTTGTTCACGAATAAAAAATTAGAATGCATGCATCCTCTCCCAATAAAAAATTGGGAAGTCAAACACCTAAAAAAATTCCATAAAGAGTACAAAATTGTTTTCTTTCATCGTTGTTCACGAATAAAAAATTAGAATGCATGCATCCTCTCCCAATATTAATAGTCACAGAATATGACTCACAGAATTCCGGAGAGTCACAGAATATGACTCTTAATCGTGTGTTCTTAAAATTCTTTATCTCACCCATGACGTTTGAGAATCCTATCTAGCCATGGAGAGTGCAGAAAGAGTCCCAAAACTTCAACCATGCTGTTTCCATAAATACGGTGTCACAGACTTTTGATCTATAAAATTGCACAATACTCTATATGTGAAGCATAAACAGTGATATATGCAGCATAAACAGTGATATAAAATTGCACAATACTCTATATGTGAAGCATAAACAGTGATATATATAATATCCAATCAGAACAAAATGGCTCAGTGTGTAGATGCAGAAGGTATAGAGTTGTTCAGAGAAGAAATATCCAATCAGAACAAAATGGCTCAGTGTGTAGATGCAGAAGGTATAGAGTTGTTCAGAGAAGAAATAACTGAAGTGAGGGAGAGCATGGTAAGCAAAATCACAAGCTTCAGGAGCATGGGAAGGAGCTTCAGGAGCATGAGGAGTAATATCAGTGATATCTTCAGCGGTCAATCATCTCGATTTGGAGGAGAAGAAGAGGCTGCGCATTGGGCATCCATAGAAAAGCTTCCGAGTTATAAGAGAATGAGAAAATCAATACTGAAGGAATATGATGAAGAGGGTGGCCACGTCATAAATAGGCGTGTTGTGGATGCGGGTCACCTCACGCCTGAGGAGAGGCACCTGCTGATTGAGAAGCTGATCCCTAACAGAGAGCAGGACAATGAAAAGTTTCTCAGAAAGATCAGGAATAGAATGGACAGGTAACAATATTACTTGGCTATTCATTGAATTATTTTTTTCCAGATTGTTGTTATACAGAGCTGTCTACAGGTCACTTTGCATAACTGGGTCTTATTTTACGTTGTTATAAGAACTTATGGAAACCAGATATTTTATTTTGAAAATAAATGTTATAGGGGTATAGAAGCTCATAATTCATTCACTGGTGATATTGTTGCTTGATGTACAGGGTGGGCATAGAGTTACCAACTGTGGAAGTAAGATACAAAGATTTGAATGTGGATGCTCAATGTCACGTTGGTAGCAGAGCTCTTCCAACACTTTGGAATGTTACCAAAAATATTTTGGAAGTGAGGGGACTGATTTCTTCATTTTCTTTGCATATACTAAATTTGGTAGATTTGATTTTCCAGGGCATGAACGAGATTTCATGTATATTTCTGTTTAGTTTTAGAGATTATAGTTTTCTATGTGCAATGGCAGGCTGTGGTAACACTTTGCTTTCCTGTATTGATTGTATTGATTGATTTGAATTGTGTAATCACATTATATTGTGTGTTGTGTTGGTAATTATAGTTTGAATTCTGAATAGCAGGGTGTGCTGGAGATTATGCATCTTTCTCCATCTAAGAAGACCAAATTTACTATATTAAAAGATGTTAGTGGTTTAATCAAACCTTCAAGGTGAGAAAATGCTAAACAAATTTAATTTCTTTATTGCATTTTCAATGAGCATAGATATAATTAATTTAATTTCTTCATTGCATTTTCAATGAGCATAGATATAATGTACTTTTGAATTAAAATTATATTAACTTATAATTTTATGTACTTTTGAATTAAAATTATATTAACTTATAATTTTATGTACTTTTGAATTAAAATTATATTAACTTATAATTTTATTTTATTAACTTTAGTTTAGGTAAAAAAATTATATTTTTTTTATTAGAAAAAAAATTACAACAGCATAGATCTTTCATTTATTCTCACTATCATCAGCTGATAACTCAAATACATCTATTACTTTTCTTTTCTTTTTAATCAAGAAAAACTTCCGACCCCTAATAAATCATCTATGCATTATCTCTGAACTATCTTTCAGCTAAACTTTCTAAAAACTTAAATATGTCATAACTTCCACACATAGAATAACATTTATGGGTACCACAACACTTTATCCATATGGCATCAATAATTTTATTTCATTAACTATATAAAACATTATAGTTGACTTGTAAGAAAATCTTACTTATTTACCTTTATTTTAATCTTTTTAACAATTCAAATATACATGTTTTGTAAGAAAATCTTACTTATTTACTTTTATTTTAATCTTTTTAACAATTCAAATATACTCCT
>CM076583.1:322082343-322310192 GCA_034641835.2 Pinus albicaulis | reverse complement strand
ACACCAACCACCCCTGTGCTTTGTGTGATCTCCATGGCCATTATACCCACCTCTTTCCCCGCCTTGAGAACTTCCGCACCTCTCAAGTGGCAGTTCGCCAATTCGAGGCCAAGCGCAATGAGTCCACCACTCCCTTATTTGCATGTTTTGCTTCGGAAAAACCAGAGGACACGAATGCTCCCATTGATATTCTCCCTCCTAATGTCGAGATGATAGAGCCTTCGTCCACCATTTTCTACCTATCATCATCAATGAGACCCTCGTTGGAAGTCCCCTTGGAGACTTCCCCTGATGTTTCGCTTGATCTCCCTCCAGCGATCACCCTGGGCTCAACATTGGTAGATCCTTTATCTGCTTACTCTTCTGTCACCCCTTGTGACGATGCGCATGTGAACCTCTCTTCTCATGATGTCGAGCCAGGTAGCTTCGCCCCGTCAGGTGGTCTTTCTTCCTCCACTCACCCCATCTTCTATTACGATGATGACATTATGGAAGTATTTACCACCCCTAACTTTATCTTTCCCCCTTTACATCGAATCCATGCATTCGAACCACATACACCTCGTGGCCATTACATTGACACCCAATGTTTGGGTAAGGGGGCACCCATATTTGAGAGACCAGGAGAAGTAATTCTCCACCACTCTCCTAATGTATCTAGTCGTGTTGACTCTAGTACCATTATGCTTCCCAATTTAGAAGAACATATAGAGTCCCATATCACTTTAGATCACTCTAGGGATGATACCCCTCATCATTCCTTCATCTTACATCAACAACCTAGTCCCTTTGACATTGTTTTTGACCAACCTATGGGCTTTCTAGGAGAACATCAGTTCATTATCTCCAAATCCTCTTTTTTGGATAGTGACACCAGGTATGCTAACCCGAAAACTTAAAGTCCATTTGATTCATATATGCATTACTAAAAGAGATTGGTAATCCTCCATTTCCTTTCTCAAACTGTATAACCATAATGAAAACCAATGGCGCACCACATCATTAAAATGTGCTAAGATTCCCCTTTTTCTAAATACATTTTGGCATCAACACAACATGCTTGGGGACACCTGCACCCCTCAACCATAAAAATCTCAGATCTCAGCCAAAAACAGCACTGAAACCCTCTTTCTCTGACAGGTCGCACTTTTCAGGTCATTTCCTGGGAGAGGTCGAGATTATCTACCCAGTACGTGCTACCCAGGTCGCAAAACAGACCCCAAAAAGTGTGACCTGGCTTGTTCATGAGCTCTGGGTGCCTAAACTGAAATTCTTATCCCCTTAAATCAAAAAGTAGGGTGAGGCCTCTTACCTACAGCTGACGGATCTCGATTCCAACAGTTGGTTTGTCTGCTACGATCGCCGCAAGATTTAGGGCCTTCTCTCCTCTCTACATTCTGCACAGCTTCATAAATGAGTGAATTTGGAGAAGAAAGCTCTCACCAAGCCCTCCAAATGGTGTCACATTAGTTTTAGTGATTTGATACTTAACCCGGGACACTTTTTTTTTTTGGAAATAGTGCTTCACCCCTCCCAGTAGGATTTCTTCATGACTCATCTTGGGGACACCCTTTGCCTCCATACTTGTCCACGCTCGTGTTGAATTTCATGCGTGGTTACCATCTTTTACTCATGTTTTCATGGTCCCCATTGGACCTTTTCTGTAATATCGAGCACCATCGAGTCACCCTTGTTTAGAGCATCCGAGTTGAGTCATCATTGCATTCATGGAGTCTATCCCGAGTCCCTTTGAATCCTGTTATAATCATCCATCCTTCAGTGCTTGGTCCCTCTCTTGTGTCATACATTATGGACTTCAGTCTTGTTGTCCCCTATCCTTCGTGATATTGTGTCAGTCACTGCTAGGTCATCCATGCTCTTTATGCTCTAACAAGGGAAGTTGTTCGTTCGCTACTCAGTACCCCCCATTCCATCATCATCAGTCACTCTACTATTTTCTCTCATGCCTTAGTTGAGGATCCCTTATTGCCTCACCTATGGTGGACCTCCTTCTGTTGACATACGTCATTCATTTCAGAGAACGGTCTAGAAGGCGATGATAGGTATGCCGTATTCCGGCTTCCACTCTTGTTCGGTGTTTAGTGAATACGAGTAAAGGAACTCCTTATTTCCCTTTGACTTGATTGTTCTCGGCTCCGAAGCTCCTTTCGACAGTCGAGATACGCCCATGCCCGATGGTTTGGTGATGCAACGGTTGACATCGGTGATTCCGGGTGTGTGTGAGATGTCTCAGCCCTCATGAGGGCGTGGCCCTACAGGTAGCCCCCCACACACTTGGATGACCTCTTCATCACATCCTTCGATGCAGCTCCATACATTTGATGATGTCGGCCTCAGCCGCTTGCAGCACCATTTTGTTTGCATGTATCAGTCAGATTTTTAGAGCCCTTTCTTGTGTTAAGGGGCATCTGGGTTGCATTTATATCTCATGTACTCAACTATTATTGTACAAGTCCTGGCTGTTATCCCAGGAACAATATGTATGTGGGATTCATTATCATGTTATTTATTTGGCTCATGTTTATGCCAGCATATCCTATATTATTTCGTCCCGTGGTTTTCTGGATGCCTTATTGTTTGTACTATTGCCTCGACAGGCATAGGTATGCCTCCCTTGCCGCCTATAGCAGGTACTCACTCATCAAAGAGACTTGTTTCACCTGCAAGTCGCCTCCTCAGGGTCTAGGTCTTTCAACACTTTGGTTTACCTTATACTTCTCTCTTTGACTTCCCATTCGATGTCTAGTGATTGAGTTCTTACAATGTACTTCGTTCATACGATTAGCTCCTAACGCTCGCATGCTGGGAGGCAATCTGTTACACCATTTTTTGGTCATCTAACCTATTATCATTAGATGGACCCAAGTACATCATGTAAGACCAATTTTACTCCAAGTAAAATTGCTTTCACTATGAAAATAACTTAGTAAATCACCTTTATTAAGTTGTTTGTGGTCTAAACAGGAAACCCATAAGGAAATATTAAATAAATATGCATTTGTTTGATTTTCCTCAAGAAATAATTAGTTAAACAGTAGTTTAATTAATATTTCTGGTTATATTTAACACAAAAAAATGAAATTAATTAGATAAATCATTATTTATCTTATTATTTTCTAAGAATAATTGTTTAAATCTTATTTAAATAATATTCTTTGTTAAATATGACTAATTCACCCTTAAATAATTAAATAAATCATTATTTATTTGTTTATTACTCAACCACATCCTTAAAATGATAAATAAATCATTTATTTATTTATTATTTACAAATAAAGGGATTTGACCCAAGTCAAATTCCTTTTCCCTCCAACAAATATAATAAAATATTCTATAAAAATTGGATCTTGATTTGGTTAATAATATTTTAATTATGCACCAATATCTAGACTAACTCAATATTTTGTTATAAATAGAATGGTTTTCCCATTCATTTATCACCTTTTGTTGCCTAAAGATCACTCTGGATCTATACTTTTGGTCTGACTTTGATCCACCATCATTGTCATATTTTTCTAGCTTTTTGCTTGTGAGCTCCCTTTGAGTTCCATTTTTGTCTGGGTTTTCTACACCATCAAGCGAGAGGAATTTTAGATCTGAAGTGTTGAGGACTTACAAGAACCCATCCCATTGAGTAGAACAGGGAACATCCTCTTGTGTTTTCCTCCCAGGTGCCATTAATACAAAATTCATTCAACATATTCTTGTCTTGTCTATTGGATGCATGGAGTAAATCTTGTTTTTTCTACTGCTTAATGTCTTCTAATGCATAGATCTAGATTTTTGTAGCATTTATCTTGATCACCTAACTGCAGATATGAGGATATTGGAAACTATATTTGCTGTTAGGGCTGTTTTTTATGAGCAGCTAAAGTGGTATTTTTCCGTACGCTTGGAATTAAGATTCATACTATCAATCTAATATACTATAGGAGTGGGCAGCTTTACCAGAAGCAGTGTTTCGGCATAATGGTCCCTTGGGGATCTTGGTATGAACCTCTACCTTAGGCTGAGGGATCATTAAAGGACCATTGGGTGTCGAAAGAGGCTTTGTGGGACCTGAAGATGGGGGCTCAGTAGCAGATGTAGCGGGGGCCTTGTTCTACTGACAGGACCAAGTTTGAAGGTTGAGGTCAGCAGTATTGGGTTGGTCAGAGTTCATCATGAGGATCTGGTAATCATAGGTACAAAATGGAGGAGTTCGAGTGGCCACCTGACTTTCAGGGGGTTGGGTAGCCACATATCCTTACTGGGGGAAAGGATTGGTAAACACAGCCGGTTGGATGGGTGCAGTATTGGGAGGAACTGAAGGGGAGGCTTGTTGTCCTCGGGATGCTACTTGAGCTTCCCACATATGATGCATCTGAGGTAAAAGAGGAAAATTATGGGTTTAGTGACCATAGACACTGCAATAAGAAAAAGGCTTATTGGTGTGAATAGGCTTGTCCTACTTGGGTTGAGTGCCCTATTGCTTGATTGCGGTGTTAGATGCATTCCCTTGGGGATTGTTTCCTAGATTACCTAGGGCAGATTGGTTTTGATTGCCTTTAATCTTATTTTTTGAAGTAGGAGGATTAGTTGCACTCTATTGTGCATACACCTGCCCCTCGGAGGGGGGTGGATGCTGTTGTGGAGTTGGAGAAAGCAAGGGGCACCGAGGTGCTAGTGCTGGAGGAGTTCGAGCACCAGTCTATGGATACAGATAATAAGGAGGTTGGAAAACATTGGGGTAAAAAGGTTGGGGAAAAGGAGGAGGCATGCCGTATCCTAGATACATGCTTTCGGGAGGGGGAAAAGTGTTGGAGGAGCTAGCCCCTCCCTGAGGGAAACCATAACCCATGGGAGGATGAGTGTACGGATGTGAAAGGGATCCAATGATACTGTCGGTGTCATGGTATGCCCCAGTGCATTTGCACCACTGGGTCCATTGATATCAGGTAAGGTGGTATAAACATAACCAGAATGTGCGTAGATTAGGTTATATTTCAATGCAATATGGAGGGAAGCTTCCTCGGTCTGAGGGAAGTGGGATGCGACATATTTTCCAATAGCAAGAAAAATGGATATGAGAAACTATTCCATGTAGACACAACCTTCAAAAGCATGGTCTCTACATAGGCTTTTACTTATGTGCCATTCTTGAATATGGTCAGATAGGCAGGTAGCAAAATTTTGACGGAAAGAGGTCAAGTGTTTGGTACTGGTGTCATAACGAAGGGGGAGTTGGAAGTAAGACATAAAAGCCTTGGCAAGAGTTATAAAATTAGTATGAGAGGAAGAGGCTTGGTCGACATACCACTTGGAAGCTTCTCCAATAATCGTACGCTAGAATAACCGAAGACAGACAGAATCATCGGTGATGGAGTTAAACGAACACCACATGT
Organism: Pinus albicaulis; assembly: GCA_034641835.2. Lineage (NCBI taxonomy): Eukaryota > Viridiplantae > Streptophyta > Pinopsida > Pinales > Pinaceae > Pinus > Pinus albicaulis. The sequence goes on along the minus strand of CM076583.1, from coordinate 322,304,787 downwards.
GGAAAGAAAAAAAATGGTTGGTAGGATCCTCTTCAGCAATTCCTTCAAAATTAGGGATCTCTGAAGAGAGCTTGGTTGGCATAGCAGGCCAACCAAGATCATGGTGTAAGGGGTTATTAATCAACTGGCTAAAATCGGGAAGGCTTAGGCCCACCATATAAGGAAGCAAGGGAGCAGCCCGAATAGTTCCTGTTGTGGCACCACTAGTATCATTTCCAACATTAGGGTCGGGGTTTCCACCAGCATTAGGTCCTAAACCATACATGATGAAGGTGAAAGGTGGAGGAGAGCGAGGGATAAAACCAGAAGGGGAACCCGATGAACCAGAATCAGAGTCAGAATGGGGATTCGGTGGAGGACGAACACAAACCCTATGCGGTGGGGTAATTCTTCCTAACATAAAATGAGGATGAAGGCCTTGGAGTCTCTAGGATAAACTCTTTGGGGGCAAAATTATGGTAAAGAAACACGAAACACAATAAGGAAGAGAGGTAAACAAGGGCAGGGAGGTGTAGGATCAATTGATTACAATTTTTAAGTCTTGGCCTGGCAAGGTAAACCAGGTGCTCTTCGCTTAGGGTGTGTGTGTATGTGATAAGTGTGTTAATTTTAACTAAGCCCAGACGTGTGTAGGAAAAAAGAAAAAAGTTGTTATATAACTGTAAATAACAACTAAAAATGACAGTAAAAGAAATTGAATGTGGCAGTAACATAAACAACTAAATATGCATCAATTAAACCCAAGGAGGAGGGCTTCCCAACAACTAGTCTATGAGTGGGCGAAATCTAGTCAAAACACACAAAATGGCCAATGGATATAAAGTCAGGAGGGATAGGGATCTAAAGGTCAAATAAGCTAGAAAGAGGGGTAGAAAACAACAAAAAACCAAAGGGAAAAACACTGCAAAAAAGGTGGCGAAAGGCTACAACCTAAAGGGAAACAGAGGGGACCCTAATGGAGGACCAAAAAAAACTGAAAAAGAGGTGTTTTGGATATATAGATAACCGATCTGAAATGGATCTGAAAGTGCAGGTTATGATCTGATAAATGGTTTCAAAACACTGAAATCTCAGAGGACCTGCTTAAGCTAAACTCCTCCTAAAAAGGTGGAAGCGTATTGAAGCCCTAAGGGGCTTCGTTCCTACTTTGACAAGTAAAAATGAGAAAGTAAAAGTCCAATACGGGTGAAGAGGGAGGTCAAAAAACCCTGAACAATGCCTAGAAAAACCCAAAAAAGTCATAGAAAAAATCCCGCAAAAAGTTCTGACTTGTTTTTCACTCAAGTCACAGTTTTCAGGATTTTTTCCGCTTCCTGAGAGCTGAGGTTGCAGTTTTTGGCCCAAAAATCACGACTTGCACTTTCGGCTGTCTCGAGAGCAAGTTTCAGAAAAAAGTGTCGTCTCTGTTGCGGCTGATACCTGTTACCTACCGAAAGGGCCCAGAAACACACAAAAGTTAGAATTTTTACTGTTTTAGGGTTTTAAAGGTTAAAAACAACATCAATAAATGAAAAATAAGAAGCTGAAGAAAAACCCTAGGGGTTGAAGCAGTTGGTCATGTAGGGATTTGACAAATGACAACGACCGTAATTATAAACCCTTGTGGAGTCGCTAGTTGTTAGTGTGAATTCGAATCGCAAGCGTACAAAAAAACTCACTTTATCTGTGCATAAAAAATAACCCTAACATCAAATATGGCTGCCAATTTCCTTATATATATAATTAGTGATCATAATAAATGCTACATAAATCCAGATATGTGGAGTTAAATACATTAAACAACAAATAATAAGCAAGAGTTTCTCCATGCATCCAATGAACAAGACAAGAATTTTTAAAGAATTTTTTGTATTATGACACCAAGGAAGGGAACATAGAAAGATGTTACTAGTCCCCCTCAATGGGATGGGTTCTTGTATGTCCTCAGAACTTCAGATCTCTAATATTTATCTCTTGATGGTGTAGAAAATCTAGACAAAATGGAACTCAAAGGGATCTCACAAGCAAAAAGTAGAAAAATATGACAATGATGGAGGATCAAAGTCGGACCAAAATTACAGATCAAGAGTGATATCTAGGCAACAAAAGGTAGTGAATGAATCGAAAAAGCCTTCTATTTATAACAAAATATTGAGTTAGTCTAGATATTGGTGCATAGTTAAAATAATATTAACCAAATCTAGATCCAACTTTTGTGGAATATTTTATTATTTTTGTTGAAGGGAAAAGGAATTTGAATTTGGTCAAATCCCTTTATTTATAAATAATAAATAAATAAATGATTTATTTATTATTTTAGGAATGTGGTTGAGTAATAATTAAATAAATAGTGATTTATTCAATTATTTAAAAATTATTTAGTCAAATTTAACAAGGAATATTATTTAAATAATGTTTTAAATAATTATTCCTAGAAAATAATAAGATAAATAATGATTTATCTAATTAATTTTCCTGTTTAAGGTTAAATATGACCAGGAACATTAATTAAACAGTGGTTTAATAAATTATTCGTTGAGGAAAAAAAAAATGGGTTTATTCAATTATTCCTCATGGGGTTTCCTGTTTAGACCAGAAACAACTTAATAAATTATGGATTATTAAGTTATATTTCATAGCGAAAGCAATTTTACTATGGTAAAACTGGTCTTACATTGTGTACTTTGGTCCATCTAATAGTAACAGGTTAGATGACCAATAATTTGTGTAACACCTACCGCAAGATGCTACTTGTTTGTTTTAATTTCTTTGGAATGTTTATTACAACCTATTCCAAAGCACTAGCCTAAGCTAAATTGGTGGAATGAGCCCTACAAAATGTAAAAAATATCTAGATTTATTTTATTAAGCGTTGTATTGATTTGGCTATTATTAACGCAAAGGAGTATGGAGCTGAAACTTGATGATATTGTGACCTAAATCAAAAATACTCTAAATGCATCAATATGAAAAATGCAACCTGTTTATTTCGATAAATTTTATTTAGGAGAAAATTGAAGGACTTTTGAACTCAAAAGTACAAGTTTCCTAAAACCTCAAATAAAATTCCTTTTCGACAAGAAAACAATTTCATTAAGAACACAATTTCCAAGCATGATCAATGTCTCTTTTGCAAAGAAAATTCCATTGATTACAAAGTCAAAAACTACAATTTTGATAAACAAACAAATCTCAAAAGAAGGCAACTTATAAAACCCTAAAAAGTATAAAAACTTCAAAGAAAATCAATGTTCTAATTATCAATCCTAACTAAGATACCTATGAGTGTCTTTGTAATGATTTCTCTTAGTTGTAATCAGACTAAAAATGTTTCCACTTGACCTAGCAGAAATGAAATCATGAAAGACAAGCTTGAGATAAATCAAACTTCGGTGATCTAGAAGCTTTTCCATTTCGCAATCGAATAAGAAACAAATATTCAAAAAAGGTAAGGTTGGCAATAATCCTGGTGGCTGAAGGAGACAATAATATAAAACCAGTGATCTTAGGCAAATGAATGTATCTCCCAAAAGGAGCCACAACAAACTAGGGCAAACCCTAACTATATAATGCAAAAAGGATGATTTATCAAACAAGATGTAATGTTCCTAAATTAGCTTCAGCTAATTGGAACATTAATTTTGCCTTATTTATTTTTTATTTCATGATTAATGAATAAATTGTGAAGGAGGACATGTAAAACTCCTAAAAACTAAGAATAAATCAATGCCTATGTGAACAGAGACATATCTGGGCTATTTAAATTATATCTTGCAGGTGTGAAAGGGGCTAAATCAAAAGAGGGCATCTTAGACTGCACAATTCTAGAAGGAGCCTCTAAATGTGAAAAGGGGCTAAACCAATGAAGTGGTTAGGGTTTTGCCAAGACTCTAACATTATAAAAGAAGGAGGAGAGCAACAAGCAAAGTTTGTTGAAGACATTTCAAATTTGAGGTTGCTTGGGCAACTCGAGTTCTCTTGGCTGTTTAGCCAAAGGGAAGAGGGTTTCCTGTTTAGGAACCCTCTCTCCTCCCATGGAGTAGCTCTTTGGAGGAGATTGTGTTGCATTTCTCCACTATCTGGAATTTTGGCCAAGCTTCATCTTGCATCTAAAGCACAGTTCTGTTTAGGGCTGAATTTTTATGAGAGTTGCAGCAAGTGGAGACTAGATCTCTCCAGATCTAGGGAGTTCTAGCACCCTTGTCACTAGGAAACTCATCTATCCCATTGATAAGCTGGTTTTAGACTCATTGGGCTTCAGATCTACATCTTGGCATCAAGCCAAACCCATTCCAGAAGAGGTAGCGCATTAGTTTCCCCTGAACTGCGTTATTTTCAGATCTACAGCTGCTGGGTGTTTTATCGGTATTTTGGAGGAGAGATCTCCGGTGTTAGGATTCTTCCTCTCGCAGTGGTGATCCATGGATTGGCCATACAATCCATGTTAGTTAAGATCTGATATGCTGTAACATGTTATTATTTAGAAATTTTTGAATAATTCTGCAGATCTGCAATTTTAGATCTCGGATCTACTTCTGGCATTTCATGTTTTGCACAAAACCCCAAGGGGAATGTATAGATCAGCATTTCTCGTACTTATTTTTGTATTAGATCTATATTTTTATGTATAGATATGCTTCATATCTGAAGATTAATGAAATGCTGCTTCAGCCCCAGAAAATAATGCTGTCATGGTCATGCAGTCTTTCCTTATGTGTTGCAGCACCTTATTGTGGGGTTTTTCCTTATGAAAATGCTTGTTTTCTTAGTATAATCCATTTGCTTCCTATTCTGAACTTGAATACTGATATTCATGCATAAAATCAGCCAATCCCTTCAAAAATCACGCTATCCATGCTTCAGCAAATTTCTGCGTAAAGTCATGGGGAATCAGGGTTTTTCTTGACTAGTCGGGAAGGTGGAACTGTTTAACATAGAAAAACGTATTTTTTTGAGCTGAAATTATGCATGTGAGTCTCTCTTAACCCGATCTAACATATTCCATAACCTTGACCCTTCAGTTTACGCATATTGTCTTATACACCTATTTTAGTGCATAAAAAGTTGTTTTTCCTCACCTTTTTGAGAATAACAGTTGAGTAAAGGTTTCTGCTGAACTTCCTATTGGTTTATGAGTGTTCTTAAGCATATTTTGTGATAGATTAAGTTCCCATTCCTAAAAAAATTCGTTTTCCAGGCATGACTTACTGAGTAAACCCTTTTGGGCATTACCTCTCGACAAGAGTCTATGGACAGAGTATAAAAAGGGCCAGATACCCTCCGGATCTCACACTTCCTTGATAAGGTGACATATCTGGTAAATTCCCCTTCAATCAATCTCTGGTATAGATCATATTGTTGATTGTTAATGTTTCAAAAAGAGGACATTACATTGATACCAGTTGTGGGAGATCTGTTTAGCAGATCTAACTTGATTTGTTTTTGAATGAATTCCATATTTGAGTCCCACACAACATATTCAAGAGGAATCAAGCTTTTTTCTACATTTTATTTACCTATTTTTCCTTATACAACATTCCCATTGAGCAGCTTGACAATGTTTCTGAAAATGGAACATTACAGTTGTATCAGAGCATGATCTCTGGCTCAGCCTGTGAGATCAAGCTATCAGAAGAAGCAAGAAGAAAACCAGAGAGTAGAAAGCTGAAGGAGATGAGTTTTCTCTCATCAATATTCAAATCCAGTGAAGAGATTGTACAAGAAGAAGAAAGCAGAAGCAGTGAAACTTCCAGGAAGTTTCAAGAACAAGAAGATCTTCCGATCAGATCTCTGAGATCTATACATGAGGAACATTTTGAATCCTCATCTCATGGATATGGGCACTCAGCCATATCAATTAAGCCTCAGCGTTCTATTAGTTACTTCTTCATTAAGAGGAAGAAAGAAGAAGTGAGTTTGTTGGATCCATTGCCAAGGGCCAGATCTCCTTTAGGTGAAGGATCCTCTTCTCAAGAGGGAAGCATGATGGTTTTATTTCAAAATATGACCAAGATCTAAGGTCTCTTGTTGATTTTGAAACAATTTCAGTTTTGAAGAAGGGGAGAAGGCAGGAGATACTAACGCGGTCACAAAAAAGGTACCTCAAATACCTCATGAAGAGGAGAATGGAGCACTTGCTCCAAGGAGGGAAACTCTTGCATTCTTGAAAGGAGTTCCAAAAAGGTCTCACACATCAAGATCTTGGCACAATGCATGGGAAACATGTATTATCATTACCAAGTGGTGAGATCTTGAAGGCAGAAGGAGGAAGAGAGGAGGAAGAGCATCTCAAGAAGAAAAGCATACACCCTTCTCTGTTCCAAGGGTTGGAGAAACAAAGAAGGCAAGAGAACCCATGCAACAATGGTAGGGGTAAATCTGTCCACCTACATCCACATTCTTCTTCATGCCTTGATGTCTCTTTGAAAAGAGGCATTCCACCAAGAAGACCTCCTGATTGGAGGATAACTAAAGTGTTCTCTCAACTACAGGTAGCATTTGCATACTTGGCTAAGAGAGGAGCCTTGAGAGAAGCAAGCACAGCGCAGAGTACCTTCCATGAATTCAGAAAAGAGGTATGCAATTTTCTGAATAAAACATTGCTATTTTCCATTCATTCATCTGCGCTAAGAAATAAAGAAACAGAAATCTATGATGGTATGGGTATGAGGGCACATGGCACATCCAAGCCTTTGGAACAGCTCATTGTTTTCTCATTGATAGAGGAGATTTCTGAACATGGCAAGAGGGTCTTAATACTCTTGCATGCATGGGCCAAATGGAGGAAGTATTGGAAGGCAAGAACTCTCCAAAGGGAAGTTGACTTCCACATGCTTCAATCTTGTCTTAAGCAAGATTAGCTACAAGGGAGGCAGCAAAAGGAAAGTTTATGGGGCTCTAACATGTGAACTTGGCATCAAGTATGTCAAAGAGGAGGTGCACACTGATATGGAGAAGTGCAAGGGCCATTTCTTAGATGAAGAGGAACATAGCTCTTGGGAAGAATTATCATCTACATTTCCTTATTCATGGAAGTGTGAGAGGAGGCTCACCCATGAGCAGCCTTGCTGATTTTGAACAAGTATATAATGAATATTATATTGTTGGATCTCATGATGTATACTTGTATTTTTCTGACACTCATTTGCAGGGCTTTGCTCCAAGAGGGAGCACTATTTATGATGGGCTGCATGGGCCACTTGAAGCCATGAGCTATGATGATGATGATGATCCTTTGAAGAACCTTGGAGGGGAGATGCTCTTTCCATGGCATGATTCTTTTACACCAAATTTTATGCACCTTCTCCAAGCATGAAAGAAGGATGAGGCAGCAAGTAAGTGTTGGGGAGGACACTTGACACTTTCTATTCCATGGCAGTGAGGGTAACACTGCACTGGTTGCACATGAGGGAACACCTCTCTTCTCATTTATCATACATGGCAGCTAGCATGATTCTAATCATGATTCCTTATGTTGAAAATTTTCTTACTCTCAGGAACATGGTTGGAAAGGAGGTACTTTGGTTGGGTGTGTCCTTGGGGAGGGAGCCCTCCATTCTTTTTGCATTGCATGCTTCCATGGGAGCATGAGATTTTGTATGGCCACTATGATAGATCACTTGCCTCTTTGTACAGTGAGCCATATGTTTGTTGGTAACATGCCTCTCATATGTATTAGGGAGGAGGTCTTCTATGGATTGCCAAGCTGGGAGGTGATCCACTTCATTTGGATGATAGCATGGAGATGGGAGTCTTTCATGGATCATGAAAATCCCCATGATTGTCATCACTTCTATCTTGAGGAGGCCATGGATCAGAAAGAGGGTTTCCACAACAACCTTCCATTTCTTCATGATGAGAGCCCTTGGGTTTATTCACCAAAGGCCAACTTGCATATTTAGGGAGGACCATTGGAAGAAAAAGCTATTGCAGAAGATTCAGAGCAATGGTCGAGACTGACAGATGAGGAGGCCACAAGAGAAGAAGGGAAAGTTTTACAGCACCCTTGCAGCTTCTTGAGGACAAGCAACATTTGGGAGGGGGAGACTGTAATGTTCCTAAATTAGCTTCAGCTAATTGGAACATTAATTTTTCCTTATTTATTTTGTATTTCATGATTAATGAATAAATTGTGAAGGAGGACATGTAAAACTCCTGAAAACTAAGAATAAATCAATGCCTATGTGAACAAATACATATCTGGGCTATTTAAATTATATCTTGCAGGTGTGAAAGGGGCTAAATCACAAGAGGGCATCTTAGACTGTGCAGTTCTAGAAGGAGCCTCTAAATGTGAAAAGGGGCTAAACCAATGAAGTGGTTAGGGTTTTTCCAAGACTCTAACATTATAAAAGAAGGAGGAGAGAAACAAGCAAATTTTGTTGAAGACATTTCGAATTTTAGGTTGCTTGGGCAACTCAAGTTCTCTTGGCTGTTTAGCCAAAGGGAAGAGGGTTTCCTGTTTAGGAACCCTCTCTCCTCCCATGGAGTAGCTCTTTGGAGGAGATTGTTTTGCATTTCTCCACTATCCGGCATTTTGGCCAAGCTTCATCTTGCATCTACAGCATAGTTATGTTTAGGGCTAAATTGTTATGAGAGTTGCAGCAAGTGGAGACTAGATCTCTCCATATCTAGGGAGTTCTAGCACCCCTTGTCACTGGGAAACTCATCTATCCCATTGATAAGCAGGTTTTAGACTCATTGGGCTTCAAATATACATCTTGGCATCAGGCCAAACCCATTCCAGAAGAGGCAGCGCATTATTTTCCCCTGAACTGCGTTATTTGCAAATCTATAGCTGCTGGGTGTTTTGTCGGTATTTTGGAGGAGAGATCTCCCGTGTTAGGATTCTTCCTCTCACTATGGTGATCCATGGATTGGCCATCCAATCCATGTTAGTTAAGATCTGATCTTCTGTAACATGTTATTATTTAGAAATTTTTGAATCATTCTGCAGATCTGCAATTTTAGATCTCAGATCTACTTCCAGCATTTCATGTTTTTCACAAAACCCCAAGGGGAATGTATAGATCAGCATTTCTCGTACTTATTTCTATATTATATCTATATTTTTATGTACTGATATGATTTAGATATGAAGATTAATGAAACACTACTTCAGCCCTAGAAAATAACGCAGTCATGGTCATGCAGTCTTTCCTTATGTGTTGCAGCACCTTATTGCGGGGTTTTTCCTTATGAAAATGCTTGTTTTCTTAGCATAATCCATATGCTTCCTATTATGAACTTGAATACTGATATTCATGCATAAAATCAGCCAATCCCTTCAGAAATCATGTTATCCATGCTTTAGAAAATTTCTGCATAAAGTAGGTCATGGGGAATCAGGGTTTTTCTTGAATAGTCGGGAAGGTGGAATTGTTTAACATAGAAAAACGTATTTTTTTGAGTTGAAATTATGCATGTAAGTCTCTCTTAACCTGATCTAACATATTCCATAACCTTGACCCTTCATTTTATGCATATTTTCTTATACACCTATTTTAGTTCATAAAAAGCTGCTTTTCCTCACCTTTTTGAGAATAACAGTTGAGTAAAGGTTGCTTGTAAACTTCCTATTAGTTTCTAAGTGTTCTTAAGCATATTATATGATATCTTAAGCTCCCATTCCTGAAAAATGCATTTTCCAGGCATGACTTACTGAGTAAACCCTTTTGGGCATTACCTCTCGACAAGATTCTATGGACAGAGTCTGAAAAGGGCCAGATAGCCTCCGGATCTCACACTTCCTCAATAAGGTGACATATCTAGTAAATTCCCCTTCATTCAATCTCTCTTATAGATCATATTTTTTATTGTTAATGTTTCAAAAAGAGGACATTACATTGATACCAGTTGTGGGAGATCTGTTTAGCAGATCTAACTTGATTTGTTTTTGAAGAAATTCCATATTTGAGTCCCGCACAGCATATTCAAGAGGAACCAATCTTTTTTCTGAATTTTATTTGCCTATTTTTCCTTATACAACATTCCCATTGAGCAGCTTGACAATGTTTCTGAAAATGGAACATTACACAAGACTCTAAGGTATTAAAGAGAAGTTCATACATAGATTCTAACAACTGGTATAGATCAGGTTAAACCTCAATAATTTGGTTATCTGACTTTGGAAGAGAAAATTTCAAAATTTTCAAAATTTCTGAGGGGGTGCACAGCTTCTCAGTTCACACCAATGCGCATGCGCATTGAAATATGTTGACAAGTCGTGCAGGTTACCGCTCTAATTTCCACAGAAAACTGTGCAGGGTAGAAAAAACTGGGAATTTTTTTTTAGCTTTTCTATCTCAGAGAATCTAAAAGTTCATCTACCCAACCACATTCAGATAAGTCAAAATAATAAATCTAGAAAATCAAACTAAACAGAACCAAAGAAAACTAAACTTGTCTTCCCCTGTATGGTCGCCAATTTGTTACCTGGATTAATCCCTCTTGTAGACAAGAGTGGTCTCCCTAGTACTCTAGCAAGTAAATAGAAACAAAGATCCATTGAATATCTCTTTCTCTACATTATTTATATTTAATATTATTACAACCTTTAAATAAGGAGGTTATGCTCCTATGTTTCAACTGAGACGTTCAATGTAGCCTTTTGCCTTTCTCTCTTAAGAAATTCTTCAATGCTAAGAAGAACCTGCAATCACAAACAATACAAAATATCAAATCACCTATAGTATATAATAATAATAAATAGTAATCCAACTTAGTGATCAAGGAGTCTAAGTATTGACATCATTTCCATGAATTCAGAAACAAGACAATGAGAAAAAGAGATCCATCAGTATTATCAAAAATTTAAAAGAGAAATCTTACAACCTATGCCTTGATGTTGTATAGATTTCTCCCGTGTGTCTACACAATCGTTTCCTTCAGTCTGATAAGCCTTCCTCTCTAGAATGACCAGCATGAATTCATAAGCACAAAGGTGTAATCTTCAATGTGCCAACAACAAATTAATAGTTCAGAAACTATGAATTCTATGAACTCTCTCCAACTTAGAATCTATACAAATCAGTATCTACCCTTCAACCTAAAACTTCAGCTCAATTTATAGAGATATTGAGGTAGTTTCAGATCCATTAAGAGAGGGATGAGTTCCTCCCATGAAGGTATTTGGGTTCCTTTAGCCAATGGATAAGCTCCATGAGTAGAGGGATAAATCTCGAATTGGCATGACTCTAGAGGCTTCCAGTTGGGAGAATATTCAACCAACTAGGCTTCTAGAAGTTAATTTTTATATTTACTTGCTTTTTATGGGGGTACACGGGTGTTAGTGGCAAACAAAGAGGCGATCGCTGCAGCTAATGGAATAAGCATCAACGCATGTGCAGGAAAAGACTATAAAAAGCGTGCAGGCAATCTTTTAAAGGTTTTAAAGAGATTTTCTCCAATTTCCAAGATTTGGTTCAGGAACATGAGTTTTTTTTACCTCTAAGAGAACATGATATTGATGGTGATAGACCCATATGGATAGTTAAATTTCATGGTGACAAAATGACGCGTAACAACAACTTTGAGTACTGCAAATCTGAAGTGTTGCAACTTGGAAGTTTTGTAATTTAGAAGTGCTACCACTCATGTTGCCACTCCTCGATGTTGCAATTCACATGGCACCCATGCTGCAACTCATTCCAAAAATTGTTGCTGCAACTCTCATACAATTGACCATTTGGAAAGGGTGTCACAACTTTGGGATAGTTTGTACAACACATCATCTCAATTGCACAGTTGTCATCAATAGATTTCCTAGATCATTTAACCAACCATTATCCTAATGAAAAAAGTAACAAAAGCAATTAGTCACTCAACAACGAATGTATGACCTAACTACCACTTGTCACACAATTTAACCAGTCAACACTTTCCCTATTTTTATATCCATAATTTCATGGTTTTCAATCAAATCCTTGATTTAATTTACATATTTGATATCATGTATAAAATACCATGCTAATAGAGCTAGACTTGATGAACATATAATAGAGGAAAATCAAATAAGCTAAGAGGATTTTAATTGTAATTTGAACTTCTATAATACAAGTTTCTATTTTGTTCCAATTTGAGTTGATGGTGTGTTGATTGATTAGTGCATTGTTGTTCCTTTAACTAATGCCTCACCAAATGAGGTGGGGCCCCCTGCTTAGACAGATACTATCTAAAAATTTATAATATAACTATAGTTTCATTTATAGTCTTTTATTTCCAACAATTTCTCTAATTATTAGCTTGTTGCATCTCTAATATTTAATTCTATTATTTACATAGTGTTTCAACTCTCTATTGTATACATTGCTACAACTCATATTATTCTAAATCATGACTTGAATTAGCTGCAAATCATTTTCAATCATAGTTGTAGCTCATAATTTAGGTTATTGTTACAACTTTTTATTTAACATTACAATGCTCAGACTTATAGAAAAAGCTAAGTACTATTTTTCATATTTACTTTGTCTTTTTTTTTTGAAGGAATCTCTGGATTATCCCCAATGCTACAATTTATTATTAAAATAAATTTAATAAAAAATGTATTATTATATATATTTTTCAGAATAAATTATTTATTTATTAAAATATAACTCATTAAAGAAATTAAATAAATCAGTAAAATATTAATTTATCAAGTCTTGTCATCTCTTCTCCTTTTTCACTTTTTCACTATTTAAACCTTGACTTTTTCATCCTTCTTTCAATCTTCATTCTTCATCTTGTCCTGAAGATGGATCCCCATTGGGATTCAAAACGTCAACCATTGTTTTATAACACTGTGGATAATCTGGAGATTCCTTCAAATAACGATAACCATAGAAGCTTGAAAACAACAATTTACTTTGTCTTTTAGAAGTTGCAATTATCTTAGTAGTGCAATGTGGTTTGAATATCTTAAAACTTGTGGTTTATTGTAGAATTGTTAGCCATTGCATTTCATGTGAATTTATATTGCATAATTCAATATCATCTAAATTCTTGAACAAGTCACCCTTTAATGTCAGTGTGTTTACTTCCTTGTAAGTGTGTATAGTTTCCTACAAGTGTGTTCGTTATTTTTCTACAAGAGTGGTTTTAATTGCAAGTGTGGTGTGGTTTTCCTTGTTATTAAAGTGTTAGTGTCAGTCCATTCTGCCTATTACCAGTGATCAAATATGCTCTTACAAGGTTTTTTTTAGGGTCTTAAGTCAAATTTTTATGGTTTCAGTAGGTCTTCAAATAAAAATTGGTCACTGGCTAGTGTGTCTAGGTCTGTTACTACTCCTTTAAAAAAAAATCATGTTTTGGTCATTGTCATCATTCATTTGGATGAGTCACCACTGAAATGTCTCCATTATCATCTCAGTCATACCACCATAGTCATCATTCAACTCATTTCGTGGCATGTCACCATTAGGTCTTAGGGTCAAAATCATAAAAATATGCCATTTCACCAATAAATCTGGTATTGAAGGAATAATAATATGGAAAATGCTCAATAAAGTCTTTTTAAGTGTAATTTAATTTCAAATATGATTTAATATACTCCTCAATGTTATAAAGCTGTAGAGTTTCAAGTCAAAGTTGAAAAAACACATGGTGGGGCCACTACACCACTATGAAGAGAATTTGATTTCCAAAAGATACAAAGGACCATTCAAGCATTTATTTCAATAATTCCATCGACATTGAGCACTAACTCACCAAAAAATATCATATTACCACAACAAGCATCAAATAACACTCTCAAAATATGATTGACACCCTCTCCAAGAAACCACGTTGTGTTTTCAGGCAACCACGTTGTGTTTTTTACACTTCGTTGTTTTTTCACTTCTAGAGGAAAAAAATTCATCTTCAAGGGTTTTTAGTGGCAATTGAAGGTTCCATCAGCTTTTTGACAAGTAATTTGAAGCTCTTTCCACCTCTTATTGGCATTTATATCATTTTTTCAATGGTGAAACCCTCCCACAGTCCCCACGCTACATTTTTGGTGGGTGAGCTCCATAGTTTGAGTTGCAAGAAGAAACACCTAATTCACTACATATTCTACCCTTCCCCACACACAAATACATTTATCACAACGTTCTCACCCTCTCACCCTCATTTTCATAACCCCTACACCTAACCCTAGCTCCTATGATGTGTTTTTGGGAATTTTTAGGGTTAGTACTATGTTTTAATTTCCTACACTAATCCCTACACTCTTTTTGTCATTCTCCACCTCCCTAATCTTCCTAATACACCTATCTACCTCCCAAAATTTTCCTACCCGCATATCTTCTCCCTAATCCCTTCATCCCCTCCCCTCACCTACTTCCCCTTTCTTTCACTAGGATTTTTCTTTGAAAATTGTAAACAATGGGGGGAGGAAAGAAACCATACGAAAAAGGAGGAAAAGTGTCAAGGTGTGAGCCACTTAACACTCAGAAGCTAATGTCTTCATCATTGGCCAAGCAGTGTTTTCAAAATGCAGGATGTTTAGGGTTTTGTGAGCAAATCCAACAAGTGGGATATCATGCCAAGTTAACAAGCTTGTTTGCCACAAACCTGAGGAGAGGTAAGGTCACCATTGTAGGAGTGAGTTTTACAATTTCAACTGAGACCATAGCCACAACTACAGGGATACAAAACAGTGGATAAAAGTGGTTCAAGAACTCAGACTTTTATGCTCAAAATTATAGAGCTTTCATTAAAATTCATTATAGAGATTCCACAAAGAAAAAATTTCCTTTTGGACAGTTGCTAGACAAGTTTTCTCCATTGATGAGGGCCATAATGAGGTATTTCACATGTGAGGGTATATTCTCAAGGTTGTAAAAATATCATTTCAGATTGTTAATGCATTTCACAGGTGTAAAAACTCTCAACCTACCTTACTATCTCTACAAAATCTTGGCTAAAATGGCAGAGAAAGTGAAAAATAAATAAAGTGATCACCAAGCTAGTCTTTTCCACCATGGCCTCATCAAAATCATTGGCTTACACCAGCTTACACAGATGAAAATCTCTTGGGAGACATTCATTCAGTCCACTGTCTTTTTCCCCCTGCTAGTCAGCCTACTAGCCAAAGTACACCAACAACACCATTTGAGCCATCTAGTAGAATTTAAGTTTAGAGGACACCTAGGGCTGAGGTGACTCAAACATATCAAAGAGTAAAGAGGCTTGTGTTTGCTCCAAATATTGTTGAAAGGGCCAAGCCTACATCAACTGAACATGGATCATCATCACACCATGAGGCACCTTTGCAAGATGAGGAGCCATTCCATCTTGACACTGACATGGAAAACTTGGAGGTGAATGAAGAGAAAAAATCATAGAGAAGATCATCATTGAGAAATATGTTGAGATCTGAGAACTTAAGGACAAATTGTTAAAGCCCAAATTCTTTATTTCATTCTTGTAGCAAGAGAATATGAAATTAAAGGTAAATCAACTACCCTTGAATAATCCTAAACTTGATTTGAGCAAAGAATATGTAAAGGGTAAAGCAGTGGTTGAGATATATGATTCAGATGATCAAGAAGATTGGGTTATAAGAAATATTCCAAGGGCTAGAGGCCTCAAAAGGGAACTTCAACAACAAAGAAGCACAACTCCACCAAGGATCCAAATGACAATTGTTGAGCTCATATTGGCAGAAATTGGGAAGGATATGGAATATTGGCTTGATAGATTCAATTGTCACTTGGAGAAAATATTGAAGAGGGAAAATAAGAACAAAAACATATAACGACACATGGTCATGTGTTACTGCACAATAAATCAGGTGTCTCAGGTAAGAATCAAGCAGTTGAAGGAAAAACTCAAGGAAACCCTAATGAAACAAAAAGAGAAGGGTAAGTTGGATTTTCTTGTTTATGCTTCCCTCATAGCATAAAATACCATCATAGGTCTCCATGGAGAAATTTTGGCATAATTTTGAGAAAATTTGGAAAAAAATTGACAAATTTAGAAGTTTTGGGGCATTTTGGCAATTTTACACAATTTTTGGTCCAAAAGGGTAGTGAGCCTCATGCTGCGCTTTTGTTGGGGGCATCCAAATGACAAAATTTTTGCATTTCTAGATTTATTTTGACCTGTACATCAGCTTCATCTATTGGGGGAGCCATTTCAGCACATTATGGTGGGTGAAAATGTCAAAAAACTACCCAAAAATCACCTTTCTGCCTATTTTTTTAGAGGCACACTACGCTTTTGGAGTAGTTGTGGGAGAAATGATTTTTGGAGAGCTAGAAGTAGTCTTTCTCAGTTATTGAAGATCATATGATGTATTAGACAAGCATATCTTTCTCCAGCATCTTTCATATCTTGATTTTTACCTCACGAACCTCTCCAAAAGTCACTTACAAGAAGCGCGCTATGTTTTCTCCTAGCACGCTACGCTTTTGCCTGGAACTCATTTTTCTCAGTTTTCTCAGTCCAATTCGACTTTTTCTAATGTAATTTGTCATTTTTTGGGTTTGAATGATGCATTGAGGTGTAATTATGCTAGTTAAAGTGAAAATTAGGTGGATTCATTCTTGTAAACTCTTTTCAAGGTCAAATGTATCAGTTTTTCTATTGTGAGGAGAGTTGGTCAACCTCCCTAGTCATTAGGTTTCGGATGAGGAATTAATGTGAACTATTCCTACACTCTAGGATTCGACCCCTAAGAGAGGGGAAATAGATTTTTGGTCTATATGTATGTATTTATTAGTCATTTTTATGGTTGGACATCAGAGGGTGGAACTCTTGTAGCTTGTACTTAATCTTTTTATACATGAAATCAAAGGACCATTTGCAACTATTATCCATGAATTCTCGTGTTGTGAGTTTGTGATGTTGTATTTTCTATGTTATAGTTTTATATAAATGATATACATGTCTCCTTTATATATCTTCTTTCTTCAGTGATTTTCGTAAGATATTTATAAGCAGAATTCTTTCATGAAAGCTATGTTTTGTTGGGAATGTAATTTTATGTAATATTCCTTATTGCTTAATGAATTCATGGTGCACATGCTCATTAATATTTTATTTCTCTTTAAAACCCTACACTACACCGACAAACTCCTAAGCCCATCAAAAAATCGTAGCTATCTTTCTCCTCCACATATCTTGCAGTTGTAACCTTTGATACTTTGACCTAGTTCCTTGGTTTTCATCCTTGATCCAGCAGAAAAACCCTAAATATTTCAAAACCCTAGATCTGAGCTATCTAGCCTAAAATCCACTCTTGCATCAGTCAGATCCTTGGTTTTGTTTTTCATAGAGAGATCCATCTTTGGTTTTGTAGGGCTAGCTACCAAACTAAAATCTTAGTTTGAGGTTACCTCAATCGATACACTTTCAGCCGTAGGACATTGTGGAGGCTAAAATTTTTGGCATCATTGCCGAGGAGAAAAGTGACAGATCTTCCCTAGGTGTATTATTACATCTTCATAGAATTATAGGATTGTGGGTGATAGGACCTACTTATCGAGAAGGTTGATTCAAGTTCAAGAGTGCCAAAGTGTAGAAACAAGAATGCATTGGCTCCTAAAAGGCACACACAATAGAATATTGATCCACATCCAACATCTCCCGTTGAAGATCCGGAAAGACTCATAAGAAAAAAATACCTCGACATTCAGAGATTTAGTCAAGTTCATCTAATTTGGAAAGGTATACATATTTACCTTCAAAATTGCTTTCACTTGAAGATATTCCTTTTGATCTGAATTTCGATTTATCATTGTTTAGATCCAAATCAGAAACATCTCTGTCCTAAATTGTATTTGATTCTTTAAGGTTATCTGAAGTTGTATTCGACTCTTTAAAGGCTGAAACTATTTTATCATCCATAGAATCCAATTCAGAAGCATATTTTTATAGGAAGGTTTGGAGTTAATTTGATAAGCTTAAAAAATTAGCAAACCATATTCAATATACCTTCGAGAAGGCTTTCATAAAATATCAGCAAGAGCTCTTATCTGTCGATCCTCTTTTAGCTTCATCTATTCACACTACTGCTACATCCCTTCACACTTCTCTTTCTTCATCATCCACACTTCCCCCTACACAACCACCTCTCATACCAAAAATTTATTTCGTGACTACAAGCTTACCTCCAAGGACAACTATGGCTAGATTTGCTCCATTAGTTCTATCGAGACAGCTCACTGATTTACCTCATAATTATGGACAAAGGCTACCTCTTTTTTATGGAACCACTGATGTTACAACAAGGCAAAACATTGACAATATCATAGATTTCATAGATTTATAAGAAGTAGACAATGATGATGAGAAGATGAGAATTGTTGCTCAGTGTTTCTCAGGAGAAGTGAAAAAATGGTTCAGAGCTTTGGCAGCTAGTTTAGTGCAGAATTCACAGCATTTGACGGATATTTTCCTTGCTAAGTGGGAGGAAAATAAAAATACTCTCCAGATATTAGCCGAGTATAACTCATTGAAAACACAGCCTAATGAATCAGTTCATGACTATACTACCCGCTTCAATAAGATTTACAATTCCATTCCCATCAATATCAAACCTTCACCTAATTTGGCCTTGTTGCACTATCCAGATGCCCTTGACCCTGATATGGCATATTAGCATAGATAAATAAATCCTACCTCATTGGAGGAGATGTAGAAAAATGAAGTCAGCATTAAAGCCAATATGTTGATCAAGAAATCAAAAACAAAAGTTGAAAAAAAGTCACAATTACGAAAGAACCATCATCCTCATCTGAAGCAAAGTTGGATAGTTTGATTATAACTGTGGAGAAGATGGTAGAAATAATTTCCTTTTCAGAAATGCAATTAGACAATCAAGTTCGGAATCCTAATTTATGAGTACAGCATCAGCAACCATAGTTCAGGATTAAGCAGAGAGAACAGAGAGCTCCATATCAGCAAGCTCAACAACAAATCTGGACTCCATTACAACATAACTATTCCCAAGCATCTGAGGATGAAGATGAGATTGTTGAAGAAAGCCTTCTCTTTTCAAAATATCTAGGACCTATTTATCTTATAGAATATGATGAGTATACCGAAGAAACATATGTGTCAAATGACCATGAACTTGTACTCGCAAATGATGATGGGTTGGCAGTCCAATCTAAAGGCTATCAAAGGTGGCACCTATATGCTCTCATCTCAGTGAAAATACAATACATTTTGAGAAAATGATATTTTCTAATTACTTCTACTCAAAAGAGGACAGCTCAGCAAAAACATACTCAACCCAAAAAAACTTCTCAAGCTAGTCCAAATGAGAAGGAACCTGCTGCCATAAATCAGAGAAAGAAAAGTGAACCACCTACAATTACATCAAAGAAGGATAAGGAAGTGCAAAGGAATGATTCTCTAGCAAAAGAGTAGCCTGAAAAGCGTACCATTGTAAAAGAGGTAGAGAAACAATCTAATTTGTTTAGTTTAGAGAGTGAAATTTATAAGTTAAAGGTGTCTATTCCCCTCATTGAGCTTGTAAATAATGATAGATATAAATCTCAAATTTCCAAGATGTTGAAAGTAGATCACATGTTAGACATGGTCAATGTTAGTGATGACCATCCCAAACTTCTATTTGGTCCAGCTGTAGATGGAAATCTTGAAGATAGTGAAGTCCCTCCCTTTTATCTAAGCTTAAGGATTCATGATTATATTCTTCGTAATTCCATGCTGGATTTTGGGGCCTCACATAATTTAATGTTGAAGGCTATCATGGATAAGTTGGGGCTGGACATAACTCGACCCTATCATGACCTCTATTCTTTTGATTCCTGTAGAGTCGGATGCCTTGGTCTTATCAAAGACTTAGTTGTCTCTTTCGATCAGATTCCCACCAAAAATGTATTGATGGGTGTTGTAGTTGCTGACATACCTCCACGGTATGGCATGTTGCTTTCACAGTCTTGGGGAGCCAAACTAAGGGGTACTCTACAACTTGATTTTTCATATACAACAATTCTGGTATTTGGCCAACTTAGGAAGATATACCAAGAAGTGAAAATGAAATACATGATCACTAGCAAGGATAAACCTAAACATCACCCAATTCACTCTTTACATGCTAATTTAGAGTCCTTCATATTGCATAATGATCATATTACTGATGATTTAGATGGCCATCTTGTAGAAGCTGAAGAAATTTCAAAATTGTCAAATAGTGTCCAAGCAGTCTTGAATCAGAAAAAAAAAAATCAGAATTCTGAAAGCTTGGAGCTAAGCACTTCAGAGAAAAATTCAGTAGAATCACAACAAAGATCAGTTGAATCAGAGAAAGGTATAGAAAATATTGACACAGTGGATAAGGAAAGACAGATCAACCCCACAAAATTTTAGCTTCCCGATGATGAGGAGGGTCTTTGGACCATGGATTTCAATGGTGCTTTGGGAAAAGATGGAGTTGGTATTAGAATCTGGATCTATAGCCCTATACATCAATCATCTAAATTCCCACATAATGTAATTTTATGTTCTTATAAGATATATTTTGACAGTTCGAACACTGAGATGGAATATGAGGCCATGATCACGGGTCTCCGAATTTTGAAAAGGCTAGGCGGGAAGAGAATTACAGTATATGGCGACTCTAATTTGGCGATAAAATAGTTAAAAGGGGAGTACCAGGCCAAACATCCTAGGATGAGAGCTTATCGTAATGTTGTTCTTGATATTCTTAAAACTTTTGTAGAATATTTATTCTCTATGATTCCTAGAAGTCAGAATTTTATGGCTAATTCCCTTGCCACAACGGAAACAATTTTAAGATCCCTATTCATGCTACTAAAAAGTTTTAAATTCATGTGAAGCATTTCCTGGATTCCCCTGAAAATCTGATATATTGGCAAGTATTTTGGGATGATAAATAGATAAACATTTTTCTGTAGATGGAGGAGGAGTTTTCTAACTCCCATATTGATGAGGTGTGTAATGAAGATGATCAGGTAATTGAAGCTGCTAAAGTTGAGGTGCTGCAACTAAAGGACAATAACATTCCACAAGGTCTAGTACCTTTGGAAGAGTTATTCGATCATTATTATGTCGCAAAAAATCCAACAATGGTCCCCACAGAAGCAGGTGTTGAAGATGTAAACATTGGTACAACGGATAACCCCAAGATGGTCAAGTTATTGAGGTCTTTATCCCTTGAGTTGAAAGGTAAATATAAAGCTCTCTTGAGTGATTGTTCTGATTTTTTCTCTTGGGATTATTTATATTTAGAAGTGTACAACAAAGACATCATCCATCACACTGTCCCAATCAAGTCGTCTCAAAAGCCATTTTTTCAAAATTTGAGGAGAATCAATCCTAAGTTGCCACCATCGATCGAAAAAGAGGTAAATATACTTTACAAAGATGGTATTATAGTTCCTACTCAATTTTCAGATTGGATGTCTAACCTCATGCCTATAAGGAAGAAGACAGGGGAGATTCGTCTTTGCATATATTTCATAAATCTGAACAAGGTGTCCTTAAAGGAAAATTATCTTTTGCCAAAGATGGACCACATCTTGCAAAGGGTTGTCACAGCTTCAAGGATGTCATTCTCGATGGATATTCAAGATACAACCAGATCTTGGTACATGAATATTACCAAGAGAAAATAGCATTTACAATGCCATGGGGTGCTTTCATGTATGCCAAAATGCCATTTGGGCTCAAGAATGCAAGGGCTACATTTCAGTGAGCTATGGACATCGCTTTCTCAAATGAGAAGGATGTATATATTTTAGTTTACCTTGATGGTGTTACTATCTTATCACAGTCATATTATGAGCACCTACACCACTTGAGAATAGTGTTTCAAAAATGCAGGAAATTCAGCATCTCGTTGAATCCTAAGAAAAGCTTATTTTCCGTGGAGGAGGGAAAACTACTTGGGCACATCATTTCAAAATATGGCATCCACATTTATCCCTCTAGGATCAAAGAAATTCAGCAATTGGACTTCCCAAGGAACAAAAAGGAGATCTAGTCATTCAACGGTAAGATAATTTTTTTGGAGAGATTCATCCCCAATCTCACTGAGCACCTTAGAGATATGACAGATAAGCTAAAGAAGGACAATGAGGTAATATGGTCAGAAAATTCAAAGAAATCATTCAATTCAATTCAATTTTCTAACATGTGCTCCCACATTGATCAACCCTGATTATACTTTAGACTTCCTTATATGTTCATTTTCTTCCGAGCACTCTTTGGCTGTCGTACTAATGCAGAAAAATGATTAAAATACTGAGCAACAAATTTCCTTTTTCATGTGGACCATAAGAGATGCAGAGATGAGATACAAGATTATTGAAAAACAAGCTTTGGCCTTGGCGAAAGCATTAAAGGACTTTTGGATATACATCCTACACTCTCACATCATAGCTTATGTACTGAATGCAGCGGTGAAAGATGTGTTGATGCAAACTGATCCTGAAGGGAGGCGAGGGAAATGGATTGCATCCATGCTTTAATATGATCTAGAGATCAAGATGACAAAGCTGATCAAGGGACATGGTTTGGAAAAATTGATGGCAGAATCTAATTTACATGTGCTAGACATAAATCTAATTTTTTCACTTTCTGAAGAGGAGGTTGATGACTCGTTGACACAGATATCTCATATTTTCATTTCATCCCCTTGGTATGTTGATATAGTTTATGTTCTGAAAAATTTAAATCCTCCATTGGGTGTGTCTAAAAGAAAGGTAGATCACTGAAATTAGAGGCGTAAAAATATTGTATTTTAGAGAATGTTTGGTATTGGAAAGACCTGGGATGTGTTTTGTTGAATTGTCTTGTCGAAAGTGAAGTGAAGGAGGTGATGAATGAATTCCACAAGGGTGATTGTGATAGTCATTTATTCTGGAACACAAAAACAAACAAAGTTTTGAGGGTTGGTTTCTATTGGCCTAATATTTTATTTGATGTGTACAAGACCGTGATGAGTTGTCATGAATGTCAAATTTTCCAAGGGAAGAGGAAGTTTCTCCCGCTACCTTTGTAGCCCATATTAGTCTAGGCGCCATTTCAGTAATGGGGTATCGATTTCATAAGTGAGATCCATCCTTCATCATCCACCCAGCACAAGTGGATTTTGACGGCTACAGATTATTTTACAAAGTGGATTGAGGCAATCCCAACTAGTCAAGCAATTGATTTGGTTATCATTCAATTTACGGAATCTAATATCTTTTCCAGATTTGGTTGTCTGCAGAAGATCATCAATAATAATGTAGCTGAATTCAAGTCTAGAAATATGGTGGAATTTTGTGATAATTACAATATCACATTGGATCATTGAACTGCATACTACCTGCAAGGAAATGGATTGGCCAAGTCTTTGAATAAGTCTTTTTTCAATATTATGAAGAAGGTGTTGGAGGTAAATAAGAAAAATTGGCATAAGAAACTTATGAATGCATTATGGGGAGACAGAGTAAGTAATAATAATTCCATAGGCATGTCATATTTTGAGTTAGTGTATGGAGTTGATACAACCTTTCCTACTTCTCTTTTTGTTCCAGTCATGAAGATATTGCAAGAAATTTGCAACAAACCGGATGATGTTCAACGACGGATAAACTAAATGATTCATTTGCAACAAACTAGGGAGGAAGTGTTTCAAAACACTTCTAAAGTTCTAGAAAGAATCAAGAAAGTGTATGACCAGAAAAAAAATGTGGATGACCTCAATATGGGAGATGTGGTCCTCCATTGGGATGCTCAAAATAAAGATAAAGGAAAGCACGGTAAGTTCGAGAATTTGTGTAAGGGACCGTACATGATTTCAGCTTCAAGAGGGAAGCATGCTTACTTATTGGAGGAAATGAATGGAAAAGATTATCGAGGAGGACCAATCAATGGTAGGATTCTCAAGCACTACCTCTTTTGATAAAATTTCTGAAGTTTCTCAGCATCATTGTACATATCATTTTACTTTTCTGTTGAAGTTTCAATGAGTTAATCATCGAAGGTTGAAGCCTTAGGTGAATTCCATAAGGTTTCCTTGATTGGTTGTTGATTTTTTTAAGTACAATAAGTTTTGGTTTTAGTCAAATTCAGTTTAGTTTGTTAGTCAATTTTCAATTTTGAGTTTGGTATTTTGATTTCTGACTCCATGCCCAATGGATAAGGCTACTTCGTCTACGGTGTTCTTGACACCTCCAAGGAGATGCCATCCCCAGCTGGATCCAATGTTAGTGTCAGCCAGTTCTTCCTGTCAGCAGTGATCAAATATGATCTTACAAGGTTTTTGTTAGGGTCCTAAGTCAATATTTTATGGTTTTAGCAGGTCTTCAAATAAAAATTTGGCCACTGGCTAGTGTGTATAGGTCTGATACTACTCCTTTCAGAAATTTTCATGTTTTGATAATATCCATCATTCAAATGGATGAGTCACCACTAAAACGTCTCCATTATCATCTCATTCATACCACCATAGTCATCATTAAGCTCATTTCATGACATGTCACCATTAGGTCTTAGGGTCAAAATCATAAAAATCTGCCATTTCACCAATAAATATTGCATTGAAGGAGTAGTAATATGGAAAATGCTCAATAAAGTATTTTTATGTGTAATTTCATTTCAAATATGATGTAATATGTTTCTCAATTTTCTAAAGCTGCAAATTTTCAAGTCAAAGGTGAAAAAACACATGATGGGGCCACTACACCACTATGAAGAGAATTTGATTTCCAAAAGCTACAAAGGACCATACAAGAATGTATTTCACTCATTCTATTGGAATTGAGCACTAACTCACCTAAAAAGACCATCTTAGCACAAAAATCATCAAAGGACACTCTCAAAACGTGATTGGAACCCTCTCCAGGAAACCACGCTGTGTTTTTAACCCTTCGTTGTGTTTTCATTTATAGAAGCATAAAATTCAACTTCAATGGTTTTTAGTCCAAATTGAAGGTTCCATTAGCCTGTTGACAAGTAAGTTGAATCTCTTGCCACCTCCTATCAACATTTATTTCATTTTTCAGTGGTGAAACCATTCTACAGTCCCCATGCTACGTTTTTGGTGGGTGAGCTCCATATTTTGAGTTGCAAGAAAAAGCACCTAATTCACTACATATTCTACCCTTCCCCACACCCAAATACATTTATCACATCCCTCTCACCATCTCACCCTCAATTTCCTAACCCTTACACCTAACCCTAGCTCCTACGCTGCGCTTTTGGGAAGTTTTAGAGTTAGGATTGTGTTGTAATTTCCTACACTAATCCCTACACTCTTTTTGTCATTATTCACCCCCCTAAGCTACCTAATACACCTAACTACTACCCAAAAGTTTCCTACTCACATATCTTCTCCCTCGTCCCTTCATCCCCTACCCTCACTTACTTCCCCTTACTTTCACTAGGGAGGAAAGAAACCATACAGAAAAGGAGGAAAAGTGTCAAGGTTTGAGCCACTTAACACTTAGGAGTTGATGTCTTCATCATTGGCCAAATGGTGTTTTCAAAATGTAGGATGTTTAGGGTTTTGTGAGACAATCTAACAAGTGGGATATCATGCCAAGTTAACAAGATTGTTTTCCACAAACATTAGGAGAGATATGGTCACCATTGCAGGAGTGAGTTTTAAAATTTCAATTGAGGCCATAGCAACAGCTACAGGGATACCAAGCAGTGGAGAAAAGTGGTTCAAGAACTCATACTTGGTTTTTCAAAATTACACAGATTTCATTAAAAGTCATTATAAAGATGCAATCAAGAAATTTTTTCCTTTTGGAAAATCTCTAGACAATTTTTCTCCATTGATGAAGGCAATAATGAGGTATTTCACATGTGGGGGTATATTCTCAAGGTTGTACAAATATCATGTCAGATTGTATGCATTTAACAGGTGTAAAAACTCTCAACCTACCCTACTATCTCTACAAAAGATTGTCTAAAATGGCAAAGAAAGTGCAACATAATGAGATTGATCACCGAGCTAGTTTTTACCACCATGGCCTCTTCAAAAACATTGTCTTACACCAGCTTAAATAGATGAAAATATCTTGGGAGACATTCATTCAGTCCACTATCTTTTTTCCCCCTGCTAATCAGCCTACTAGCCAAAGTACACCATCAACATCATCGAAGCCAAAGGAGGTTGGCTCATCTAGCAGAATTCAAGAGGACACCTAGGGTTGAAATGAATCAAACATATCAAAGAGGAAAGAGATTTTTTTTTGCTCCAAACATTTTTGAAAGGTCCAAGCCTACATCAACTGAACATGTATCATCATCACACCATGAGGCACCTTCGCAAGATGAGGATCCCTTCCATCTTGACACTGACATGCTAGATTGGAGGTGAATGAAGAGATAAAAAACAGTAGAGAAAATCATCATGGAGAAATATGCTGAGAACATAGCACTTAAGGATAGCTTTTCAAAGGCCAACTTCCTGATTTCATTCTTGCAGTAAGAGAATATGAAATTAAAGGTAAACCGACTACTCTTGAATAAGCCTAAAGTTGATTTGAGAAAAGAAGATGTAAAGGGTAATGAAGTGGTTGAGATAGATGATTTAGATGATCAAGAAGAGTGGGTTATAAGGAAGAGGTCAAGGAATAGAGGCCTCAAAATGGCACTTGAGCAAAAAATAAGCACATCTCCACCAAGGACCCAAAAGACAGTTGATGAGCTCATATTGGCAGAAAATGAGAAGGATAGAGAATATTGGCTTGATAGAGTAAATTTTCACTTGGAGAAACTCTTGAAGAGGGAAAACAAGAACAAAAACATAAAACAGAACATGGAAATGCATTACTACTCAAGAAATTAGGTGTCTTCGGTAAGAATCAAGCAGTTGAAGGAAAAACTCAAGGAAACCCTAATGAATCAAAAAGAGAAGGGTAAGCTGGATTTGATTGTTGATGCTTCCCTCATAGCATAACATACCATCATAGGTCTCCATGGAGAAATTTTGGAATAATTTTGACCAAATTTGGAAAAAATTTGACAAATTTAGAAGTTTTTGGACATTTTGGCAATTTTACACAATTTTTGGTCCAAAAGGGTAGCGAGCCTCATGGTGCGCTTTTGTTGGGGGCATCCAAATGAAAAACATTTTGCATTTATAGATTTATTTTGACCTGTAAATCAACTTCAACTATTAGGAGAGCCATGTCAGCACATTCTGGTGGGTGAAATGGTCAAAAAACTACCAAAATATCACCTTTTTTCCTGTTGCTTTCATAGGCACGTTGTGCTTTTGGAGTAGTTATGGGAGAAATGATTTCTAGAGGGCTAGAAGAAGTCTTTTTAAGTTCTTGAAGATCCTATGTTGCATTAGACAGGAAAATATTTCTCCATCATCTTCCAAATATTAATTTGAACCTCACAAACCCCTCCAAAATTCACTTACAAGTAGAATGTTATGTTTTCTCCTAGCACGTTGTGCTTTCCTGTCAATTCGTTGCGCTTTTGCTTGGAACTCATTTTTCTCAGTTTTCTTAGTCCAGTTCAACTTTTTTTGATGTTATTTTTCATTTTTGGAGTTGTAACGATGCATTAAGGTGTAATTATGCTGGTTAAAGTGAAAATTAGGTGGATGCATTCTTTTAAATGCTTTTCAAGGTCAAATGTATTAGTTTTTCTATTGTGAGGAGATTTGGTCAACCTCCCTAGTCATTAGGTTTTGGTTGAGGAATTCATGTGAATTTTTCCTACACTCTAGGATTCGACCCCTGAGAGAGGGGAAATGGATTTTTGGTCTATATATATGGATTTTTGGTCTATATATATGGATTTTTGGTCTATATATCCTTTCAACCTTGGGACATTGTGGAGGCTAATAGAAAGAATCTTAATATCTTTCCTCATGACATTCATTTAGAATAATACAAATACGATAACACATAACATGTTTTACTAGCATATACCATGTACGATATTTAGTAACTTCAATACGAACCTCAAATTGACAATGAAATGTACAACTCTTTAGTTTTTGTAATATTCCTAAATTAGCACACAGCTAATTGGAATATTAATTTTTTTTTGGCTTCTTTGTTTTATGAATAAGAGGGTACGGAGACCCATAAATCTCCTTAATAGGAATAAAATCATTGCTAATATGAAAGGAGTACATCTTAGCAGCTTAATTAAGCACCCTTCTGTGCGAAAAATGGCTAGAGCACATAGATTGGGTCAACTTTGACCAAATCAACAACGTTTTCATGGAGGAGTGGCATTTATTATGGGATAGCGCAGTTTTGGAGGGAGACTCCATGCATGGAAGTAGTGCCTTTAATGATTGGGGCCAAGGGTGAGGAAGCTCACCACTTATATAAGGAAGAGGATGGCAGCCATGGATGATCACTTTTATGTATTTAATATTTCAGATTTCTGGTATGTTTAGACTTGTTGCTCTCTTCAGATGTTTAGCTAAGATTGCATTGATGTTTAGCACAAGTTTTTCCCAAGTGGTAATCCCACCTCTTTCATTCAGTGACCTCTAAGGAAGAGTGTTTGCATTAAATTCCACATTCAAGCATCAGGCCAAGGCTTTAGTATTAATGTACAACACAGTTCTTGTTGAGTTTGTGTTGTGTTGCAGGGCAGAAGTTATGGAGGGTTGATTTGGGTGATTTCTGAACTACATCTCATTGGAGGAAGGTTTCTTTCTCTTGGGAGGCTAGTAAAGAAGATCCTAGAGCATCATTGATACATTTGGCACCAGGATACAATGTTCTTATCCCCTACATCACAATATCAGTATGGATCTGTGTTATTCTAGGGAGGAGTTGCAGGGGTATTTGTAGTAGGTGATTTGGGGAGTGATTTCTTCAGTGAAGCGGCCAACCTTTCGTCCAGAGGATCTATTGGAGGAGAGCATACTTATTTTCATATCAGCTTCAACCATTACTCCTTAGTTACTTTTTTGTAGCATAATCTCAGCCCTAGGGCTGCAGCTCAGATTGTATTATAGGGTGTATTTCTCGGAAACCCTCTTGGGTTGTCTTGGAAGGTTGTTATAGAGCCTTGATCTTCATTTTGTGTATATTTCGAGGCATATATCAGCCCTTCATCTTTTGTGCATTCATTTGCTGTAGCAGTGATTCTATGACTGCAGTGTAGCAATCTTCCAACATTTTGATATAGTAGCAGCACCTCATTCTTGAGGGTTTTATCTATTGGAGGCTTGTTGTATTTTGTTATATGTTTTTTGGCCCATTATTTTATACATATTTGCTGCTGTTATGATTAGTGGAAAGGCTCCATATTGGTCTCATACTTTGATGTGATGTTTTACACTGTTATTCAAGCATTTTGTTCTATATTCCTGCTTTTCCCCATTTGGGAATATTACAGTGGTATCAGAGCATAATCTTGGCTCAGCTTGTGCATCTTAAGCCAAGATGTCATCGCAAGAAGGAGACCCTGTCATAGATAGAGAGAAGAGGTATCTCAGAAGAAGAAACCGAAAGTATGATTATACATATGATAAGGAATACAAGGGTAAAACCCCTTTATCATGAGGAGATGAGGAGGAGTTCTCAAGACTTCTTTTCCAAACTATGAAGGGCATTAGCAAATACATCATAGAAATGAGGATGGAGAGATATAGAGATTATCCAAGAGAGCTTGTGCATAAAGAAAGCTCTAGATTTTTACATTATGGGTGTGAGCATTCAGCTACACCATTAGATCTACAATGTGGTACCATGCCTACGTTCTTGGCAAGAGAAGAAGAGGAAGGAGAAACACCAAAGGAGGAGACTCTTGGTGACTATCTCCAAGAATATGAATCTCAATCTAGTAGATTCAAAGAGCATTTAAAATTCCAAGGGTTTTTTCAAATCAAAGAAGATAGAAGACCCAACAACCACAATAGAAGAAGAGGGTGCATGTAGCACACTTTGGGTAGATTATTTCTACCTACTTTTGATGGGTCACCCAAGAGCACAGCCAAGGCTTGGGTAAATAAGCTAGACACATATTTTCAGCTGCATCAAGTTTCAGAAGAAGAAGCCATTTGAGTAGTAGTGCTTCTTCTTGAAGGTAAGGCTTATGCCTGGTGGTTTTATGAATATTCTCCATTAAAAAATGAAAATATATCTACTTATGCAAATTTCACTAGGAGGTTAGTGAAAATATTTGATCTAAAATAGTATAAGACTTCCTTGGGAGAGCTAACCAAGCCCAAGAAATCAGAACCTTTACATGAGTTGGAAGGATCCATGAAACTAACTCCATTTCAAAACATTGTTGAGGGGGTTAAAGATATGGAACATATTTTGCCAAGGGAAAAAGCCCCACTTTAGCAAGAACTTTCTTCAAGAATAAGACATGAGGATTCCTCCTTCAAAAGGAGATCAAGCCAAAGGATCTCTTAATGATGAGGCATTCTCTAGTGAAAGAGCAAGAAAGAGCCTCCAGCGCTGTAAAAGCAGGAGGAGATATACCACCATTTGAAGAGGGAGATGAATAAATTTCTTCAACTAGGGGAGCTCTTGTATCTTTGCAAGAAGTTCCAAAGGATCTTACATATGAAGATCAGGAGAAGCATGTGTATATGTTGATAGGAGACGATACAAAACAATGGAGGAAGTGTGTTCAAACATTGAATATAGACTTGGGGACACACACTATGATAGATCATTCCCTTGTGATCAAGATTTTTGACACCAATGATATGTTGGTTGTACATGGGTTGATTACATTTGAAGAAGGCACCTTAGACTGTGAGATCTTCTAGAAGGTAGGAGAAGATGAGAAGGAGGGCCAGCATGAAGTGGTTGGGAACATACACACCCATAATTTTTAGGAGGTCTATGTAGAGAAGCAAGAGGATGATTTTCATAGTGAGAGTAGGGACAAATTAGTCCACTCACATACATAGCCTGCTCTAGGCCTTGATGTTTCATTGCATGGAGGCATTCCACCAGGGAGCCCCCCTGATTAGAAGATGATCAAAGATTTATATCAACATGTTTCACTACTCATAGATCCAGGAGGATTGGGAATAGTAGGAGGTCATGGTATAGCGCTGAGAGTCTTGGGTAGAATCAAGGAGGAGGGAGAAATTCTCCCAACATCATCATTACCCACTCTCACCTCAGATCTTGCGCTGAGAAAGGAGCAGCAGATGGAGGATAGCAGCCTTCCAATATGTGACTTTGGCATGGGATATGTCAAAGAGGAGGGCAGCCACATGATAGATCATCAGCGCTGTCACTTTGGAGGATAGATCCATATTGGAAATCCCAGCTGTTGATGGATTATTCCAATGATCTTTTTACTTTCATATACTTGATGACCAGCTACTAGAGGAGGGATATTTAGTCATAGATGAGGTCATATATTATCATGGTAGGATCTTCTTATCTATAGCATCCAAGCTTAAGGAGAAGCTACTACAAGTATCACATGAGGATTTTATCTTAAGCCACACTTATTCCATGAGAGCATACCATACCATCATGGAGGGATACACTTGGGAAGGCTTTGAAGAGGATATATATCAGCATTTGAGGAGATGCGTGGATCATGTGGAGATGGAGGAGATACA
The DNA here is from genome assembly GCA_034641835.2 of Pinus albicaulis. Classification (NCBI taxonomy): domain Eukaryota; kingdom Viridiplantae; phylum Streptophyta; class Pinopsida; order Pinales; family Pinaceae; genus Pinus; species Pinus albicaulis. The sequence continues at coordinate 322,273,331 of CM076583.1, read as the reverse complement.
TAACTCTTTGATGGAGTTATCACAGCCATCTCTTTCCTCTTGGGGAATGAGAGGGAATCTATCTATGAGCCACTCCATTTATGTGAGCATAGTATATGGTAAAGATCTTGTTTTTATGCATAATTATTTACTTGGTGAATATTTGCATTCATTTATCATACATGTGTAGGCCATTGTTCCAAGGGGGAGCATTCTTCCTTATAAACTTCATGGTCAACTTTGGGACATAAATAGTGTTAACCATGGCCACTCCCTTGGAGGATATAGGGAGATGATGTATCATTCCGGGTGTGCACCAAAGGCACCAAACAATTTTCACCTTCTCAAAGCATGTGAGAAGAATATGGCAGCAAGTGGTGGGGAAACCACTTACCATATCACTATCTGAGGCAGTCAGGAGATATATTGCATTAGTTCCACATGTGGCACTATGATCCACTTCCATTTTTTCATATGGAAGTTTATATATCTTTGGTTTTGATCCCATACATTAATGATATCCTTATTATTTTCATAGGAATGATTGGAGGGGGGATGCAAGTATTGGATGTGCCCTTTGGGAGAGAGATTCTCCATGTTTCTTATGTTTCATATTTCAGGGAGAACATTAGACCATCCATGATTGCTACTTTGGATCTCTTGTTTCCTTATGGGATGAGCCATTTAGGTAACTTGAGCACTTGGGAGGTGCCTCTCATGACTAGATGGGAGGAGTTTTTCTATGAATTACCACTCTGGAGGGTGATTCATTTTGTATGGATGATAGCTTGGAGATTGGAGATCCATATGGGAATGAAGGTTCCCCACATTTTTCAGTTCTGTCCTTGCATTTTCTTGGGGACAAGCAACACTTGGGAAGGGGAGGATTGTAATATTCCTAAATTAGCACACAGCTAATTCGAATATTAATTTTTGTTTTTGCTTCTTTGTTTGATGAATAAGAGGGTATAGAGACCCATAAATATCCTTAATAGGAATAAAATCACTGCTAATGTGAAATGAGGACATCTTAGCAGCTTAATTAAGCACCCTTTTGTGTGAAAATGGGTTGGAGCACACAGACTGCGTCAACTATGACCAAATCAACAACGTTGTCATGGAGGAGTGGCATTGATTATGGGACAACGCAGTTTTAGAGGGAGAATCCATGAATGGAGGTAGTGCCTTTAATGAGTGGGGCCAAGGGTGAGGAATCTCACCACTTATATAAGGAAGAGGATGGCAGCCATGGATGATCATGTTTATGTATTTGATATTTGAGATTTTTGGTCTGTTTAGAATTGTTGCTCTCTTCAGCTGTTTAGCTAAGATTGCAGTGTTGTTTAGCACAGGGTGTTCCTAAGAAGGAATCCCACCTCTTTCATTGAGTGACCTCTAAGGAAGAGTGTTTGCACTACATTCCACATTCAGGCATCAGACCAAGGCTTCAATCTTAATGTACAACACAGTTCCTGTTGAGGTTGTGTTGTATTGCAGGGCAAAAGTTGTGGAGGGTTGATTTGGGTGATTTCTGAGCTAGATCTCATTAGAGGAAGGTTCCTTTCTCTTGGGAGGCTTTTAAATAAGACCCTGGAGCATCATTGATACATTTGGCACTAGGAAACAATTTTTTTATCCCCTACAACGTAGTATCATCCTGTATCTGCGCTATTCTAAGGAGGAGTTGCAAGGGTATTTGCAGTAGGTGATTTGGGGAGTGATTTCTTCAGTGAAGGGGCCAGCCTTTCATCCGGAGGATATATTGGCGGAGAGCATACTTATTTTCATATCAGCTTCAGCCATTACTCTTTAGTTACTTTATTGTAGCATACTCTCAGCCCTAGGGCTACAACTCATATTGTATTATAGGGTGTATTTCTGGGAAACCCTTTTGGGTTGTCTTGGAAGGTTGTTATAGAGACTTGATCCTCATTTTATGTATATTTTGAGGCATATATCAGTCATTCATATTTTCTGTATTCTTTTTCTGTAGTAGTGCTTCTATGACTGTGTTGTTGTAATATTCCAAAATTTTCCTACAATAATTTGGAATATTAATTTTTGCTGATTTCACCTAGGAGGAGAATAAATGGGTAAGGAGACCCATGCATAATGAAAATCTCAATAAAATCTCTCATAGTATGAATGGGGATCATCACTAGAGCTGGTTTTCACACCCTCATGTGTGAATAGGGTTATTTTTAAGTGGACAAGGTCAAGTTTGACCAAGTCAACAACGCTGGGCCAAGAGGTGGAGAACACTTAGAGAAGCAGCACAGTATGAATGGGAAGAGGGTTATTTGGTGGAGGAAACCCTAAGAGGAGTGGCACCCATGGAGAGGGGCTTTCACTTGTTTAAAAGGAGGGCAAGGCAACCATTGTTTCTCATGCTTGTATTATTCATCACATTGTCTATTCAGACAATTGTGCATCCTTTGTTGTTTAGCAAGAGTTTTTGGGGGAATTCCTGTTTAGGATTCCTTCTCCTTCTTGAGAGGCCTCTTGAGGGATTGCAATGATTTTCCTCACATCTAGGCTTGAGGCCAAGCATCCTCCATCAAGAGAGCATTATTTCTGCAGTAGAATAATGTTGTGTTGCTGGGTGTTGCAATGAGGGTTCACTACACCACCTCCGTCAGCTATTTTTCAGAGGAGGAGTCTCTCTTCCCTTTGGGAGATCAGATTGGAGGCATTCCGGAGCTTATTGCAGACTTTGGCATCAATTCCAACTCATTCCCTAGCCCTACATCATAGTTTCATCTAGTGACTGCATTATTTTAGTGGAGCATTTGCAGTGGGGCTTTGCAGATATCTTTAGAGGGTGAGATCTTAGGTGAGAGGATCAGCCTTTCATTCTAGAGATCCATTGGAGGAGATCTTGTCATTGGTTGCAGCATCTTCAGTCTTCTCCATCCAGTTCTATTTCTAAGTTGCAGCTACTACCCAACAACTCCGGCATTTTGCACATTTTGTATTTTACAGCCAACCCTTCCAGGATTGACATGAGGTAGCCTTTGGGAGTTGAGATATTCACTTCCAATGTTGTATTGGGCCATATAATTGTACATGTATGTATTTGACATGTATAGCATGCAGTTGCTCTATAAAACTGTGTTGTCATAGCTTGAGCATACTTTTGTAGCAGTGGTTTTCTCAGGGTTTATGTATTTGTCTCTTGGGGGTTGAGTATTGCTTATCTTGAGTAGCATTTTCCTCAAGATCTTGTATTCATTTATTGCTGCTATTATTTAATGAGATGGCTATGGTTTTCTCTCACATTTCTATGAGTTTAGTGTTGTTGCTGCTCCGTTATTGTGTTTGCATATTGTTGTAGCGCCAACTTTAGAATATCTTGAGATATTCTCATTGTTGTAACATTTTCCTGATTTGGAATATTACAGCTGTAGCAATCTTCTCGCATTTTGATATAGTAGAAGCACCTCATTCTTGAGGGTTTTATCTATTGGAGGCTTGTTGTATCTTGTTAAATGTTTTGTGGCCCATTATTTTATACATATTTTCTGCTGTTATGATTAATGCAAAGGCTCCATATTGGTCTCATACTTTGATGTGATGTTTTACACTACTATTCAAGCATTTTTTTCTATATTCCTGCTTTTCCCCATTTGGGAATATTACAGTTTTCTAAGTAATTATGAGATATTTGAAAGGCCCATCAATATTCTCATTGAATACCACACCTTTACTCATGATATTATAATTTTCATAATCCCGTAAGTGATAGTTGAAATCAATAACTCCATATCCAATAAAGTAAACTTTTTGGATTTGACCTCAAGCTTTGTTCTATTTTCTCTATCAATATAGACAAATGATTCACAACCAAAAGTCTTCAGGAATCAGAAATTAGTAGTTTTCCTTTTTACCTATCTGTCCTCCTCTATAATGTCACCATTCAAGGAACTTGAAGGTCCTCTATTTATTAAGTAAACAAAAATATGGACAATATCTACCCAAAATTGTAAGGGAAATCCTACATGCAATATCATACTCCTTGCATGTTCAACGGTTGTCTTGTTAATTCTCTTTTAGACACCATTTTATTATGGTGTTCCTGGAACATTATTCTCTCTATGAATCACATGGTGTGAAGAATAACTAGAAAAATCCCTAAAGCAATATTCACCTGCATTATCTAACTTGAGACACTTCAACTTATTTGATCTTGTCTCATTCTCAACCAAATATTTTCATTCCTTAAAAGTACCAAAGACTCTAGATTTGTTTGTAATGTAATAAAACCAATTTTTCCTAGTTACATTATCAATAAAAGTAACATAATAATAAGAGACACTAAGATATGATACCTTTAAGTTGCTCCCAATATATTTGTATAAAAAAGCTCTAAATTTTCACTCTTATTTTCCTTCCCAACTCCAAGAAATCTAAATCCTTTTTGTTTTCCATAAATGCAATGCTCATAGAAGTCCAAATCAACCTTCTTCAAATCTAACAACAATTTCCTTGAGTGGAGAATTTGCATCACCTTCTCATTCATGTGCCCAAATATATGATTTCACAATGCTATATTTTCTCTTGTAGAAGCTAAATTAATAGAAATGTTATCATTACCAGTACATAAATACAATGTACCTGCCTTCTCTCCTTTTTCTATTTTAAAAATACACTAGTGAACTTCTGTGAATTCTTGTAAATGTAATTGTACAACCTTCACATCCCAATTTCCTTGTTGAAACTATATTTCTTCTTAAATCAGGAATGTGGCTTACCTATTTCAACAACCATTTATTTCCATTTTGTGATTTTCTCCATACCTTACCATTTCCCACAATTTTACATGGCTCATCATCACCCAAATAAAACTGTCCAAAATCACCTTGAATATAATATTCAAAACATTTCATATGAGGTGTTGCATGAAATTATAAAGACCCCAAGTTTGTCACTCAAGAATCAACAATGTTATCTATTGAAAGGATTAAAGCATTTTGTAACACATACCTACTACATATTACTCCTTTTTATTTTCTTGTTGTCAATATCCTTTCTTTTCTTTTAGAGACCAACAATATTTCCTCTTCATACATTTCTTCTGATTATGCCGTCATTCCAATCTCCCTCTAGATTTTGATTTACCCTTCTAAGAATTTCCACAATTCCTTAGGCACTTTCTTCTCTTCCTTTGTCTTCCCCTGTTCTCTACAATCAAATAATTACTTGACATCTCCCCTGTGATTTTGTGTCACATTTCCTCGCTAGGATAACACCATGAACACCATTAAATGTTAAAGTGTTTGAACCAGAGAAAAATTACTCACAACCACGACCAATCCATTTCAGTTTTTTGGAATGAGAAAAAAATAAAAATAGCCCTAACCTCATTATCAATGTTTAATCCCATTGAATTTAATTGAATGGTGATCATGTTAAATTCATTTTAATGTCTGGGAAATAGACTCACCTTCTGAAATATTCATATTAAGTAAAAATTTCATAAGAACTACTTTGTTGGAAGTTGAGGATTTTCCGTAAAATTTATCCAATGTCATCATCAAACCCTCTATTGTCTTTTCTTTTCAATGTTGAAAGCAACCGATGTTTTTAAGCGTATTCATATTTTCCCCAGTGCCTTTTTGTCAAGAATATCCATTCTTTGTCTTTTATAGTTAACAGATTCTTTTCTATTCTACCCAATGGTAGAAAATTATTTTTTTTTATATCTAGAATCTTCGATTTCTATCTTCCACGGTATTTTTGGCCATTAAAATTCTTGACCCTAAAACCTCATTCTACCACTGCTCTCAATTGAACTAGGAAATCTTCTTTCTTATGAGTTTTATTATGAAAATAAACCTTTTACTCTGATACCATTTGTTAGGAATAAAATGAAAAAGCAATAAAAATAAAATAAATTTGGAAATAAAACATAGAATGAAGCAATACATAAGAGACACCAATATACATGGTTCATCCCATTTGAGTTACACCCGAGAAGAAATAGTTATTCCTTAATTTTATTTTGTAATATTCCCAAATAGGAACAGTAGGAATATAGTGCATAAACATGGAAATAACAGTGTAGATCAATGCATAAATGTGAGAGGCCAATATGGAGCCTTCTTATTTATTATAACGGCAGCAAACATGTACAAAGTAATGGGCCACAAACCATACAACATGAAAGAATAAGCCTCCAATAGATAAATCCCTCAAGAAAGAGGTGTTGCTATTATATCAAAATGTCGGAGACACTGCTACAACACAGTCATAAGAGTACTGCTACATCCAATTAACATAAAAAAGATAGAGGGCTGATATATGCCTCAAGAGATACAGAAAATGAAGATCTAGGCTCTATAACAACCTTCCAAGACAAACCAAAAGGGTTTTCGGGAAATACACCCAATAATACAATATGAGCTACAGCCCTAGGGCTGAAAGTATGCTGCAATAAAATAACTAAAGAGTTATGGATCAAGCTAATATGAAAATAAGTATTATCTCCACCAATGGATCCTACGGATGAAAGGCTAACCCCTTCACTGAAGAAATCACCCACTGCAACTGCCCCTACAACTCCTCCCTAGAATAACGCAGATCCAAAATGATATTGCATTGTATGGGATAAAAACAATGTGGCCTAGTGCCAAATGTATCAATGATGCTCCAGGGTCTTCCTTAATATCCTCCCAATGGAAAGAAACCTTCCTCCAATGAAATCTAGCTTAGAAATCACCTAAATCAACTCTCCACAACTTCTGCCTTGCAATACAACACAACCTCAATAGGAATTGCATTGTACCATACGACTGAAGCTTTGGCTTGATGTCGGAATGTGGAATATAGAGTGAAAATACTCCTCCTAAGTGGGCACTAGAAGTCCCCCAAGGATAGAGGTGGGATTCTCGCTCGATAACACCCTGTGCTTAACAAAACTGCAATCTTAGCTAAACAGCTAAAGAGAGCAACAAGTCTAAACAGACCATAAAATCCAAAATATCAAACATAACATAATGATATATGGCTGCCATCCTCTTCCTTATATAAGTGGTGAGCTTCCTCACCCTCGGCACCACTCGTTAAAGGCACTACTTCCATGCATGGAGTCTCCCTCCAAAACTTCATTTTCCCATAATGAATGCCACTCCTCCATGATAGCGTTGTTGATTTGGTCAAAGTTGACCCACTCTATGTGCTCCAGCCCCTTTTAACACATAAGGGTGCTTTATCAAGCCACTAAGGTGATCTGCTTTCACATTAGCAGTGATTTTATTCATACTAAAGAGATTTATGGGTCTCCATACCCTCTTATTCAGAAAACTAAGAAGAAAAATCGAAATTTAATATTCCAATTAGCTGTGTGCTAATTTAGGAATATTACAATCCTCCCCTCCCAAGTGTTGCTTATCCCCAAGCAACTGTAAGGATAGAACTGAAAAGTGTGGGGAGCCTTCATTCCCATATGGAGCTCCAATTTCCAAGCTATTATCCATACAAAATGAATCACCCTCTAGAATGGTCATTCATAAAAGAACTCCTCCCATCTGCTCATGAGAGGAACCTTCCAAGTGCTCAAGTTACCCAAATGGCTCATCCCATAAGGAAACAAGAGATCCAATGTAACAATCATGGATGTTCCAATGCTCTCCCTAAAATATGAAGCATAAGTAATGTGGAGAACATCACCTCTAATAAGAACATCCAATCCATGTGTCATCTCTCCAGCCATGCCCACAATAATGATAAGGACATCATCAACATATGGGATCATAGTTAGAGTTATACTGGCTGCCATATATAAAATTGGAGAAGGATAATGATCCCTCAAGTGCAACCAGCGCAGTTTTACTCCAAACTGCCTTAGAATAGGATATGATGAGTGGTTTCCCAACCACTTGCTTTCTGCCCCAATCCTCTCACATTCTTGGAGAAGGCGTATTATGTGAGGTGCACATTGAGCACACTTTGAAAAAGATATCATATCCAGAACATTTCCTAGGGAGTGGCCATCACCATCACTTCTTATGTCCCCAAATGGATCATGAGGTCTATAAGAAATAATACCCCATATTGGAGCAATAACCTATACATGGATGGCAAAGAAATACAAGAACATAGTAAGTGAATCATGATGCACATAAACACAATTCTTACCAGGTACCTTGAACAAGTTGGTGAAGTGGCCCATAGATGAACCTCTTCTCATCCCCATTGAGGAAGGAAGTGGTTTTGTTAACTCTATCAAAGAGCTATGTCCCTCCTTCAAATAATCCATGCATCCCCTCATGTGATGGTGCATCTCCTCTTTGATCCCTTTCCAAGTGAATCTTTCTATGATAGTACGATATGTCCTCATGAAATCCGTGTGACTAGAGATCAAATCCCCATGTGATGCAGGTCAATGCTTCTTCTTATGCTTTTAGTTCCAAGTCAAGAAGATCATATCCTGGTAGTAGATGTATCCATCCACCACTTCTGAATCATAGTGCAAAGTATGGGAGAAAATTAGCCCATACTCTCCCAAGAGTAACTAGAGAAACAATAGATCTTGTTGCCTCCTTACACCTCCATCATACAAACCATGAGGTGGAAACATGATGATTGACATGAATAATTCCACATCATCACAATGCACCCAAACTCTTTGCTTCCATATGATGTAAGTGCCATGCCAAGTCCCATCCCACAACATACCCTTGGAAGTAGGATATGTCACCTGCTGACCAAACTCTTTCCAGTGTAGCCAACACATCCTTGCCTCCTGCTTCCCCGTGTCATAGATCTGCAAGTGGCTCACCAACCTCTTGCTTATCAACATCACCCATCCACCTAATGGTGAGTGTCTACGGTCATGCTCCCAATGGGTATTCCTCCAACGGAGAATACCATCCTCCCAAATCAAATCAATATCTCTACACTTCATGGGATGTTTTTTATGAAACCAGCTCCAAAAATAGAAGAAAAGAGAGATCAACGCCTTAGAAATCAGCCACTTTGAGGGGGCAACGTCCAATACATTACATAAATTAACAATTCTTGGATGATACAAAAGACCAAAACCTCCTTCTATATGTAGGAGTCCATGGGGCCACAATATAATCCTAGCCAACCTAACAATAATATTGTAAGGGCACAATAATAACAATATTGGGGTTACAGGGGTACAACAATAACAATAAGGGGGCTACATTAATAACAATAAGGGACTACACTAGTAATATAGGGACCTAACATGCCCCTCTCCTTCAAAAAAGTGTTGTCCTCAACACTTGAGTAGCTCTGGGTGCTTCTATATAAAATTCTCATCCTCCCATGTAGAATCTTCGGTGGGTAAGTTCTTCCACTTGATGAGATACTCTGAAATTGATTGATTTCGTATCTGTCAAGTTATTTTTTCCGTGACCGCTTCAGGTTCCAATATAATTTTTCCTTCCTCATAAAGTTCTAGCAATATTGTTTGAACTGGAATATTTTCAACTATAACCTTCTTTAAGCATGAAACATGGAAAACTGGATGCACTCGCGAAGAATCGGGAAGCTCCAATTTGTATGCCATAGTACCAATCTTTTGCAACACCTTTTAAGGACCATATTACTTTGGAAATAATTTATTATCCTTCTTAGCTTTCTTGAGGGACATTTGTTTGTATGCTTGTAGCCGTAAACATACCCAGTATCCTACATCAAAAATTCTCTCGCTACGATGTTGATCTGCCTATTGTTTCATTCTATTTTGTGCCAAATTTAGGTTATCCTTTAAGAGTTGGAGAAATTCTTGTTGATGCTCGATGTGATCTTCCACTGCTTCAACCTTAGAATTTTCTCTTAAAGATGATATGATGGATGGTGGATGATATCCATAAAGTGCCATAAATAGGGTAATTTTTGCTGTAGTATGGAAGGAAGTGTTATACCACCATTCAGTGAGAGGTAACCACTTGACCCATTGTGTTTGTTTATTAGATACAAAACAACGAAGATATCCTTCCAAACATTTATTTACTATCTCAGTTTAACCATCAGATTGAGGATGATAAGATGATATATGAGCTAATTGAGTACCCAAACAAGAAAATAACTTTTTCCAAAAATTTCCAGTAAAAATGGGATCTCTGTCGCTCACAATAATCTTTGGGTTTCCATGTAGCTTTTGAATTGTGTCCATAAATGTAGTAACAACTGTACTTGCTTTAAATGGATGAGATAATGCTCAAAAGTATGCATACTTGGTAATTCTATAAACTACCACCATGATGACACTCTTTCCTTCGGACTTAGGTAAACCTGTGATAAAGCCATTGAAATATCCTCCTGTAATATCCCAAGAGGGGATTGCTCAGCAAGACATGCCTGAAAAACGCATTTTTCAGGAATGTATGCTCCAGAAACCAAGATCAGCCCTTGGATCCCTTATATCTGGTAATATAAGACCCACATCCAAGAGGAGATCAGAAACAAATTAAAGTAGGTGGGTTAATCAGGTCTCCCACACCCAATTATGCTTTGAAACTGCCCAATGAGGGACTGCAGCAATATATAAACACTGTATTGGAGTAGAAGTAGACTAATAATACTTGGTATATGTTAATAAACACTTTAATATCATTAATATATGCAGAAGCAAGGAAAGTGATTCATTCCACTCACAAAGGATGGGGAAAAGCAGCAATTTATGCACTAAAATGATTAATATCGATATCTGCATAAAAACAGAGGGTAGGGATAGTTGTATCTGATAGCTTAGTTCATGAGGGACCTACGCTCCAAATTTTAGCTCAAACAAAGCATTCTAGCTATGTTAAACAGCTCCTCCTTCCCCAACTAGGCTTAAAACCCCTGATTCCCCAAGGCTTAAAGCATGCAGAAATTTACTGAAGCACAAGAGCATAATTTACTGAAGGGTTTAGCTGAAATAGGGTCTGAACATTGATAAATCAGATCAGGGACATGGTTCATACATTTTACATGAAAAAAGACAGAGATTTTACATAAAGAATGCCTCAAAATAGAGGGGCTGCAACAAAAGAAAATGTAGAATGTGTTAGATAGCATAATATTTAATGGCTGAAGTAGTGTTTCATTAATTTTTATATCTAGAGTGGATCTGAGTATACAAGTATAGATCTATTATAGATCTGAATAGCAAATGAGCTCTTTATTACATTCCCCTTGGGGATCTCTGCAAAATATGAGCAGTTGTGAGTAGATCTGAGATCTAAGTCACAGATCTGCAGTAAACTTCAGAAATTTCTGAAGAATGTGATGCACAGCAGATCAGATCTGAAATGGAACATATATTGGTTGGCCAATCTATGGATCACCACATTGAAGGAAAAGAGCCCTTTCACCGGAGATCTCTCCTCCAAACGGATGTCAAGTGAACACTGCAACTCTGCCAGCAAAAAGGACACAGATTCCTCAAGGAACTGTGCAGATGAAGTGAAGAACCCTTTGGTATGATGCCAAGATCTGAATTTGCAGCTCCAAATAGCTATTGCACTCCTGCCAGTGATTTAGATGACTCCACCACTACAAATATGCAATAGAAATATTCAGATCTAAATAGATCTGATTCAACTTGCTGCAACTATCTAGACAATGAAACCCCAAACAGGAATTACATTGCCAAGGGAGGTGAAGCTTGGCCAATGCCGAATAGTGGACCAAAGCAGCACAATCTCCTCCTATAATCCTCAAAGAAGGAGGGAGGATTCCTAAACAGGAAACCCTCACTATTCTCTTGCTAAACAGCCCAGAGAATTAGAATTAGTCTAAGGAGACTAATTTCTGAATATCTTCAACAACCTTCTCTTTGAGCCTTCTCCTTACTTTTATAAGATAAGGATGTGCAAAACCCTAAACCACCTCAAATGAATTAACCCCTTTCACATGGGATCCTCCTTCTAGAACTGTGTTGGGTCTTCAAAGTGGTTCAATGTATCTGGACTGCTGAGTGATTTGGTCCTGTTGACCCAGTCAAGTGGCTCAATCCTGTTCACACACAAGTTGCTTTTATTAAGAAAGCCCTTATTTGTCTCTGTTCACATTGGGCATTGATTTATTTTCATGCTTTAGGAGTTTTTTCATGTCCTCCTTTACATTTTATTCATCAATAAATAAAATTAGAACAAAATGAAATATTCCTATTAGCTTGGGCTAATTAGGAATATTACACCTCCCAACGTTGACTTGGAATGGACAAAGGTTGTGGAAGACCCAAGGTCTTAATTGTCTCAACTTTATTTTGCTAGAAAACCAAACATTCTGCCACAAACTTTTGAATATTAGATTTAAGGCCATCCCAAAAAAATTCTTTCTTCACCCTATGGTAAGTTTTTTAAAATCCTGATCATCCTCCTAAAGGAGAAGTGTGCAATTCCAAAATAATATTTTGTTTTAGTTGGAAATTCTTACAAAGATATAAGCGATCTTTGTACCATAAGGAATCATTTTTCCAAATAAATGTATCAGATGTACTAGGATCTTGCTGCAACTTTTGAATGAGTGTCCACACTTCTTCATTCTTCTTCCATTCATCCCTTGCTTCGATTATCCAATCTGGTTGGATAATAGAAATGGCACAAAGCAATGCTTCCACCTCTTCATTCTTTCTTGAGAGTGCATCTGCAACAACATTTAGCTTCCTTTTTTGTATATTATTTCAAAGTCATAACCCAACATCTTTGTGACCCATTTTTGTTGCTCTTCTGAAGATAGTCTTTGATCCAAACAGTGTTTAAGACTATCATGATCAGTTTTTACCTTGAAGTGTCTTCCCATTAGGTAAGGTCACCATTTCTTTAGTGCATCTAGTACTGCTAACATTTCCTTCTCATAAATAACTTTCTGTAAATACTTTCCTTTGATTGGACGACTTTCAAAAGCAATGGGTCTTCCTTCTTGAATTAAAACAGCACCAATTCCATTTCCTGAGGCATTACATTCCACAATGAAAGTTTTTGTGAAGTCTGGCTTAGCTAAGACCGGTGCTAGGCACATTGCCTCTTTAAGATGTTCAAAGGCCTTAGTTCCTTTAGGTGTCCATGAAAATGCATCTTTATTCAATAATGTTGTTAGAGGTGCTGCTATTCTCCCATAATTCTTAACAAACTTGTGATAGTACCCTGTTAACCCAAGAAATCCTCACAACTGCTTTATGGTTGTGGGGACTTTCCATTACTTAATGGCTTTAATTTTGTTAGGGTCTACCTTAACACCCTCGTGAGATACAAAATGACCCAGATATTCCACCTCTTGTACTCCAAAGAAACATTTGGATGTTTTTTAATATAATTGTTTCTCCTACAATAGCTTGAGCACCCTGTTAACATGTTGAACATGATCCTTCCAATACTTGCTATAGATTAGTATATCATAAAAAAATACTAGCACAAATTTTCTAAGGGTTTGAAAATGGAATTCATCAACCCTTGAAATGTAGAAGGTGCATTGGTAAGGCCAAAAGGCATGAAAAAAAATTCATAATATTCCTCATGAGTTTGAAATGTTATTTTCAGAATATCTTCAGTCTTCATTCTAATTTGATGATATCCTGAACGAAGATCCAACTTGGTAAAATAAATTGCTCCATGTAATTCATCAATCACAAGAATGGGAAATTTATCTTTAATGGTGAGCTTATTGATCTCCCTATAATCTAGACACATGCACCATGATCCATACTTCTTGTGCACCGATACTACTGCAGCAGAGAAAGAACTTTGACTAGGTTGAATTATACCAGCCTCTAACATTTCTGTAATCATACGTTCAATTTCGCTCTTTTAGACATAAGGATATCTATACGGCTTGGTGTTTGGAGGAACAAATCTTGGAATCAAATGAATAGCATGATCATGATCACTAATAGGTGGGAGTCTTTTGGGAGTTTCAAACACCTTGGAATGATTGTCCAAGACTTTTTGGAGATCTGCAGAAATAGATGATTTTGATGTTGGAACTTCTAGTGTAATATCCTGAAATGGAAATCAACAACTTTTTCACTACTGAAGAAATCCTTTTGTCAGAAATATGAACAAGGCTATGTTAAAGATGGACTGAGATGGATTTTACCAGTTGTTTCACCTCTAAAGAGATGATGAGAACCCGAGGCTTCCTGACCCTTTCTCAGACTCTGCCTATAGCTATGAAAATATTTCTTCCTTCAGGAAGATCTTGCTCAAAGGATGAGCTACAGCAACATCTGAACTCTAACAAGCAGCAGCAACAATGAAATAAATTTACTCATGAAATGTGAGAAGAGTGCAAAACTGATATATAATCTGTAGCAGCAAATGATATACAAAATCCTTGAGGAAAGGACCTCTCAAGGTGGGCTCAAATCAACCTCAAGGGAAAATGTACATAAAATGGAGAAACACAACTGCTACATAACCCAACTACTCTATAACTGTGCAGTCTATAAGGGAAAATGACTGCAGACTGAAATATACAATAATGATGTGACAATATGAGCTCAAATAAAGTTAGGGGATCAAGATCTCAACCCTAGAAAACAACACAATAACAATCCTCCAGGGGATTGGCTAAAATACATAAAACAGAAAAATGTCAGAGTTGCAGTGTAGCTGCTGCAACTCAAATACAATACAACATGGGAGAAGGATGTAGATGCTGCAACCAATTTAGAAATCTCCTCCAGTGATCTCCAAAGTGAAAGGATGCTCCTTTCACTGAAGATTGCACTCTCTAGTGCACCATGTGAACTCCTCTTGCAAACCCTCTCTGAAAATAACGTTGTAAGAGGAAGGGACTGTGATGGGAATGAGATGAAACAATGGCATAATGCCAAAATCTGCAATATAAGCTCCGAGATCTCCTTTACTGATCTCCTAGAGAAATATATGGCTCCTCCTCTACGAAACAAGCTCCGGGAATGAGTGTGGATGGTCCCTCACTGCAACACCAGAAACTCCAGTGTTTCTGCCCAACATAATAACACAGTAGCTAAAGATGAATTCTTTGGCCTCAAGCCAAGATGTGAGGAAGATGAAGAATAGCTCCTCCAAGGCCTCCCAAGGAAGAGGAGGAAACTCCTAAACAGGAATCTCTCTTGTGCTAAGCAGCAAAAGCTATCTCAATTGAACAACTAAAGAGAGCAAATCAAAATTCTCAAGCATGAAATGAACAATGGCTCTCCTTCTTATTTTTATGCAAGGAAGGCTTCCTTGCCATGGACCCCACTCATTAGGGTTTCTCTCATCCTCTATTTTCCCTCCCTTCAAAACTGTGCAGTCTTCTTGAGCAAGCTTCTCCTCTTAGCCACGTTGTTGACTTGGACAACCATGGCCTAGCTTACTTTCTTTTTGCCCTTTTCACACTAGGGACTGCCAAGTTTAGCCACTTAAGTGACTCGTTGCACCTTAGGATATTTTATTTTGCTGCTACATGGGCTCCCTTACCCATTTTATTCCTTTTATTAAAATAAAATAAAAATTAATGTTCCAATTAACATAGTCAAAAATTTGGAACATTACAGTCCTCCCCTCCCAAAGATTGCTTGTCCTCAAGCAAGTGCAAGGGTAGAACTGAAAAAGATCCTCCACTCAAGGCATGGAGTCTGAAATATCATCATGTAGACCCTCCATCCCCCAAGCAATCAACCAAGCAAAATGGGTCACCCTCCAACTAGGCAACTCCTGAAAATACTCCTCCACCTTATGCTCAAGTAGAAAAGGTGGGCTGAAATTATGATCCTGGTAGACAAAGTAGCCTACCTCACGCTGTCCTCTTCTCCACTTATGATAAGTGAAGAGTGTTTTCTGATCCTGGGCTGCAAAATATTTTCCCTCAAGTGGCAAGATGAAGACTAGATCTCCAAGGATCTCTCCTCCAACGCTGCAAATCATGCTAGCTAAAATCATCTCATATGTGATGAGTTGGAATTCATCATCATATGGCATCCAAACAAACATGTGGGTCACCTCATGGAAAAACAAATGGCTGAACATGGTGACCATATCATCTCCCATACTCCTCTTGGAGCATGAGCTGCAAAAACAATGGAGGTCCCTCCTCCCAAAGGGCACATCCACCCAATGAGTTCCTCCCTTCTCATGATGCATATGGGGCTGCTGCTGATATAAGGCTGAAATAAAATGGTCTTCAAAAGAGACCCAAGCCACCCCATCAATCATACAAACCATGAAGTGCCTCCTCGAAAAATTTAAGCTCTCCAAATAGCTCCTCCCACATGAAGGAAAGAGGTGAAGCTTGGCAATCAGGGGATGCCCATTGTTTCTCCTGAAACATGCAACATGCAAAGTAGGGAGAATCACACTCCCAATGGGCATCTTCAATTCATTTCCCACTTCCCAAACAAAGCTCCCCATGACAAAAGAAAAATCTGCAATGCATGGAAGTAAGAGCAAATAGAAGCAAGCTGTCACATGACAACCGGAAAGTGGATCATTGCCCCACCAATGGGACCTGCGCAGTGCACTCCTTGCATGCATTAAAATAGAAAGTAACAACTACTTTCCCAGCCACTTTTTAGCTTCCACATTCATCCTGCAAGATGTGATCATGAAAACATACCTTGGTGCCAAAGATGCACACCAAAATCCATGTGGCTTTCCCCCACAATCCACTTTTAAGATAGCCATCATATTTGCTGCAATAGACCATGAGCATAACCAAACATAGTGTACAAGAAGGAAATATCCTCCTTGATATAATATGCTTCTCACAGGAATAAGAGAGTTCCAAACATAAAGCAAATGGTTACCTCCCTCATCATGTACTTTGGCCTTTGCGCTGAAATGGCTCAAGTGAGAAGTCCCCCTTACTGCAACATAGTAGGATAGTGGTTGTGCCAACCATCTCATCATCTCTTGGGCTATGCATCTAGCCATATGCTGATATGCCCCCATCTAAAATCCCTCCCAATTGGACTCCTCCATCAGTAGATAGTATGCATGAGAATGCCGGAAAGTAGAATCCAAGTTGCTGCATGTAGGTGTCTCTTCTTGTGCTTGTGAGCCCAAGCCAAGATAATCAAAACATAGCAAGGGATGCTGCCATCCATTACTTCCTCATCCTCCTCTCCTACATGCCTCCAAGACACATCACTTATGAAGTGGTTTTGAGAACACTTCAGCAAGTAATCCAAGCTCTCAAGTAAAAGCGTTGCTGGCCTTTGGAGTAGGGCCATTGTCATCTCAAAGCTCCCTTCTTTGACATGAATCTTGCCAAAGACTCCTCCCATCATGTTGCTGCAAATGTAGAGCCCCTCCCATGAAGAAGGTGTTTCTTGGCCATCCAAGTCCAAAGAGAAATTCCCTTGCACTATGCTAGTGCCTCCTCTTGCTCCCTCAACATCCAAACAAAATCTGAGCAAAAATGATGTTTGCTTCTCCTTCATAGTTCCACCAATCCAAATATGAAATGGGAACATGATGAATGGTAAAAATAATCCCATACCCTCATTATGTACCCATGCTCCTTTCTGCCTCATGGTGTAAGTATCATGCCATCTCCTCTTCCTCCTCAAACCCCATGAAAAGGAATAGGTCACATGTTGGCCAAACTCCCTCAAGAGAAACCAATGCAGCATGGCTTCTTGCTGCCCCATATCATAGATCTACAAGAGGCTCACCATCCTCTTGCCTCCCATCCACATCCACTCAGATCCTAGTGGATGCTTCCCATCATTCTGCAACTTGGCACCTCCCCAACAAGAGCTGCCATCATCCCAAAACAGATTGTCACCTTTGCATTTCATGGAATATTGAAATGCAATCCTTTCCATGGTCCATGTCTCAAAACCTAACCTTAGATGTGGTACATAACTCATCAATGTTGCATGAGGATGATAAGGGTTTCTTCCTCCCTTGATCAAATCAAGGTGGCACGGCGCTGTTGAAGTCTTCTCCTTAAGATAGTCAGCATGAAATAGTATGCAATCTCTCAAAGAATGTGTTGAATCATCATAAAATGGAAACTCATGCATACCTTTGCAAATGTTGGGAGAGTCTTGTGTGGCTGCAAGAATCTCTTCCCCAGCTGTGCTAGCTACCTCAACCGCTGAAGATGGAGGCTGCTCCTCCATGATTGTGATAGCGCAGGCATGTGCCTCTTCTGCTGGTGGTGAGGGCTCTTCCCTACTTTGGCCAAATAATCTGATCAATATATGAGAAAAATCAGCAAGAGTGGAAACCCTTGCATGCCTCTCATAGTTGAACCACCAAGCCTTTACTTCTCCCTCAAGGTGCAGCGCTGCAATTGCTACAGCCTCTCTATCTAACACAAGATGTAGTAGGAAGAAATCCTCTAGCTTCTTCACCCAAGCCTCTGCTACACATGTGAGTGACCCATCAAATGTAGACAACAGAAATCTATTACCTTTCATCATCCCATGACTGTAGGGCCTTCTTTCCTCCTTCTGCTGAATATAGTGAGGGAAAGATAGAGTCTCTTGAAAGACTCTAGGGTTTGTTCTATATTCAGCAAGGTACCCACTTAGAACTTCGAATTCCAAGTGATCTTCATGCCTCTTCTCTGCTTCTTTGTGAGAATAGGAGGTGCATGTTTCTTCCTCTTCTCCTTTTTCTGTATCCTCAACCTCCTTGGAGAGGTTGTTGTTGGATCTGAAAATTGATGAGAGTAATCTCATCCTCTGCATCATCTTGACCTCTTCTTCTCTGAAATTCAAACCTCACAGGCTGAGCCAAGTTAGAAGCTCTGATACCACTGTAATATCCCGAAATGGAAATCAGCAGCTTTTTCACTGCTGAAGAAATCCTTTTGTCAGAAATATGAACAAGGCTATGTCAGAGATGGACTGAGAGGTCTTTTACCAGTTATTTCACCTCTAAATAGAGGATGAGAACCGAAGGCTTCATATCCCTTTCTCAGACTCTGCCTATAGCTATGCAAATATTTCTTCCTTCAGGAAGATCTTTCTCAAAGGATGAGCTACAACAACATCTGAACTCTAACAAGCAGCAGCAACAATGAAATACATTTACTCATGAAATGTGAGAAGAGTGCAAAACTGATATATAATCTGTAGCATCAAATGATATACAAAATCCTTGAGGAAAGGACCTCTCAAGGTGGGCTCAAATCAACCTCAAGGGAAAATGTACATAAATTGGAGAAACACAACTGCTACATAACCCAGCTACTCTATAACTACGCAGTCTATAAGGGAAAATGATTGTAGACTAAAATATACAATAATGATGTGAAAATATGAGCTCAAATAATGTTAGGGGTTCAAGATCTCAACCCTAGAAAACAATACAATAACAATACTCCAAGGGATTGGCTAAAATACATAAAACAGAAAAATGCTGGAGTTGCAGTGTAGCTGCTACAACTCAAATACAATACAACATGGGATAAGGATGTATATGCTACAACCAATGTAGAAACCTCCTCCAGTGATCTCCAAAGTGAAAGGATGCTCCTTTCACTGAAGATTGCACTCTCTAGTGCACCATGTGAACTCCTCCTGCAAACCCTCTCTTAAAATAACGTTGTAAGAGGAAGGGACTGTGCTAGGAATGAGATGAAAAAATGGCCTAATGCCAAAATCTGCAATAGAAGCTCTGGGATCTCCTGTGCTGATCTCCTAGAGAAAGAGATGGCTCCTCCTCTACGAAACAAGCTCTGGGAATGAGTGTGGATGGTCCCTCACTGCAACACCAGCAACTCCAGTGTTTCTGCCCAATAGAATAACGTAGTAGCTGAAGATGAATGCTTTGGCCTCAAGACAAGATGTGAGGAAGATGAAGACCAACTCCTCCAAGGCCTCCCAAGGAAGAGGAGGAAACTCCTAAACAGGAATCCCTCTTGTGCTAAGCAGCACAAGCTATCTCAGTTGAACAACTGAAGAGAGCAAATCGAAATTCTCAAGCATGAAATGAATAATGGCTCTCCTTCACCTTTTTATGCAAGGAAGGCTTCCTTGCCATGGACCCAACCCATTAGGGTTTCTCTCATCCTCTATTTTCCCTCCATTCAAAACTGCGCAGTCTTCTTGAGCAAGCTTCTCCTCTTAGCCACGTTGTTGACTTGGTCAACCATGGCCTAGCTTACTTGCTTTTGGCCCTTTTCACACTAGGGACTGCCAAGTTTAGCCACTTAAGTGACTCTTTGCACCTTAGGAGAGTTTATTTTGCTGCTACATGGGCTCCCTTACCCATTTTATTCCTTTTATGAAAATAAAAGCAAAATTAATGTTCCAATTAACATAGTCAAAAATTTGGAACATTACATCTAGTGAGCATAATTGTGCAATTACGCCTCATTGTTCTTTCTTCAGAAGATTTTTCATGACATTAGAGCTTATTATCTTTCCCAACTTCCCTACGATAGCCCATAATTTGACTTTCTTTCCTTCTGAAAAAAATTTCAAGAAAAGTTCTTGAAAATTAAAAGCTACCATCCCCAAAGAATGTAACCATTGTACTCCTAGTACAACATCAACACCTCCCATTGGAATGGAAAGCATTAGAATATTCAATACATACTCCCCCATGGTTAGCTTGATATTATGGCATTTTCCAGAGCAATTTATAGTTCCTCCATTTGCAACCATCACTTGACATTTTGGTGTTAGGTATAGGAAACAATTCAATTCCTTGGCTACCTTACCCATTTTAGAAGTATTTTTCCTTTCCAATATTTTTCCGTTGGAGTTTCCCTTATTCCTTTTCTCATCCCCAAGATAGTGACACACGGAACGTTATGTGATGAGATTGATGAATCTAAGCATGATTCCTCAAGCAACTGTAAAGGTGAGTGTTGCAACTCTCCTCCTCCTCCATTAGTGACACCTCCATGTGATAAGCTTCCCTCATAAGCCAAGTGTCTCCCAATCCAACCCTCCATTAAATTCTCCTCCCAAGTTCTCATGAGATGAAAATGACTCATCCCACAAGGAAGCAAATGTTCCAATGTAGCCATCATGGTTTTCCCAATGTTCTCCCTAAAACATGTAGCATAAGAAATAGGGATAATCTCTTTCCCAAAGGGCACATCCAATCCTCCCAATCTTCCTCCATTCATTCCCATAATAATAATAAGAACATCATCAATGTATGGGATCAAAACCAAGTATACATAAACAACCATATGTAAAAATGGAGGTGGATCATAGTCCCACATGTGGAACCAGCACAGTATATCTCCTGACTGCATCAGATAATGATATGGTAAGTGGCTTCCCCACCACCTTCTTTCTGCCATATTCTTCTCACATGTTTTGATAAGGTGAGAAATGTTTGGTGTTTTTGGAGTGCACCCTAAATGATAGATCATCTCCCTATATCCTCCTAGGGAGTGACCATGCTCAACAATGTTTATGGCTCAAAGTTGGCCATGAAGTTTATATGGAAGAATTATCCTACTTGGAGCAATGGCCTACACATATATGGTAAAGGAATTCAAATAATAATCAAGTAAATCATTATGCATAAAAACTTGATCCTTATCATAAAATTTTCTCGTACAAATGGAGTTGTCCATAGATAGATCCCCTCTCATTCCCAAAGAGGAAATAGGTGGTTGTGATAACTCCTTCAAAGAGCTATGTATCTCCTCCATCTCCACATGGTTCATGCATCTCCTCAAATGTTGATATATCTCCTCTTCAAGGCCTTCCCAAGTAAATCCCTCCATGATAGTGTGGTATGACATCATGGAATAAGTGTGGCTGAAGATAAAATCCTCATGTGTTGTTTGTAGTAACTTCTCCTTGAGCTTGGATGCTCTAGATAAGAAGATCCTACCATGATAGTATATGACCAAAATCCTTTATATTATTTAATCAAGGAAGGATATGTTGACCCAAAGGTCACACCGAGAGTGGGGTGAATCACTATGAGATCAATTTTACCATTTCACAACTTTTCAAAATCAATTAATCATATAGTAATGAATCATAAACATAAGCATCATATCATTAACTAGAACAATGCATCATCAAGCTACCAACATATCAATAACACATCAAGAATCCATCACATCACAAAGAGACACAAACTTTTTAGGTTGAAAACCATGCGGGAGAAAACCACAAATTTTCTTCTTCTTTATCTTCAATTCATTATGTATATTTGTAGGCTTTTTCCTATTGGAGGAAACTAACCCCAATATATTTAAGCTACCACTTGTAGTAGGCTATAATCTAAATGAGGAACCAACATTGAAAGTATGCAAGCAACTGCTCATTGTGGGCTACAACATAATTGAGACTCTAACCTTCTCTAATATCCAGCTTTATTGAGGCTCCAACCTCAATGATGAGCCAGCTCCAACCTACTCTAGGATCCAACTTGATTAAGGCTCCAACTTTAGTGGGTATGCCCACCTCGTTCTTCAATTCCTTATGAAATTATATTCCATATCATTTTCAAATTGGATCCATTTTCATCATATATCATCCTCTATTGATAAAGATAAATAATCATTGTCACTGCCACTACCTGCAACCATTACATTGCCACAACCTACAACCACTACACTACCACAACCTAAAAACACTACACTGCAATCACTGTTACTAAATTCATATCAATATTTTTTGTTGGTTGTCATACTATCTTCCATACTTTTCATACCTAATTCATCAATCTTTCACTCAAATTCCTTCTTGGAATAAGTTATTTCCCTTATTCCCAAAATTTTGTAGTTTGTTCATAAACCATAAAAACATATAAAATAGGTTATGTTCATCAAATAATTGTTCAAGAAATTCCATACCTTTAGATGCATCCACCTCTTAGCCATGAATATCATGCTTCTTTCGTAATTCAATTTGGACCAATAATGAGCCCAAAAACTCAAAAAAACCATACAAAATCAGACAATTTATTAACATTCTATAGAATTCCATTTTCTAGGTGCTTTATACAAAATGGCTGCTTTTCGGCATCGGTGCTACAATATGTTAGTGAGTGATTACTTTAATTGTTCGATAGAATATAGTATGCTATATAAAAGAAAATATTTTAAACCTAAACGTCGTCGAGACAAAAACCAGGATATCGATGCACACACCATGACTTTGCCACCATTAAGGCTCACAACCATGACTTAAACCATAGTATTGGTTCAAAAACTATAACTTCGTTACCAATGGTGTCATTACCATCAACTAGGTTCTCTACACACACATAATATGACTCCACCGTCAACCAGGGTCTTGATACATGCATGTTATGAATTTTTTGTCAACTAGGATCACCATTGGGACTTGAATTAAGGTCTCAATGCACTAATCAAGTTGTCTAATTTTTTTTTTAATCTTGATCACTATTGGGAATCGAACCAGGAACTCAGTGTACACACTACGACTTTTCCATAAACTGAGTTATCTAATGGAACTCTTCATGCCTTATATCTATCCTCATTTTACAATGCACAAACTTGATCAATATAAAATCCATGGGGGATTCCACCCTGAGATAGTTGCAACCTCTTTCAACTATGCATGATAAACTCACTCCAACATAGCAGCATGGGTCAACGTGATCATGCATGAACAATGAAACATTTCACTAAATGAATCATTGCAATTGATTTAGAAAAATATTAACAAGAAAAATAATATACAGTTCATTCTAAATGATTTGGCCTTCACTTATTGATTCTATCCTGGATGATACCAAAATTCGCGTGTCTAAGCCAAATTGTTTAAGATGGTTATCATTTCCTAGTTTAGGCATATATATAGTTTTTTGGTGGTCCAAGAGTTAGATGGGTCAACACACATATGTAATGCATGCTTGTAACAGACATTATTACAACCAGTCAAGGTTGATTAATGGCCCTTGGAATCCATATTATTCAACCATATGATCAAGTCAGATACCATGTCCTTGTGACTGTTGGACTAATTTAGCCCCTTTGTTCCATGTGACCATACCATATGACATGGTTTCTAGGGTAATTGGGCATTCACATGATAACATAATCATGACATCATCATGTGATGTGGAAGTAGTCAGGGGGTGCCACATGTCACCCATTTTGGTAATTTGGTCAAAAATATTTGCCACATATATTTGCCATGTGGCAGTCCTTGGTTGTGCCAAGTGTCATTTCATGTTGTATTGGATACCATGTCAGACCTTATAGATGATTTCCACATGTTTGTGCTACCATGCTAGGGCCACAAAATGGAAGTATGATGTTTCAACCACGTCGTCATACTCATCCAATGAAACTATGCTGCACATTGTGATTGTATGGGGTCATCCAGTTGAGTTAAATATTGTGCACCTGGTTTATATCTTTCACCATTCACTTTTGCATTAAGTTCCTAGAGCCATATGATCAAAGAAAAGGTGCACACTCTTTAACATATTTAAATATTGCACAAGTTCTACTAAGATCTCTCGTTGACCTATTCAATCAACCATGGATGTTCCTGAAAGATGCACTCTCTTTAATATATCAATAATTTGGGTTTTTTGTCTATAGTTTGGAACCCAAATTAATGTGATTTTCAAATGGCCATAACTTCTCATCGGGGAGGAGTTTTTCAAAGAAGGATATATATTTGTAAATGTATCAACGATACCTTCACAACCATATAATTTGAATGATCATTAGGGAAACTATTTGGATAAATGAATACATATCAATATGTCCTAAGTCAATGTGGGTCGTAAGACTTATGAACTGTTAGGAAGAATAGTTGTAGGAAAAAGGTTTGGTTCGTAAACGTAACAGTCTATTTCTAAAACTATTTTACAAGCTTCACAAGACATGCATCACTCATTGACAATAAAAAATTAAAAAGGTTAACATGACATCAATCAAAGAAATAAATTCAATCAACTATTAATCAACTCCTCTGTTTTGATTCCCTATTGATGCTTAGGAAGCAATATTTCATCTCGTTAGGTTGGTATTCATGCTTGATACTAGAGGAGGTTTAATACAATTCAGGGAGGTCAAGGTAATGTAAAATGGAGTCTAATATGAAAGAATACAAGTATCTCTAGTTGTCACAGGAGCTAGTCTCCTTATTTTTCTGCTACAGGTTACTCAAAACCTATATGAGTCCCACAGATGTTAAGGGAATGATACCAATAATAGGACAAAAAGAAACCTTTTTGTCGCAAACGTATGTGAAGTGGAGAAATATTGTGGAGGTTTTACAAATTTTCATTTAGAAACACTGTCTCTGTGTAAATATTCTTTTGTTGGGTTTTTTTCTAAGGGCTACTCACACACATATGATTCCTTACACTTCATAAAATTTCTAATAATTCTCAAAACATTTCTTCTCTCAGCTAAGCTCATAGCCGATGTTGAGAGATAATATTTGGGAAATTTCCCTTAATAATGACATTTTTCTTTAATGATGGCTTGGTTTTCAATCTTTCATGGTTGGTTAGTTCCCTTAGAGAACATGGTTTCCAAAAATGCAAAGTAAAAATACTTTCATATGCATCTAAAATTTGTAAATAAAAGGACAATATTAACTATCACGAAATATCTGCAAAATTTACATTTCTAGTGAGTCAAAAAACAAGATGCAATGAAAGCTTCCAATGGTGTGAACAATCATTCAAATAACATAATTAATGAAATATAATATATTAGATCTACTTGTGTTAATTATCATTCAAATCAAATATCAATGGAAATAACAAGTTATAAATATTAAATATATCTAGACCTAGCGACACATACATATACTTATTGTGTTAGAAAAAACAACATCTCACTACAAAGAATAGAAATAGAAATAAAATAGCTAAAAAATAAATACACTTATCTCTTTCCAATCTAAGAATGGTGGACCCTTGCCAATTCAAGTAGGTGAGCTTGGAAAAATTACAGAAACACTAACAATAGTATACCATGAACCAAATTGATATATTTTATTGATAGCAAAGTTTCACCCAATTACAACATTATATGATAGCCATAGAAAAAAGTAGAGTGTATAATGTTGAGCAAGGGAAAATACAGACTATAATGAGATGTTTTATCCCTGTTTTGCACTAGCACTTCTTTACAAGTATGATACAATATATATAAAAATACATAAAATAATGATAAACCCAGCCAATCTAATCTCATGGATTAGAGGGTAAAATGGATACATCATTAAATCCCTAAGATTGGTCGATCATAAATACATTTTAAGTAAATATTGAATCATGGTTCTAATATTGTTACTAGTTTTTGAAGTTCTGATCTTTATCTTTCATGAATATCAAGGTAAGTCCTCATCTGCACTAAAATGGCTTATCTAAATCCCTACGCTAAGAAAGGGCGAGATAGGCATGAACCATTGGGTTTAATGCTAGCTAGAAACCAATCCCTATTCTCCATGTGACCAAATAAATCATTGGCACTAATGTAGTCATAAATTTCTAATTCCACAATGATATAAAAAAAACTAATATTTCTCATTAGCAAAGATAATCTTCAAACTTCCTACTAGTCTATCAAGAAGTTCAGAAAAATATTACAATGAAGAACATTTTACCTTAAAAAAAAATCAATAGGAATGGAGTTTAGTATCATGGATATGTGTTGTATTATGGTTTATTTTAGGTGATGTAGCAAGGTATAATTCGAAAAAAGGATGTCTTATTGGGTACCAAAATAATGGTTCAACATACTCCTAATCTGAGGGTTTTGCATGTCCACATGCAAAACTTCTCCCAAAATGGTCAAAATTATAAAATAAATTTCTTGATTGTTAGGATAGTCAAGATACCTTGGCAAAGATGTTTTCTTGGATACATAGTGCTGCTCCTTTTCCTCTTTAATTGTACATATGTAAGCATCCTTCTCATCTTCTTATTAATTTTCCTGTCATCTACTTGTAACTCCTTGATATCCTCCTCATATCTCTTTCTATGGTTTTTAAATTTCTTGCTCTCATTTTCTATACATTTGTTCAAGATAATAAACTCCATTATTTATTATTTTTTTTCAAAATATCGAGAATGGAGGTGAATCAGTATTTTATGATAATTCAAAATTTACTTAGTTTTCAATATTCTTTATAATGTTAACTGAATGAAAAAAAATATATAGATAAGCAAGTAAAACATGTGAAACATAAGCATCATAAATGCAAGTGAAAAATATGAGCACAACACATCAACAATTCAACATGATCATCATCACATTGAGACACTAGATATTAGGTGGAAAACCGAACTAGTAAAAACCACCATTATTGCGGTCTTCGTCTTATTTTATTAATATTCAAAAAATTATGTTTTACATATTGCACTGGTGCAGTCTTTTACCATTGTGTAGGCTCCTACCTGATGGAGGCTACCACCTCCTATTTTTTCTCCAGCTACCATTGGAAGGAAGATACTACTCCCTGAGAAAGTTCTTCTACCACCACCGGAAGGAAGTGACCATTCCTTCATTGAAGTCTCCAATCCTTAGACCCTTTGTGGACGTCATTTTATAATATTTCACACTGGATCCACTTAAAACAAAACCCAAATCTTGTAGGTCATGTTTCATCCAATTTTCAAACCTGACCCACATACAACATTATGCTCATCAATCTAAATCATAAAATCAAATACTTTCTTCAATATCCAATCTACTCACCATGACAATACATCGACCAATAATCTGAATTCAATACCTATGCGAAACCCTAATGGAAATATACTCACATAGAAGAACACAATATCACATGAACCTCTCTGCAATACAATATATCGGTTAATATTTAACCATCCTTTCTTTGTAGTGAGATAAATAAGTCACAACGCGTTGAAGACTCATAGGAATGATAACAATATAATACATCTCTCACTCTTTAAATAACACGTAGAAGATACGATTCAACATTAGCCCTAGAAAATAGCAGTATGTGTCTAGCGAAGCCTTTCTTGCAACCACAATTCGTTATATGCTTCTCTACTCAAACAAGATACAAATATATCTTTGATCAACAAATGAATTTTCTCAGTAGAACATCAAAGCCTAGCTCTACCATATAAATTAATACAATAAAATATTGGCAACAAAAATTCACTCAATTACTTTGACCAAAAATATTCCAAACCATACTCTCTTCTCACCCGTGAGATCAAAACCCTAGTAACATACTCATCAATAAAAAAACCCTTATGATAAATTTTGTCATAAATCCTAGTAGCATCAAATTCTCTACCCAAAATTCAATCTCAATAAGACAATTTTAGATCATACATGGAAAGGCATGACAAAATCCTTCCCTTTTCTTCCAACAAGAGAGAATAATTGCAAAAATAAATAGTTGAGATACTAGAGGAATATGATATGCTTCCCCTAGACACTTGCTAACCCTTCATCACCAAACATTGACATCATTCATAAGTAATCATAGTGTATTCAACATCAAAATTATAGGACATCATATACTTATGTAATGTAATATGTTGCCACCAAAATATAACAAACCATAGGTGCATACATCATTTAACCACTGAAAAATCGCAATGATCTAACGACACATCAAGAGTCATCTAAATTGTAATCATGAATATGCACAAGGGTAATATGCATGGTTGCGATATCATTATGGTTTCAACAAAACAACGACTTCTTCACAAAGCTCCAAGACTAAAAATAACCATATAAAATTGAGACAATGAAAGAGCACACATGTAAACCTTGTTTTTCATGCATTGCTCCCCCTAAAATCCTGAACCTCTTTTCAAAGAGAAATTTGATCCCATAGACTTGATTGTTTTCAAGTTCCTATGATGTTTCCATGTGCTTCTCTTGAGGCTATGTGCCTCTCATTCACTTTTGCAGTCTTTTTATAAATTTTAATAGAGTAAAATAGGTTGCAATGGGGATTGTATTTCCCTATTATGAATCTGAAGAGGAGGATATTGAATTTAATTATTTATTTCTACTTGAATTTTCCTTCAGCACATATACCTCCGTACCACCAACATCCAACGACCCCGTTTGAGTCACGTGGCATGATTCTGTTGGCTAAATAAAAATGGAATATTCCAAGTATATACCTGTTGACTATACCTGCATGCTAACTGGGCATCTTGTCACCAAAATTTTGTTGTTTGGGAAAATGAACAAAACGTGATATCTTCCTCATACGACATCATTTTTTCAAACCGTTCACAGTGGCGGAATTGAAATGATGAGACCTTTCCAGTTGCTCAGGTTTAGACCTATTTCGAGCACTTTAATTTTTGAGCATAAGACATGATCTCCTGATAAAAAAACCTCACATGCATAGTGCGTAGGGGGCATAAGGAAGAGTGTGGAGTTCGAGGAATACATTATTTTATTACAGGTACAGGCAGGCATGTAGTTCGAGGTAGTGGAAGCCTAAGCCATTCAGGAGGGTAATGGAACCATGGTATGAGTCACATTTTTGGAGGGGCCAAAATTGTCCGATGTCCAAATTGGACAAATTTTATATGGATTTTACACCTCTCGGCGATGGGAATCTAATGGAGATGTCTGTTTTTGCAACAAAGGTCTCAATTTTTTGGCCATTTTCTATACTGGAATGACGGTGTCGAATTTCAAAGTGTGAACAATTGATTTCATGCCATTTGACGCAACAACTTCAATGGTGTATTCAGATCCAGTAGTTGAGAAACCTATTCTTTAGCCAACATCAGAGTTGATGTATATGAAGTGTTGTTTCCATGTACTTCATTGATTATTGTTGTGAGATGTTTTATGTCATGTCAATTCCTGCTTGATGTATGATGAGGAATATTGATGTTTATGTCATGTGATATGTATTCATCACGGATGGTCATTTATGTTCTGAGATCCATTTGTTGCCTTGATGGCGAGATACACTTTTTCACCATGTGTGAGGTTGTCATGTTGATAGGAGGTTTCTTATGATTGAGATTTTCTTGTAGCGAAACGTCTCATGGAGAGACTTTGTCACTCTTGTTGAGGGCACATTTCCTTGTATGACATGTAAACAATGTCCATGTACATCATCACTTTTTCCAACACAAAATGAAGCAACCAATGCCATTGAGACAATGAGGGCTGGAGACGTAGTCCATAGTAGACGAACTCCATTATTAAACATCTTGCATTTTTTTTTGTGATTGTTGAGATGTTTTCCTCTTAATTATATCTGCATATGTGTCCATTAATGCTTTGATAAAATGTAATTCTAATACATCACAAAAGTAAAATATCATGGGAAAATCTGGTAGATGATAGACCCAGATCAAGAAATGTTTGTGACATAAATAAACTCATCGATAGCAATCCTTACACCCCCAGAATCTATGGTGTTACCAAAATCCATAAAGATGGTATACCTCTAAGACCCATAGTTAACACTATTTGGGGGGCGACGTATCATCTGGCCAAACACTTAGCCAAAAAAATAAAACCCCTTAATGGAAAAATTGATTCTTTTATTAAAGACTCCACTCATTTTATCAGTGAAATAAAAATATTAGATTTGATCTTAATGAAATTTTAGTTAGCTTTGATGTAACTTCTCTCTACACCAATATCCCCATTAATGAAGCCATGGAAATTATGAGAAACAGAACTGATCTTGACATGTGTGAACTCATTGAAGCATGCCTAAGATCCACTTTATTTATTTTCATGGGTGGCATCTATGAACAAACTTGTGGTGTTGCTACGAGATCTCCCTTATCCCCTATCATTGCAAACTTATTCATGGAAGACTTTGAAATTAAAGCCTTGAAATCTGCCCCCCTAAAACTTAAATGGTGGAAAATATTTGTCGATGACACCTTTTTCATTTGGCCTCATGGGAAGGATAAATTAGAAATCTTCAAACAACACCTCAACGGTCTTTCTAACTCAATCAAGTTCACCATGGAAACTGAGATTGATGCCATCCTTCCTTTCTTATACATTCTCCTATCTCGAAACCTTGATGGATCCTTGTCCCACCAAGTCTGTAGAAAGAAGATTCATACTGAACAATATCTCCATTCCACCTCTCACCATCATCCAACCCAAAATATTGGAGTCCTCAAAACCTTAGCAACTAGAGCTATAATAATTTTTGACAGAGAACACCTAAAATCAGAGGAAAAAAAAAAAAAAACCCATCTTATGGAGGTATTCTCAAGAAATGGGTATAATAAACATCAAACTATCAAGGCCTTCCGCAATGCCAACAAACAAAAAAATAAAAATATTAATAAAAAAACAAAGATAACATGGTTGGAAAGGTTAACTTACCTTACATCCTAGGTATCATTGATAAGATTGCCAACATTTTAAGGAAAAATAACATTTTTTCCACTTTCAAACCTATGGACACTATTCGTAGCAACCTAAAATCTGTTAAAGACACCCTGGACCCTAAATTTCAAAAAGCAGTGTATCTCATCCCTTGCTCATGTGGCAAACCATACATTGGGGCAACTGGTCGTTCCATCCAAACTAGGATCCAAGAACACTCTGCAAACATAAAACATAACATCTCAAAAACCTCTGCCTTAGCTGAACATTCAAACATCTCAAAACATCACATTTGTATTGAAAACTCTCACATTATTGCCAAAATAGACCACTACTTTCATAGGAATTTTAAAGAGGCTCTATAAATCAATAAACACCCTAATAATATCAACCATGATGAAGGATGGAACATCAGTGAGAATTGGATTCCCACATTAATTTCTAAAATAACCCCCTCTCAACAATAAAAAAGTCTCTATTAATGTACTGATTTTCATAATTAACTTATTTCATTCTTAACCTAACATACCATTAAACATTACTCCTACCCTTAATTCTAACCTATGCTTAAAAACCTCAACCCTCAAAATCATTACTATTAATTTAAATCTATCTTTAATCCTATTATACCATACCTCTTCTTCAATATTAACTTACCTTGCATTAAATATTAACTTACCTTTATTTAAATATTAACTTCTTATACTTTTGTTCACATCACCTCACTTATTCCATCTCCATTTCCATTATCATTATTTAAATTAAATTAATACATTTTCACCTTATCCAATTTACAAATAATGAAAACAACATAATATTAAAAAATCATTATTAAATAATTTACATGAATTTCAGTGTTATAAATCAATTAAACTAATAATAACATAATCCTAAATATTAACATACCTAACAATAAATATTAACTCATTTTTCACATCATTATCATTATTAACAACTTACAAATATAAATTCAATTTATTCATCAATAAAGACATAATATTATCATTAATAAATACTAACATAATAATAGAAGAATTTAAAATCAACTTTATATGTAAATTAAAATTAGTACTCAAATATAAATCATTAATTTTAGATCTTATTTATAATTGTTTGCTCATAACAATATTTTCATCAATCTTTTCCTATTTATTAATCTTTCTTAAGATTTGTTTCTCTCATTCATCTTTATCTTGATAATAAACCTCGGTAGTTGGTTTGAAATGTAGATAGAAGAATCTACTTAATGCGATGGATCCAGAGAAAACATCATTACAAAATAGATATTGCAAAAGTCTAAAATTTGAAATTAAACAAAATTAAAAAAAATTATCGGTGGTGGGGTTAAGGATCTTTGACCACCTCACCCTAGGGAAAAAGGGTCATATGCAGGGTAGTAGTGGGTGGCACACCACCACCTTTTCCCCTTGCTTATGGCCCTTTAGCATTGGGGTGGCATGTCGTCGATTTCGAGAATTGACAAGTGCCCAACAAACTATGTTGGGGCTCGTCAATTTTGGGAATCGATGTCTCGCTGCTCTACAGCGTTGCCCTTTCCCCTAACCCTTTAGCATAAAGGCGGGGTGGCCCTAAGTTCCCTCGTCTCCATCACTGCCATTTTTTTTAATAAATTTTTTTCTGTTTTTTTTCAATTTTTAAATTTTTTATTTGTTCTATATTTTAACATTTTTTAGGTTTTAAATTAAAAAAAGAATAAAAAAATATTTTAAGCTTTTTATATATATATATATTTTAATTTGATTATTTTTTTAAAATTATATAAATTGCTTTATTTTATTTTATTTTGGATTGAATTTTTAAATTTATTCCTTAAATTATGTTTTCTAAGAGATGTTTTTTTGTTTTTCATTTTTTTTAAATGATTATATTTTTTTCCTTATTTTTCTTATGATGGGTTATTTTTAGTAATTTTTTACATTTTGTATGCTCTCTTTTTTTTTTGGGGGGGGGGAGGGGAGAGTTATAAAAAAGATTATGTTTGATTTTTCTTGGGTTTCTTTTTATTGTTTTAAACTCTTTTTTTCAATATAGTTTTTTATTTAATAGTTATTATTTTTTTAACTTTTTAATTTTTCTATTTTTTTTTTAATTTTTAAATCTTTGAATTTTGTTTTGTTTTGTATTTTCCATTTTTATTTATTTATTATATTATTATATTCTACAAGGCTTGTGTCGATCTTCAACTGGAAACCCAACCCCGTTATGTGTCAATTTGATAGCTAATTTTAAAATTTTCATTACAATGGATCAATGCCACCTCCACAATGTGTCAATTTCAAGGTTGATTTTGAAGTTTTTATTATAATTTGTCGAGATTTCCCTCATTGCATGTCAATTTTATGGTTGATTTTTTAAGTTCGTTGTAATGTGTCAAGTTGTCTCACGCTAATATTTTAAAATAACTACACTTTAGCATTTAAAAAATAAATTACTCTTTGTATAATGAATTTTTGATTTAAGTATTCATTTTTAAGGGTTTTTTTATTTATGGTAAATGTTAAAATTTTAAGGTTTTTAATGGTCGTGATATTTTATCTTTGACGCCATGGTTGAAAAAAATTAAAAGTTTACAGTTTTTCGAAGTCATGATATTTATTTTTAGTGCCATGGTTTAAAATTGTTGAAATTTTTAGGCTTTTTGGAGTCATGATATTATATATTTAATGTTATCAACAAAAACTATTGGAATTAAGGATTTTCAGATTCATGATATATTTTTTTAATGTCATTGATAAAAAATGTTAGAATTTTAACCAAAAAAAAATTTATGCAACGTCAACACATTTCGATTTTAGGATTTTTTTCATGTTTATTGCAAGAATTTTTTGTTTTTAATGTCATTGTTAAAAAAAAAAAAAAATTTAACCCGGAAAAAAATGGTGTTCATGCAACATCAACACTTTTCATTTTCGGGGTGTTTTTTGATGTTTATTTCACAAAAAAATGGTTTTTAATGTTGTTGCTAATTATTTTTGAAATTTTAACCAAAAAAAACGTTGATGCAACGTCACTATTTTTTATTTTTGGGGTGTTTTTCATGTTTTTTGAACAAACATAAGGGTTTTTGGGCTAGAGTTCTCATTTTGAGGTTACAATTATCATTAAGTTAGTAACTTTATTATAAGAGGACTAGAGGAAAGCAGTCTTAAAGGAAAAACATGTTCAAGGAGAAAGAGATCGATGCTTGGAATCCATCCATTTAATGAAATGATGCTCCTCGATCTGGAAATTATTTGTTTCAATATCCTCCCTCATCCACTCAGGGTTGTATTACAAGCTAGGAAATGGTAACAATATTAATTTGTGGAATGATAAAATTATGGACCACTAACCTCTTGAGAAATTTCCTAAATTATTTTTCCTATGAGAATACTTTTATGCTCAAAGGAAATTTACATTAGCTAAAAATTCCAATTCGGACAAAGATCAAAATTGGATGAATTGGAACTGAAGGAATTTTCCATTTAATCTACAACCGTTCTTATCCATGGAGGCAAGTGTTAGACTTCCGTTATACCCATAATAATGGCATTCAAACCAAAATCTGATATGGAATCCCCAAAAACAAGAATTCATACAAACAAGGACGTCAACAGAAACATGTCCATCTTAAAACCAAGAAAGAAAGAACAATATTCCCTTGGGGTCAATACCAGCTGCATGGGGTATCCAGTGTGAGCTGTAATAATAATTTTTTATTTTTATTTTTTATTTCCATACAAATCATGTGTGGCTTGCCCATGCAGTGATTTGTATAATTAGAGGATAGGCATATTCAACATTAAACGTAGAAATTAGTTTCATGCCCAAAGAGACATTTTAATTCATCCTTTTGATAATTTCCTACTCAAATTTGGTCAGTAAAAGAAAATGTAGCATACCCAAGCCAAACCAAAAGAATGCATCTATGCCGGAATCATTTTTCCAATATGTTGGGTGATTCAAATAATTTCTTCCAACACTATGAATTTGCAAGATGCATTGGAATGTTGAATCTACGCCAAACATCGGGGTTCCCATTCACTACCTATCCAAGAAGTCATTATAATGAAGTATGTCATATATTTAAGAAATTCCTTGATAGTAATTTGAAAATATGAGAAACATGCATATTTTATTATACATCAAATTCATCAATTGCTCAGTATTTAAAAGAAAATGACCAATACTGCTAAAAATGCCAACAATGGGTAGAAAAAAATTCAAATGTCATTGCAACCCTAAGTATTGCAAACGGATTAGAAAATGTCACAATTCTAAGACCTCTAGGTGACAGTCTCATGACTCAAGTTTAGAGAAAAGTTGTCATAGTTCTCAAATACTTGATTGTACCATAATACATACTCTGGAAAATCATAGTAATATCCATTCCTCTAAACATCATGCACATAGTTGTAGCAAGATAGAATTTTGATTCTCAAGGATTGGCGCGAGATTCCTTGAGACAATATAAGCTAGCATACCAGTATTTTAAAGAAATAATTTTGGCTCTCATTTTGTAACATAATATACATATAAATAATTTCTAGACACTGGTTCATGAGCAAGTAGATCAAATGCAGTCATAATAAATCAAGTGAACAATACAGTAATAATTCCCAATGAATTTGTCTATTCAGCTCTTGTCATGTTACTCACCCTGTCCTGAGATACAGGGGCTCCACATTTCTGTAAAAAAGGATATACATGTAGTGATCCCCCTTTAGAGCTTACGAGTATGGACAAAGACGAAGGCCTTCAATGAGCTGATACGTATTGCCTCAGGGGTACTTGAATTTACTAAGCTAACTAAGTATTCCTGACTTATTTAACTCATACAAGTTGTCCTGTGATGTGGAATTACAATTTAATTCTAATTTAATTAAGGGAAAATTAAATTAGAAGCCTCTTGTTGTTTCCATTTTCAATATTTATTGTTTCAAATTTCAACACTCTCTCTCAACAAGAAAGGAATTCAACTCTATCTCGATCTGGTACCTTTGGAATGTTCTGTATGCAACACTTCTCTCTAGTGTTGTTGCTACTAAAACTTCTAAAATTGAAAATCATCCAAATTGAATCAAATGTGATCAGTATGATGCATTTGTCACTAGAGACTATGGCTACTACTATTACTAAATTTTTTACTAAAAACTCTGAGCTGCTGCTGAATCTGCACTGTGCCATGTACACTGATACCAACTCTGCTCTATGCTCCCTAGTATATAACTTGTGCTAGTCTCTACATCTGTCACTCTGACATATGAATACATCAACCACCACTGATCCATCCTGCTACTATGTACTGTGGGCCCCTGTAACAAGGTAACGATCCATGAGACAAGAAATCTCAATGGAATCTGCGTAAAGTTTCACACTCTTGGGACTATTACTTCACATCGCCCCACCTATCACCTGTAGGTATGGCTGCATGTGCTCCCTCTGCCTACTTGGCTCGAAATTAACCCTACTGGAGGTCTTTGCTTGAGTGGATGCCTCAACTCAGTCTCCTCTTTGCTTCTCTAACTGTAGTTGCTACACAACTTTCTGAGGCTTCTTCTGAAGTTGCATGTTGAGAGGTAATTCATGCTCCCTCTAAACTATCAAGTCTCTAACCTTTTCTTTTCTCCTTAATGCTTTGCATGCATCATTGACCTTGAAAGCATACAGGTTCTTGACTCACACAATAATCTGCTTCACCCATCCTTTGGCGATGTGTCTAAGGAAATCCTTCCCTTTTCTAAATATCACATCATAGAAACGGTCTTCCAATACCACGATGGAAATAAGATTCTTCTTTAGTCCTGGAACAAAAAATAAATCTATGAGTCTGAGAGGGTAGTCAGACTCCCTCTGAAAAGTAATTGTACTGATACCAGTCACACTATACCTCCCATCATCTCCAAACTATATGTTATTCTTGAGGTATTTCTCCTCCAAGTCACTGAAGAGATATTTATTCCCCGTCATATGAAACAAGGCACCCCTATCAAGTTAACAAATTCATCCCATTACAATGCTTGCAATGCATGCAATGAGAGTGAAATCAAGTTCGAATTGAAAATCTAGAGCTTCATTTGCTGCTACTACTTCAGACTCCTTCTTGCCTTACTTCTTCTGTGGACATTTCATGGAATAGTGCCTGAACCTGTGACCATGAAAAAACTTGGTGTTGGATAAGTATTTATTCTTTCCCTGTTTGATTTGGGACTTATTTCCCTTGGATTTATTTCCTTTACTGACTAATGAAAATTCCTCTCCTCTGGAAGAAGTGTCGTCTCTGGTGTTTCTCCTAATCTCTTCTTGCACCAAGTCAAACCACAATCGCTCCCACTCTGGTAGCTTCTCCCTCTCATTCACCAAATCCTGGTAGCTGTGCCAGCTCTTGGGAAGGCTTAGAAGTGCTCATCCTGAAAACATTAACGCCAACACTTCCAAGCTCATCCTGATACCGAGTTAACTTGGTAAATTATTTGGGTATTGTGTCACCCTCCTCCATCTTGATTTTTCTGAGCTTTTCCTTCAGCACAAAATTTATATGTTTGTTGTTGTTCTGAAAAAAATATGTTAAGGCCTTCCACATAGCATATGGATTTTCCTTTCCATGGAGGTTTGATACATTCTTCTTCCATGCCACCAAATCTTTAACATTTGTTGTTGCAGGCTTAGGAATAACTATGTGTATGAATAACTTCAGTCTACTATAATTCAAACTACCCTCAAGGGAATATTCATGTCTCGATCTAGAGAAAGACATCCTGATATTGTTGTTGGTCTTGAAGAGTAGAACTACAAATTTGGTTCACCTGCTTAAAGAAAACTTGTATTATTCTCCTCTATAGTGATTCCTGCTCTGATACCATGTAGAAAATACATGTAGATTCAAACTGATATTTGTAATATTTTAAAACAAAATATTTGAATCTACTCTACAAATTGTTGAAACCAATTAGGATCACGTAATCAAATGAACAAGAAAGAGAAAGAATTTCAATCACATAACACAAATATTTTTTTTGGGGAAAGCCTTAGCTAAAAACCCCACTATATGTATATTGCATAAGTCAAAGAATATGATAACAATACAATGCTTCTCTCAGGCTTGAGAGCTCTCTGCACCATCTTAATATTCATCTCACTAATTCCTGAGCAGAAACTGATTCAATAATTAATAACCATTTTCTTCGACACAAAATATCCCTATTTCTTTG
Source organism: Pinus albicaulis (assembly GCA_034641835.2). NCBI lineage: Eukaryota > Viridiplantae > Streptophyta > Pinopsida > Pinales > Pinaceae > Pinus > Pinus albicaulis. The sequence goes on along the minus strand of CM076583.1, from coordinate 322,234,968 downwards.
CGCGGTTTCCTATTTCTTTGCGCAGTTTCTTGGGTAATTGTGCCCCTATTAATAAGGAAATTCCATAATAATTATTGCACAATACATCAAGGATTTTCCTTTGACTCGATGCACCACCCCAGCCCTTGATTTTCTGATTATACAACTAATAGTAAACTTCCCTTTAACACCAATCTCAACTGGGTCTTCCTCAGAATTGAAATGCATGCATTATTTTTGAGTGAATTATCAGCTATATGATTGATCATTGCATGTGGATTAAATCTAATTTAATTCACTTTAAATCTCACTATTTCCTCCATCAGTTAGAACTAGTTAACTGATTTTAACTCAAATAGATTAAGTTAATTAATTACAACTCAAAATAAAATGTAAACGCCCCCCCCCCCCCCCCAAAACCTAGGGAACACACCACATGCCTCTAGTTTGACCCTCAACTCGAATTGACTGAGCTAACTAATTTAATCAAGGGAAAATTAAATTAGAATCCTCTTCTTATTTCCATTTTCAATATTTCTTGTTTCAAATTTCAACAAAAAGGATGAATCAACTGGTGGAAGTGCAGGTGAACAATGAATAGGTGAATCAGAGTTTGATCAAGTAACAGGACAAGATGAAGGCTATGTTTGACAAAAATGCCAAGGACATATACTTTCAGCCAGGTGACCTTGTGCTCAAATGGGATGTCAGGATAGAGGACAAAGGTAAACATCGAAAATTTGATTATTTGTGGTTTGGGCCTTTCAAGAAAGCTAAAGTCGAAGGGAACAATTTATTTTTTTTTGGAAAATATAGATGGTGAAGTGTTTGAGCTTCCTGTAAATGGGTAGTACCTCAAGTACTACTTTCAACATTGAAGACATTTGCACACTCTCATTGTAAATACCATTGAGTCGTTGTAAATACCATAGTGTTTTGTTTGATTTTCAATCTCGCATATATATATAAATATTTTGACTCCATGCCCAATGAATAAGGCACTAATATGCAGGTTCTTAGTGCCCTACCAGCAAGGCATTGTCCCCAGAAGGAGTCGATGTTTTTCCCCTCTCTATTCTTCCTTAAAATGTTTGTATTACAGAGGATTTCATTTCATGAGCTCAAAGAATGTTTGGGACTCTAGATGAAAGATATAAAAAAAACTAAGAGAAAGAAGAAAAAAAGAGAGATGATGGAACATGGGTCTCCACTCTTTATTTTTGAATCTAATGGTTAAATGGTGGTCACCTATTGGGCTGATCATCATCCATCTCAGAGCGGCCTCACCCCGGTGAGACTCCAGGGGGATAGAAATTATAATTTTTGATCCAATGCCTACCCCCTGAAAAGGTAAAATTCAATAAATAAAATGCGCATATCGATGGCTACTGTTATCACTATTAAAAAAATTTCCAAACTTGGACAGTTTTCTTTATTCCTAGTCATAGTTTTTAGATAGGTGTGAAGTCATGTTAAGGTTTTAGGGGTTAAGTGATAGGGTTAGAGTCTCATTTCCATTCACAAAATAAAGTCTAACAACATTATTTCATACCTTGGCAGTCTCATATAATGTTTAGAGAGTCAAATTTTAAACCATTTTGAAAAAAAAATTTGATTAAGCCATGAAACCACGTTTTCGTAGCGCAGATAGTGTTAAAATCTGCTTTTGCGCTACGAAAACATTGCTCATTTCGTAATGAAAAACCCTGAAATTGCATTGAGTGCGCTACGAAATCGGGGATTCGTAGCATGTCTTGTCAGTTATCAAATCCACCAGAATTCCGTTAATCATTCATGATTAGGTGTCAGCCACGAGTCTTTTCTCACACATGCAACCATTCATAGCCATCATAACATTCATTTGAGGTCATTTGTCTTATGTCATTTTCAAATTTGAAAGGGGTTGGTTTTGGTTTTATTGTCTCATGCAAAAAACACATGATTCATACCCTCTTCCGAATGGTAAGCTCATGTTAACTGAAACCAAAGCTTCTCTTTCATTCATCAAGCGAGGCAGTGCCTCTAATCAAGCAAGGCAATTTACTCTGAAATCAAGCAAGGCTGTTGGTTACAGGTTTTCAGAAAGCACATAGGAATTCCAAGGAAAGGATGACAGAGGAAAGAAAGAATCACAGGTCAAGCCACTGTTTAAGGACTGAGCCTGAAAGCATAGAGGCTTTGACAAAAGACAAATCAGTTGAGGAGGCCTTCAAGAAGGCAGCATGTTGGAAGTTCTGTGAAAATTTGCAGGGAGTTCATTATCAAGTGACAAAAGAGTTTTCTCTTCACTTCACAGGTTCGAATACAAAGGTTGGTCTTTTAAACTTGACAATTTCCCCTGAAATTATATCATCAGGGATAGAGATTCCAAGGGGAGAAGAAAGGTGGTTCAAAAATTTCAGGTTTGAGATGGAACCTTGTGAAATTTTTCTGAAGCCAGGGTTTGAAGAGATAGATTTAACTAAAGTAGTGCCAAGAAGCTACATCAAGAACACCTATGCCAATCTTCTCTACAACATTCAAAGGTACTTCACCTGTGAGGGAAGATACCATAAAGTGTACTCTTATCATTTCAAACTCTTGTTGTATTTTACTGGAATGATTTCTTTGGATTTGCCTTTCTTCTTGTTTCGAAGTTTAGCTAAGATGGAAAATAAAGTGCAGATGAAAGCTCAATACTGTGAAACTTCACTTTTCCATCATGGTCTAGTTAAATTGATTGTTTTACATGAACTTCAGAGGATAAAAAGAGAATGGTATACATTTTTTTTGTGTGTGTGGATTTGGGGTGGAAACACAAGGAGCAGGTATTAGTCCTAGGGCCAAAGAAAAGTCACCATCAGAAACCAGTGACCCTGCAGAGACAAGATCAAAAATATTTGTCAAGTTAAGGCCTAGAAAGCAAGTGAAAGAGCCTGAGATTAAAACATCAGTGATTATTCAAGAAACCCCTCAATCTGCACAAAAGAGGACAACTAAAGTTAAGGAAACAGTACAGGAACAACCAACCAGCAAATCAGCCCAGAAAAGATTGACTAGAAGTCAAATAGAAAAGGAAAAGGACAAAAGTGTGGTTTCAGAAGAGGATCCAAGTTTAAAGGGTATTTTGAATGACATTTTACAGGCTATTGATATTGAGGAATCTCCTTTAGTTCACGCAGATTTTATAAGTTTGGATGAAGGGAAATCTAAGAAAATCAAGTCTTCTAAAAAGCTGGATTTTAATGATGAAATTTCAGAGTTTGTGTTCAAGCCCAGAAGGCCTCTAACTAGGAATTCAAAAAAATTGCAAGGGCTAGATGTGGAGTTAGATAAAGCTGGAGAAGTTTCAAATGTTTATGAGGAGCCCATAGACCTCTCATCACCAATACCTGAAGATGACAGAAACAAAGTTTTCAACACTCAAAGAGAAACGAGCAGTTATGAAGGAAGTAAAGAAAAGTTGAGACTAGCTAATCTTGAAATTGCTAAGCTTAAGAAGAAAGTAAGAAAACATGTTGTTGAGAAGATAAACTTCAACAGAATTAAGGCTCTGTGGGAGCTTTAAATAGTTTCAAAACTTGAAACAGTCAGCAGTGAAGCTCAGTATTTTACCTGGACTCTTCCTACAATCAAAGAGGCTAGATTTGTGAGAAGGATAAATGTTAATTTAAGGGCTACTAACAGAAGGTTGAAGAGGTAGATTGAATATCTTGAAATTCATTTGAAAAATTCTGAAATTCAGCTACAACAGAGGTAGACCAAGAGCAGTAAGTGATAAATCCTTAATATAGTTTTGTTTTTGGGAAAGGATATCACTTTTTGAGGACTTTGTAAAGTTGATTTATTTCAATTGTTAAGGTTTATTAACATCAAGGAAATCATTAAAAAGGTGAAAATACTCTTAAAATCAGAAGACTATGAAAAAAATGTGTAGAAGGGACATACACAGCAGTTTCGTAGCGCGTTATGAAATTGTTGTAGCTGCATTTTTTAACATTTTTTATAAGGGTTTTGAGAGGCAAAAAAGCTTCATTTCCAAATTTTGTTGCTGGTGGTGGTTGGAAATGGTTCACAAATGAAATTCCAAGTCTCAAGGCAAAATAAAAAGGATGGTTAAGGGTGGTTTTCAAAGATACAAATTTTGCGCTACGAAAACAGTTGCTCATTTCGTAGCACAGCTATACCATCTCTCCTTATACTTTGTCAAAAGTTTAGTTTTTGTACAGGTGGAAAGGCATGGTTCCATGGAAATGATAAAACATGTCTCTTATCTTAAAAGGTCCACATTTCCAGCAAAAAGGGTTCGAAGATCATCAAAGAAGGAAAAGGCTAAATTATAGGAAACATGTCCCCTATTTTATAGGGCAAGTAAGACATGAACCAGCATGATAGCATAACAAGATTGGAGGCATCATCAAAGTCAAAGATATGGAGGAACAGCTGTCAAAGATATCATTTAAGTTCTAGATAAGGTTGTTTAGACATAATAAGGAGTCTTACTCCTATTTGTATTAGGACTTCTAGAAGAGACAGTTAACTGTCAGATGTAATTAATAGTTAGTTTTAGGAGAAAATAGGTGTCAATTTAAGATAGAATTCGAATTCCTCTGATGATGGATCATATAATCCAAGGTTTTAAAGAACCTATATGTAGCATGAGGTCGAATTCCTCAAGGTTGGAAAATTTTCATTAACAAGAAAACTATGTCACTATAGAAAACTGTGTGTTTTTATCATAATACAGATATTGGCTTACTACTCAAGATTCAAAAAGAGTTTTTAATGTGTGATCTTCCTATGCCTTTCCTTATCTATCTATTTAAAGTGTTATGAACATATGTTACTTAGAATTCATTGGAAAATGCTCTAACTTCCTGCATATGTTTGTAAACTGTGTTTTGTTCACTCTATTACTGTTTTGCTGATACATCTAAAAACTCTGAAATGCCCTGACTTCCATGATAAGATAATTTTAATTTTTTGTGGAAACATTCCTTGATTCCATAGCCCAATAGATTTTTTTTATCAGTAATTCAACTAGTCATACACTTTTATCCAATTTATTCCTAGAGTTAGCCATCCAATCCTTAATTCAAAATCTTAAACCTATTGAGAGAGCCCTCTCAGGTTGAGGAGGCTAAGCCTCAACTAAAAGTATGGTTTGAAATAGTTACACTGAGGTAGCTTGATCAGCAGCCTACCAGGTCCTATTTTGGTGATAACAGCTACGACGGATTTTGGGGGGGTCAAGCCCCATCTCCAACCCTTCACAAGCACCTCGCTGGAGGAGGATAGGTGGATCTGCTATCTGTCAGGCCCATGTGGCAACCATGTCAGCAATCAAGACCATTTTCAAGTAAACATGGTCATCAATCATGAAAATTTATAATTCTTCACCTTTTCCACTCGCTCTTCACCCAATCTGACTCTACCATGTGTCTCTCCCAATTCACCTCATTGTTTTCTCACCCATAAACTTTTGGAAATTGACTGGTAGTATTCAAATTTTTCTATTTCAAATTATTCTACTTCCTACATCTATGCCTATTTAAAACACTGCTCGACCAACTGTTGATCAACGTCAGGCCCACCTTGCGCACACAACATCCAATTTCCTCTAATAACCAGGTAATTTTCCATTCTTTTTCCTTGCCTCATTGTCACTATGCTTAAATTAAAGAAAATTGTGCTAAAAACCATAAATACACAACAATAAAAACGATCTAGCCACATGGAAGCATTCATGGATGCAAAGGCAGAAATCCATGATCCTTTATGCTGTATAAAATTGTCATACCTTCGTTTTGATTTCTATTTCAGCCACCTGATTACGGAAGACCCCTTATGAGTCATTGAGTGAGGATTGCACTATATAATCACCATAATGGTATACCCTTTCACATTATTCATGCCCTATATTATGACCACCTATGTCAAGGAGAAGAACTGTTGTATCCCAGAAAGGGGAGGATTTTTTCGAACGTCACTGGGGAAAATTTCTGGAAGCTACCCTAGAATTGATATGAAATTCCTTCTTTTACCCAAAATCCCCCAATTTGGAGAAATTTATAGAGACCACCATATTCTATAGTTACAATGCACTGTTAGATGGAGAGAAGCAGGTATTTATCCATTTAATTATGGATCCAAACACCCAATTTCCTTCTAGTTCATAAAATTGTCCCATTTGCTTGTTTTTTGAAGTTGTGCAACCCATTTTGGATTTTATTCCACTGATTTTTATTGAGGATGAGACAAAAAATGTCTCCAAATCAGCCTTGAGGTTTTGCATACAATGATGAAACCAGATGTTGTCCTTGATATTCCCTCTTTTTTTGGATGAAGCGATCAAGTTCCAGTGCAACCAATTTTACCTCACCTCCTACTTTCGATACTATTCTATAATGTTCTACCTTTTCTTATATAATCATGTGGATAAATTTGACTACTTAGGCTTGAGCATTATAGACACCAACAAACAAATAAAATTTGTAGTTCACTGGGATGTTACTTTGAAGAAGAAACCAAATAATAAGGGGTTTTCACAATTCATTTCCACCTTCAAGTCTACTACCTACAATATTTTCAACAATATTCCCACCCCCAAATCCTTGCCACGACAAAGCAAATTATTACAGTTCAAAAGGAAAGCAGGGTAGGCAACTGGTTCCTATTTTAAGATTACACATAAATTAAAGTATATGGATTTGAGTTTCTCCCATACCAGTTTCCTATGTTTATTCCCATAAGATATTTTTGATTTGGAATTCAAAAAGAAGAGCCTAAATACTGACCAAATCCACTTTTTCCCTACCAAAAATGGTTATATTTTCAATCTCCCAATGACTATAGGTCCCTTCATTGTAAACCCTAGACAAGATTTCTAGCAGGTTCACAATATGCTAAAAGAATTCAATTTTTAAATAGGAGAGGTTTGGAACTATGATCCTCATGGTATAATATCTAGTAGGAGGAAATAAAGTAATGCCTATGCTTATGAACATGATTCTAAACTTGAGCTAGAATGGAAAGATAATTTGGACTCTTGGCCTATCAATATAGAGATGGAGGCAGAGACACCAACCACCAAGGAGAAAACTTAGAAAGGGAGCATTGATGAGGTTGTAGATACAATAATGGAGGAAACATCATTAATAAAGAAATCCAAATTGTAGGAGCATAATGATGAGGATATTGAAGTCAAATTTACCCCAGAAAATATGGACCATCTAGGTTTCCAAGTTCTTTTAAAAGACCCTCAACAAGCTACCACTTCCAGTTCAACTGAGGTAGCAGTCCTTGGATACCTAGGGAGTACAATAAAAACATGTACTAAGTGGGATGAAGGGAAACTAACAGAGGATAGGATCAAGAAATTCAAAGATGAAATATTATCACAAATGGCCTCCCATTTAGTGCCACATCAGAATAGGCTCTTGGATGCCATGGACATGGAGAGAAATCATATGAAGTTTTCCTTGTACCACCCTTCTGTGAAGTCCATTCCATCTGGACTGCAATTGAGGAAATTATATTTGTCCTTATAAATGGCCAGTGTGCCTTTGCAAGACAAGATCTATTTGCATAGGTAGGTGGGAGAGATGATTTACAGTGAACTGAGAAAGGGAGCCTTGACCATTAGCAAGGCAAAAAAATTATTAGATAAATTTGCAACCAAGGTGAAGCAAGAGAAGGCCAATTCAAGGGACCTCCATTTGTAGAATGTGATCTATAAGGAGCAGATTGTCAAACTTGGGGTAGACCCAAATGACAAAGCAATTTCAAATGATATTATTAAGAACTCACAATCTAAAAACCAATAATTGAGGCAACAACTCAATATGCCTACTATAGAGCATGTGCAAACAAAAGAGTTGGCCCAGGTGGATAATGAAAAAGAAATATTGGCCAAAGAACTAATAGAGAGAAATAATGAGGTGGTGGCCCTCATACAATAGGTTTCAAAGCTTCAAGAAAGAATTGACTCTCATGTCTACGTTGTGATTGTACCATACAATTCATAGTATCCAACTGAGAAACTGACCAAGGCTCTCACCAATTTATATCTATCAGAGAGTGAACTTAAGAATATATATATATATATACTTGGACAACACCAAGTACATTCTTGAGAACAAGGATAAACAACCTAATCCACCCAGGAAAGTGTTGATAAAATTAACAATAAATACCAGGTGGCACAAGATGATATTAAAGGACTAAAGAATCAAATTAAAGGAAACATGTCCCTCATTGAGTCTAGGAAACTAATATGGGACGAAATTATTTCTGAAATGAAGAAGATATGGGAACACATGTGCTTAGTTTTAGAACAAAAGGCCGCAATTGAAGATACCAAATTTTTCACACTGTCACCAAGAAATGAAGATGCTAGACATGTCAGGACTGCAGAAAATTTTATCATATATCTCAATGAGTTTTGAGCTAATGACTTAATAGTCATAGATATAACATATAGGGCAGGAGAAATCATTGAGATTACTAAAGTGATCCAGAAGGAAGCGGAAAGGGATAAAGCATAGGAGTGATTGAATGAGCTGGCAAAAGTGGTAACTACATTCAATTCAAATTTTGATAAGAGAACTAAGGCATGGCTACCTAGATGTTCACATTTCCAAGGAAACTTGCCTCCATGGGAGAAATATGAGTAGCTATTAGTGGAGGCAAAGAATAAGGTAGACTCTTCTCATGAAAATATTTCCACTCTCAAGGAAAATATTATAGTCAACTATCTTCAGAGGTATTCCCAACTACTTTTTCTAGTGACGACTTTGTTTACTACCAAGCCTAATTACACCAAGCTTACAAATATGAAGATATAAAAAAATATGTTCTTTCGTGTTCCTACAACAAACCCAGTACTATGGCAGAGATGCGATCAATGTTTTGACCCACCACGAGTTCAAACAGTGGAGCATGGGTCCAGCTCAAGAGATCAAGCAACCCATCAATGAAGATTTTTCTGATTTGGAAAGCCTGACATTTCACTGTCATTTTTTAATGCTGTAAATATTTTATTTTCAAGAAGGAATAAAATATGTTATGAAATCATTAGGACAACTAGCCTAGTGGCATGCTCGCGCAAATGATTATATTATATAATTATAGCACTTCAAGATATTTTTGTAAATATTATTTTTTTGACTTTCCCTATAAAAGGGAAGATAAACTTAGTAGGAGAAGTTCAATTTTATGTTTCATAGATGGTAGTTTTTCGGCAAGTTTTGAAAGTTTTGGAACTTATGCGATGTATATTTTTCTTTAAGATTAATGAATAAGTTTTTTGGTTATTCCAAGCACTAATATATGTAGTATGTAATTCTGTCTCTATTTATCATTTTCATATGTGTTTCTTTTCTCTCAAAAATTCTGTAATTCTAGCTTATGGATTCAATCTCAAATAAAAAATTTACCTATGTTATGTTATGGCAAATGGTACCTGTGATGTGTGGGATTGAAGGCCTTAAAATGCGCTCCATGGTTTCTGTATCTAATTTACTTTATCTTTTTCATGATTATGCTAGAATTTAATGTACACGATTCTATTATTAGCCCTCTGCACTAAATTCCTTTTCTTGTTTTTCTTCTTTCACCTATACTACAGCAACCAATGAATCTGCACTCTTTGTGTGTAGACCACCAAATCTGAGCATTAATTATTTGGAACAAAATATTGTCTATGTGTGAATTGAATTTGCATTTGAGAAGGGTAATTGAACCAGATTTAGTCATTTTACATCTAGTTCTTGAGCAAAACAAATTTATCTTTAAGAGAAATTAGGATGTACTATACATTGACCTTCTTCTCAACCTGGAGGTTGTCTCTAAAAGCAACAACATATTCCATGTTGATAAATCAATATGCTTGTAGATTAGGGTTGATTCATATTTCTTGATAATTAATTGTGAATGCATATTTCTTTTTATTAATTTTATTATGTATTCTTCATCAGGAAATTACCAAAATATAAAGTGCATGAAGATCACAAAAGACAACGAACACAAGATGTAGGCTCCAAGCCAGGGAAAAAACCCACAAGGGGGAAAACCTAAACAACTTCTACTCTTATAGAATCAGATTAAAGTGAGATATCCAAGAATCGAGATCAAAACCTCCACCAAGAACCAAGTCATCACTCCTTCAAATTTTGTCCAACCAAAACAAAGTCAACAAAAGTCAAACCTCGTCAAGTTTGATCAAGTACAAAATTTTAGACATGCTATTCGCAGAGTTGCCCCAACAGCTTTGCATGTGTGAAAAGAAACAATAATTTGGCCTTGTAATTCACAAATTTTCCCCAACACCTTTGCACGTGTGAAAAGAAGCAAGAAAAAGTTTCGTTTTTATCTCTCCTTTGATTTCTTCTTCTCCCCTTAACCCTTTCTCCTTTTATTATTCTATTGCACAAAAAATGATGATGTGTCTGAGTGATTAAATGGGGTTGAAGTCTCTTCTATTTATAGTTGTCCAAGAGGTAGAATAGGTGCCTCCTCTAGACCGACTTGTTCAGGAAGGGCTGACTTGGTCTTTTGATGACAAAATAACATCCTTTTGACTTAAAATATTTTTTTATCCTTTTAACTCAAAATAATTTTTTTCTTACAAATAGTCCAAATGGGACTTTGACACATGAAAATTTTTCTTTTGACTGTATAAACCCTATAAGAAATAAGAACATGTTTTGACTAGAAAATAATAATAATAATAAATATATTTTCTTCTTTTTGTTTTTACATGATATACATATTGACACAAGTACAAAGATACTTATAAATACCAAACCTAGTTAAATTTTCAATAGCTTGACCCCCTAGTATTGTTGGCAAGAGGTCTACGGGGGATACGCAACCTCTTTGAAGCTACTACCTAGAAGGGGTTTCATGGAAGTTCCCTTGGAGATTTTATTTTTTTGAATATTTTACTTGTAAAATAATTTTTCATAGTAAATCTGGCTTATTCATAATTAGGTCACAAATTTGATGTTAGATGTTATGTTAGGGTTTTTTACCCTAGAAGGAAACCCTATTTTTATGAGGAAATTTTATTGTGGTTGTGTATTATTGAGATAAAATTTTAACTAAGAGAGGGGAGACTATGAGAGAGAGAAGAAGAGGTTGTAAAAAATGTGCCATAGAATGTAATCCCTTCATTTTTTTGAAAAAATATGTAATATTACTAAATTATCACACAGTTAATTGGAATATTAAATTTTGATTTTTCTTCTTAGTTTGCTGAATAAGAGGGTATGGAGACCCATAAATCTCCTTAGTAGGAATAAAATACTACTAATGTGAAAATAGATCACCTCAGTGGCTTGATAAAGCACCCTTATGTGTGAAAAGGGGCTGGAGCATATAGACTGGGTCAACTTTGACCAAATCAACAACGCTATCATCGAGGAATGGCATTCATTATGGGACATCACAATTTTGGAGGGAGACTCCATGCATGGAAGTAGTGCCTTTAATGAGTGGGGCCAAGTGTGAGGAATCTCACCACTTATATAAGGAAGAGGATGGAATCCATATATCATTATTTTATGTTTGATATTTTGGATTTTATGGTCTATTTAGACTTGTTGCTCTCTTTAGCTGTTTAGCTAAGATTGTAGTGTTGTTTAGCACAGGGTGTTCCCGAGCAGGAATCCCATCTCTATCCTTGGGGGACTTCTAGTGCCCACTCAAGAGGAGTATTTTCACTCTATATTCCACATTCTGACATCAGGCCAAAGCTTCAGTCTTATGGTACAATGCAGTTCCTATTGAGGTTGTGTTGTATTGCAAGGCAGAAGTTGTGGAGAGTTGGTTTGGGTGATTTCTGAGCTATATTTCATTGGAGGAAGGTTTCCTTCCATTGGGAGGCTAGTAAGGAAGACCCTGGAGCCTCATTGATACATTTGGCACTAGGCCACAATTTTTTTATCCCCTACAACAGAATATCAGTATGGATCTGCGTTATTATAGGGAGCAGTTACAGGGGTAGTTGCAGTGGGTGATTTGGGGAGTGATTTCTTCAGTGAAGGGGCCAACCTTTCATTCGGAGGATCCATTAAAAGAGAGAATACTTATTGTCATATCAGCTTGAGCCATAACTCTTCAGTTATTTTATTGCAACATACTTTCATCCCTAGGGTTGTAGCTCATATTGTCTTATTGGGTGTATTTCTTGGAAACCCTTTTGGGTTGCCTTGGAAGGTTGTTATAGAGCCTAGATCTTCATTTTCTGTATCTCTTGAGGCATATATGAGCCCTTTATCTTTTGTATGTTCATTGGTTGTAGCAGTGTTCTTATGACTACGCTATATCAGTGTCTCCAACATTTTGATATAATAGAAGCACCTCTTTCTTGAGGGATTTATCTATTGGAGGCTTATTATTTCATGTTGTATGGTTTGTGGCCCATTATTTTGTACATTTTTGCTGGTGTTATAATAAACAAGAAGGCTCCATATTGGCCTCTCACATTTATGCATTGATCTACACTATTATTTCCTTTTTTATGCACTATATTCCTATTGTTCACATTTGGGAATATTACAGTGGTATTAGAGCATAATCTTGGCTCAACCTGTGGATCTCAGCCATTATGATATCAGGAGAATAAGAAGAAGGAGAAAGAGATCAAAATGATGGAAGGAATGGGTTTTATCTCATCTCTTTTCAGATCTACGAGGGACCTCACCAAGGAGGTCAAGCAAAGAATAATGGAGAGAAGCAATGAAACCACAATAGGGTTTCAAGATGAGGAAGGTCCATGCACTTCCTATCAATAGAAGAAAGAACCAGTATTGCATAAAGATCCAAAGAAATACATTATGCCCTTTTCTTTTGAAGAAGAATATGAAAGGCATGGAGATGGAGGAAACTTAGATCATGAGATTCTAAGTGATTATCTTGCAGAGTACAAGTCTCAATCAAGGGCTTTTAAGGAGAATCTAAATCTCCCACAGTTCATTCAGCTCAAAGAAGAGAGGAGACCTTGCAACTATGGAAGGAAAAAGAACAATAGATTTATATTGTCTACATTTGATGGGTTATCAGCATGCACAGCAAGGACTTGGGGAATGGAGTTGGATGCATTCTTCCTTCTACACCCAGTAGTAGAAAGAGAAGCTGTTGAGATTGCAGTGCTGCACCTTGAGGGTGAAGCAAACATTTGGTGGTTCAGAAATTTGAGTCATGCAAGAGTGACTACATATGCAGATTTTACTTAGAGGCTGATTAAGAAGTTTGACAAGAAGAAATCAGAGGAGAAGAAACCTTCACCACCACTTACTGGAGGAGTACTTGCATCAGGAGAAGGAACACTTGCACCTTTGAAAAGTGGTCTTGATCTCTTGACATTTAGATTCTCGTGCACCATTCAGGATATGCATGAGGAGGCGGAGACTTATACCAGCGTTGGTGCATCCATAGAGGAGAAACCATCATCATCGGTAGTTGGGGAAGTCATCACACCGGTGGGAGGAACCCTTGTAGCAGTACAATATGTTCCCAAGAAAAACCAAGGTATGCAAATGTTTCCACTATCTGTTATTTCAAAACATATTATGGAAGGTTGTGGGGATATGCCATTGCATGACCTAGGGTCAAGATACGCTGCTAATTTGGAGCAAAAAAATATAACTGTGCAGAGGACCCTTAACAAGATCAAGGAGGAGATGTAAATTCATCCTAGTATGTCATGGTTGAGCTACACACAAATCTTGGGGTTGGAGTGTAGATTTTTGGAGGATAGGATGAGTATTGTCCTAAAAAATCCAATGCGGAACTATATGTTCAGCATTGTGCATGAGCATCAGACAATAGATGCACCATCATGGAGATTACCAACGCTGTCATTGAGCAGCAGTGATGAGTTGGGGGCCCAACCATTATTGGAGCATTCCAATTACCATTCTCCATATGTAGCAGGGGATAGGAATATGGTTGATGAGAGACATATTATCTCCCATTATTATGATGGATCCTTCTTGATGAGCACTTCACAGCTCAATGGGAATATTTATCCTTCAGTATACTTGGATCCTTATGTATTCAACATGGTCATTGATGAGTGGTCTTCATATGGATATCTCCAGGAGGCTGCACTTCAACATTGTTAGGCCCTTATATTAATAGTTTGGTCCCTTATTGTTATTATTGTAGCCCCCTTATTGTTATTGTTGGACCCTTGTAACCCAAATATTGTTATTATTGTGCCCTTACATTATTATTTTTAGGTCGGCTAGGATTATGTTGTGGCCCCATGGATTCATATATATAGAAGGAGGTTTTGGTCATTTGTATCATCCAAGAATTGTTCATTTATGTAATGTATTGGAGGTTTCCCCCTCAAAGTGGTTGATTTCTAAGGTGTTGACCTCTCTTTTCTTCTATTTTTGGAGCTAGTTTCATAACATTTGGTTTCAGAGCTTTGGATTCTAGGATTTCGCTACTCCAAACAGGTCATCATGGAATTTTCGATATAACTATTTTTATACAAGGGTTCAGAAGCTAAAGTTTTATAGAGTGAAGCCGCAATCCTGAGGAACATTGGGGAAAAATTTTAGAGCTTGATTAACAATATTTCGGAGATAGGGTCTGTGGAAGTTAGGGATTTTTCAGGCTCCCAAATTTTATCTCAAAGAGGTGACCGTGGGAAAATCGTCATAACTCTCTCTCCGAGCATTGGATTGGAATTCTGTAAAAATTTACAGCAAGTAAATGGATTGAAGTTTCTTTTGTACCAATTTCAGAGCCCAAGGAGGAAACAATGACATGTGGCACGTCGTAAAAGGTTTCTCTACTAAACCAATCCATAATTAGGTCATTGTGGGAGATTTGGCATAACTTTGCCTTGAAGAATCCAAATCAGGTTATACCTATGGAATTTGAAAGAAGATTCAGAGGGCTATTACAGAGCCCAATTTTAGATATTGAATATCCAAAATCATAGAGATAATTTTTAATATCCCAAAATGGGAACAACAGCAATATTAAAAAATACTACTCAGAAAATAACTCAGTTCAGCAAAGTAAGAGCAGGAGGCCAATATGGAGGCTCAAAAATTACATTTATATCAGTAAATCAGATTTACAATGAGGCCCATACAATGTATAACAGGAAATAGGATTCTCCATGAAGAAATATCCTCAAAGGTGCAACAACCATACAAATGAGCAGAAACTGCCTTGACAACGTTATTTTTATTATGCTACAACAACTGTTGATTACAACTTAGATGTAGAGAAAAATAATGCATGAATAGTTAGATCTGTGACAGATCCATACACTATAGAGTCTCTACTTTACATACCCCTTGGGGTTTTCAGCAATACATGAAGCACAGGGAGTAGATCTGAGATCTAAACCTGTAGATCTGCAGAAATCTTCAGAATTTATGAAGCAAATATAGGAGTATTAAGATCATATGTGAATATAACATGGATTAGATCTGAAATAAATGGATCACCATAGTGAAGGGAAAATTCCCAGCACTAGAGATCACTCCTCCAAATTTATGCCAAAAGCCCTCTCAACAACACCTATAGAAAAACATGGATCTGGAAGATGGACTGCACTATAGGGTTCAAGATCAGTTTGGCCTGATGCCAAGATGTGGATTTGAAGCTCCAATGATCTAATACACTCTTTCCAATGAGATAGAAGACTTTCCCACTGAAAAGAGGCACTAGATTGGCCTAGATCTGAGTAGACATAGCCTCTACTTGCTGCAACTTACAAGGACAACCAAACCCTCAACAGGATCTGTGTTGTAGTTGGAAGGTGAAGCTTGGCCAAATGCCTAATAGTGGACAAGATCAGCAAGACTCTTCCAAGAGGCCTCTCAAGGAAAGAGGTGGGAATCCCGATCAGGAACACCCAGTGCTAAACAACACTATTCTCAACTAAACAACAAGAGAATGATATATGTCTAAACAGACAATATATTCAAAAATTTAATCACATCAACAACCTTCTTCTGTTGTCCTCCTCTTCCTTTTATAAGACAGAAGTCTTGCAAAACCCTAAACCATCTCAATGATTTATATTCTTTCACATGTGCCACCTCTAACTAAGACTGCGCTATGCATCAATGAGGTTCATCCCCTCTAGACAACATTGTTGATCTGGTCATGGTTGACCCAGACAAATATCTCAATCCCTTTCACACATAAGGGTGTTTTATTAAGATGACCCATATTTATCTTTTTTCACATGGGGCATTGATTTATTCACTGTTTTAGGAGTTTTTATTGTCCTCCTTTACACATTTATTCATGCAACAGGAAAATGAAACAAAATTGTATATTCCCATTAACTTGGGCTAATTGGGAATATTACAGTCCTCCCCTCCAAAATGTTGCTTGTCCTCAAGCAACTAATAAGGTGAGTGTTGCAACACTTCTCCTCCTCAATTGGTGACACCATGATGAGTTAAGCTTCCTTCATAAGCTAGGTGTTCACCAATCCAACCCTCCATGAATTGTTCCTCTAAAGTCATCATGATATGTACATAGTCCATCCCATAAGGAGTCAAGAATTCAAACAAAAAAAAACATGGCCGAACCAATACTCTCTCTAAAACATGTAGCATAAGGTACATAGAGAGTCTCCATCCCATGTTGTACATACGAGCTTCCCATCCTCCCTCCATACAATCCCATGAAAAGTACAACCATATCATCAAGGTATGGAAGCAAAACTACATATACAAAAATAGAAATTTGAGCATGAGGAGGTGGATCATAGTCCCACATATGATACCAACGCAGTGCATCTCTTTCCTGCATCAGATCAAGGTATGGTAAGTGGTTTCCCCACCACTTACTTGCTGCACATGTCATCTCACCATGGCTAAAAGTGTGAGATATGTTTGGTGCCTTTGGGAAGCATCCATCATGAAACAAGATCTCCCTTTGTCCACCAAGGGAGTGGCCAAGTTCAGAAATTTGTGTGGCCCATTGTTGGCCATGAGATCTACAAGATGTATCACTCCTCCTTGGAGTCATGGCCTGCATAAAGATAGTGAAAGAATGCATACAAACAGAAAATTAAACATGTTTTACATATGTGTGTTCTTCACTCAAGGTTCTCCTTATACAAGTGGAGGGGTGTATGGATCTTGCACCTCCTTCCAAGGTAGGAAGAGATGGCTGAAATAACTCTGTCATAGAGTCTTGTTGCTGCCCCAACTCCACATACTTCATGCATTCTTGAAAATTTTGATGTAGCTCTCCTCCAAAGCCTTCCCATTCAAAGCATCTCATGATAGTGTTGTGAATCTCCATAGAATAGGTAGGGCTGAAACAGAACTCTTTGTAGGCCCTTTGTAGCATCCTCTCCTTGATCTTGGAGGCTCTAGGTAAGAACACCCTACCATAATGATAGATGACTCTTTCATGGACTAGATAGCCCTCTTCATGCAGCTGGTCATCAAGTATCATACAAGTGTTAAGATCTTTGGAATAATCCACTAATATTTGGGATGTCCAATACAGATCTAAATTTCTCAACAATGACAGCGCTGATGATGCATCAACAGAAATTTGTGTCTTGTTGTTTCTCTCCTCCTTGACATCTCCTCTGTCAAAGGTGTATATTGGAAGTTTGTTCCTTCCATTCTTCTTCTCCCATAGCGCAGATCTAGAAATGAGAGTGGGTGATGATGATAAGGGAAAAATATTTCCCTCCTTCTTGAGCTTACCCAAGTCTCCCAGCGTTGTAGTTTTATCTTCAAGTGCTCCAATCCCTCTTGGATCTAAGTTTGGAGCAGAAATTTGTGAGCTCTTCCCCACAAAATCTGAATCAGGTGGCCTCCCAGGTGGTTTGCCACAAGAAAGTGAGGTTTCAGGGACCATCCTCATATGCATAATAGATGGAATCCTCATGTCCCTACTTCCACTGTGAAAATTCAACTCTGTTTTATGTGTGGAAGTCTCATGAAATTTGGAGACCACTCTTAGTGATGCAAGAGTGCCTCTGATTGGAGCATTTGTTTTCCATTCTCTTCTTCTAGCAATAGTGGATCATCTTCTGCTATGTCAACTTTGTGACCCCTCCTTTGTTCTGTCTCATTGTCTCTTAGCATAGACACATGCTGCTCATGTCCTCCATATGGAATATCCTTAGGAACTCCCTGCAAAGATGCAAGAAACTCTCTAGTGGAAGCAATTGCTTCATCTCCATCTCCCAATAAAAATAGATATCCTCCTGCTGTCACAACGCTGTAGGATCTCCTCTGCTCTTCCTTTTCCTTCTCCTATTCAATGGAGAATGCTTTATCATTAAGAGACCCTTTTCCTTGGTCTCTTCTTGAAGAAGGAACCCTCATGTCTTCTCCTTGAGAAGAGAGACCTTGCTGTAGTGGGGCTTTTGCCTTTGGAAAATCATGCAGCAGATCTTCAACCCCTTCAACAATGTTTAGAAATGGAGTTGGCTTTATGGATTCTTCCAACTCATGCAAAGATTCAGATTTATTGGGCTTGATTTTCTCTCCCAAAGAAGTTTCAGAACGTCTCAAATCAAAATTTTTCACTAACCTCCTAGTGAACTTTGCATAAGAAGAGATATTTACACTTTTCAAGGAAGAAGACTCAAATATCCACTAGGCATAAGCCTTACCTTGAAGATGCAGCGCTGCTACTCTCATGGCTTCTTCTTCTGAAACTTGATGTAGCTGGAAATATATGTCAAGCTTCCTTACCCAAGACTTGGCTGAGTTCTTAGGTGATCCATCAAAATTAGGTAGAGAGAATCTACCCAAAGTGTGCTGCATGCACCCTCTTCTTCTACTGTAGTTGCTGGATCTTATTTCTTCTTTAAGTTGACATAACTTTGAAAAACTGAGATGCTCCTTGAATCTCTCTGATTGAGACTCATATTCTTGGAGATAATCACCAAGAGCTTCCTCCTTTGGTGTTCCTCCTTTCCATTCTTCCTTTGTCAAGAAAGTGAGCATGCTCCAACGTTGTAGATCGGGTTGTGTGACTGAATGCTCACACACATAGTAAGAAGTACTAGGGCTTCCTTGATGTAACAATATCCTTGAGGGATCTACATGTCTTTCCCTCCTCATTCCCCAGATTTCTCCATTCATCTCATAGATAGCTTGAGAAAGAGTTTTAGAGAACTCTTCTCCTTTCAATCTTCTAGATAAATGGGTTTCACCCTTGTTTTCTTTGTCTTTTGTGTAATCAAATTTCTTCTGTCTTCTTCTTAGATACCTCTTCTCTCTGTCAGTAAGAGGCTCATCTTCTTCTGAAGACATATTGGCTTCTTAAGAAAGAAAATCACATGTTGTGCCAAGATGATTTCTCTGATACCACTATAATATCCCAAAATGGGAACAACAACAATTTTAAACAATACTGCTCAGAAAATAATGCATTTCAGAAAATTAAGAGTAGGAGGCCAATATGGAGGTTCAAAATTTACATTTATATCAGTAAATCAGATTTAAAATGAGGCCCATACAATGTATAACAGGAAATAGGAGTCTCCAATGAAGAAATATACTCAAAAAGAGGTGCATCAACCATACAAATGAGCCGAAACTACCTTGACAGCGTTATTTTTATTATCCTGCAACAACTGTTGATTAAAACTTAGATGTAGAGCAAAATAATGCATGAACAGTTAGATTTGTGACAGATCCATACACTATAGAGTCTCTACTTCACATACCCCTTGGGGTTTTTAGCAATACATGAAGCACAGGGAGTAGATATAAGATCTAAACCTGCAAATCTGCAGAAATATTTAGAATTTATAAAGCAAATATAGGAGTATTTAGATCAGATCTGAATATAACATGGATTAGATCTTAAATCCATGGATCACCACAGTGAAGGGCAGATTCCCAACACTAGAGATCACTCCTCCAAAGTTATGCCAAAATCCCTCTCAACAGCACCTACAGAAAAACATAGATCTGGAAGATAGACTGCGTTGTAGGGTTCAAGATAAGTTTGGCCTAATGCCAAGATGTGGATATGAAGCTCCAATGATCCAATACACTCTTGCCAATGAGATAGAAGACTTTCCCACTGAAAAGAGGCACTAGATTAGCCTAGATCTAAGTAGATCTAGCCTCCACTTGCTGCAGCTTACAAGGACAACCAAACCCTCAATAGGATCTGTGTTGTAGTTGGAAGGTGAAGCTTGGACAAATTCCTGATAGTGGACAAGATCAGCAAGACTCTTCCAAGAGGCCTCTCAAGGAAAGAGGTGGAATTCCCGATCAGGAACACCCAGTGCTAAACAACACTATTCTCAACTAAACAGCAAGAGAATGATATATGTCTAAACAGAAAATATATTCAGAAACGTAATCACATCAAAAACCTTCTTCTATTGTCCTCCTCTTCCTTTTATAAGATAGAATTCTTGCAAAACCCTAAACCATCTCAATGATTTAGCTTCTTTCACATGTGCCACCTCCAACTAAGACTGCATTGTGCATCAATGAGGTTCAACCCCTCTAGACAGCGTTGTTGATCTGGTCATGGTTGACCCAGTCAAATGTCTCAATCCCTTTCACACATAACGGTGTTTTATTAAGATGACCCAGATTTATCTTTGTTCACATGGGGCATTGATTTATTCACTGTTTTAGGAGTTTTTATTGTCCTCCTTTACACATTTATTCATGAAACAGGAAAATGAAACAAAATTGTATATTCCCATTAGCTTGGGCTAATTGGGAATATTGCATAATTTAGTTTCAATATCAAGCTCCTCAAAAGCAAGAAAAAAGTGTGTATTTTTTTCGAATTACATAAGTCTCGTTTGAAAAAATTAGTTTGAATTTATTCCAAGGGCATATTGAAGAATAGATATTAGTATTAGGTTCTAAAATACGCCCTAAAAAGAATTCAACACCCATTAAGCCTTTAGAAGGCTCTGCTATGACTCATGAGGACGAAGAAATGAAACATGAGATATCAAAATTACAAGAGCAAGTGCACCAAATTTCGCTAACAAAAAATGAAATGGAAGTTTTGAAGAAAGGCATGGAAACTAAGATGGATGGTTTGAAGAAAGGCGTGGAAGCTAAGATGAATGGTTTGGAAGCTAATATGGATGGCATGGAAGTTGACATGGAAGCTAAGATCGATGAAAAAATAAAAGACAAGATGGAAAACATGAAGAATGATCTAAAAGTAGACATCAAAGGTTTGGCAAATTTGATAAAAGAAATGTTTCCTAATGGCGAAAAAATAGTTGAGGAAACTCATGATGAGAATAAAATAAATGTTAATCGTGATTTCAAAGATGGATATGAGGAAGTTTGATGGTAAGGATCCCATAACATGGATACTACAGATGGAGCAATATTTTGATCTCAATAATGTGCAAAACACACAAAAGGTACGCATTACAACTTTACATTTAGAAAAAAATACATTTGTATGGTATCGATGGCTTTCATGCTCCCATAAAAAAAATTTCACTTGGTCAATTTTTAGGGAGAAAATGATAGCACATTATGAGGATACAAAAAGCAACACCTTCTTTAGCCAATTGATAAATCTCAAACAAAAGGGTTCAATGGTGGAGCACATTGAGGACTTCCAAAAATTGAATATGAGGGTAACTAATATTCCAGAGGAACACAGGATTGATGTCTTCATAGGGACTTTAAAGGATAACATCCAACATGAATTTCGTGTTCGGGAACCTGATTCATTGAAAAAGGCATTCAGGTTGGCAAGAAAAATTGAATGTAAAATTATGGCGACAAGGAAGCCTACCACTCACATATATAAAGATGGAAGTGTTTCTACTCCTAGACTTCCACAATCGACAAGGTTGACACCACAACAATTAGAAGAAAAAAGAGCAAAAGGGCTTTTCTACAGTTGTGATAGAAAATACACTAAAGGTCATAAGTGTGCTGAGAAGAAATTATTTTACATAGATTGTGAAAAGGAAGAATAAAATGAACAAGAATCTTCAAAAGAAGAGGATATACACCAGGAACCAGCCCTAGAAGAGGAAGAAATGAGTCCGACCATATCGTGTAAAGCATTGGCAGGAATTACCACTCCTCACTCTCAAGATAGAAGGACATATCAAGAAGAAAAAGGTAATAGTGTTGATTGATTCGGGTAGTACCAAGGTGCTTGGTTAACACCCCTTGGAGCTTGGAGACATTGGAACATTCCAAATCCCAATATGGAAGGGCATGAAATTATGAAGTGTCCACCTATTTTCCATGGTTAGTAAACTCTTTAACTTTATTTATTTAATGACCTGGTGTACTAGACGGCAAGGGGACATATTGGATCTTATACAGGATTGTATAAGATGGTCTCCATCTTGGGTTTGTTCTCCCTATACAATGTTCTAACCTTCCAGAAGGCTATATTGGCACATGTATGGTGTGTGTAGAGATCCATGGGGCTCCACAGTAGAAAAAAACATTCCATGGATTCCCAGAGTCATTCATAGATTTTTCTTGATTCACATATTGGACGAGGAATATGCATCTGGTTCACCATGTCCATTCGACCCCACAATTGCATCATGCACTTGGAAGATCACCCATGACCTATATGATGATGCAGCATCACTCATACAATAATCTGAGACCTTGCAGATGGTCTAAAAGAATCTTCGATTTGTTTGGAGACCCATGAGGATAGTTGTGAGCTTCCAAACCAATTTGGGAGCACCACAGGTTTATTGTTTGGAGAACAAGGGTCCAACCCATTTTCCACTGCTTTTTGGGAGTCCTATTTCACATTATGGACCCTATGGAATTCATTGGGTCTCCTCTAAGGCCCAACGACATGTATTATTTATCATTCGACCTCTTGAGAGGCTTACTCTTTTGATTTTTAGCTAGTTTGGTGGGCTTGTCACCAAAATATTGTTATTTTGTACATTAGTTTATTTTAGGGGTTCAATTAGGCCTCATTATGGAAATGGAATTCATTTGGAAATGTATAAATACAAGTGGGATGATTTCATTTCATTATCATCACTTGGTTTTGGACTTCTTATCTCTTTAGAGAACTTCGCTATCCTTCTTGAAGGACAAAATTTTGGAGCATGGAATGAATTTTGATGTTTGGATCATTTTATCATGTCTTGGAGCTTCGTGAATGGAAATTTTTTGGATGGTTGGATATATTCTTATACATGTAAGTGAAATTTAATTCTATTTTTCTTTACTTTTTCACATACATCGTTGTTGGGAATTTCACTATATTAGGGCTTAATTACTGCATCCATTATTGTGAAGTTGTGGAAATTTAGTTTATAAATAGTGTTGCTTCATGTATGGGCCATGTATAATGAATGAATGTTCCTAATGATATTTAATTATTGAAATTCATCTTTATAAGCCATCTATTTTTCAAAACAAAGTATAAAGTCTTTGAAGATGCTTTTCTTTTGCCCTAATACTAAGAAAAGTTGTATTTAAGGCCTCCTTGACCTAGAAAATCAAATCCAAATTCATAATCATTCTCGACTCCAATCTCCCCAAAGGATTAGGCACTATTCCACCATAGGTGATCACCATAAAACACTGAACTTTTCCCCTCTTCCTTTCTTTTCTAGGTTTAGCCCCATTGGGAATCCTAGGGAATCAAATTTCTTTCAAACTACCCATCAAAAGAATTTGATATCTTGGCTCCCACTATGTTGGTGTGTCTCATAGGTTCCCTCCAAATTTGAATAAATTTTGATAGTGGCATTTTGGGATATCTCAAGCCCTAGCCTCGAGATTGAATCTTTCCCTTATTTCCCTTAGGCTATAAACCTCGCTGGGATCATTTCATTACCTTTCATTGAAAATTCATTCCTTGATCTGCTTCTCCTCCCTAATTAGGTCAAGCATATCATTCGTTTCTCAACCCCATTCTATTTTCCTAAGCTTGGGTTCACTTGGTACCATGTGGTCCCACAACTTATTGAAGCTCATTCAACAAAGACCACTTAGAAGCCAAGTTTCCACAAGGATTTTAGGAGCTAAGGATATTCTTAACAACTAATACACTAAAACCCTAGCTCTTAGAATTCCCCTAATCCCTTCCTAGAGAGCCTTTCATATTTCTTTCAAAGCAAGAAAGCCATATATATGTGTCTCTCTTGTGAATAGGATTCCAAGATCACCTCTCATCCTATCATTAATAAATCCATTTCATGATTCTTATTATAAAGGTTTTCCTCCCATCAGTGAAAGTCCTTAAAGAGAAGGGAGACTTAGCCAAGGTGACAATGGGCTATTGCTCCTTTGTTTCCCTTAACCTAGTAGTAGTCCTTCAAGAATCCTAGTTTTAGGACTCCTGCTAGTTTGAGTGGTAATAGGAGGCCAAAATTGATTGGCTTAAATACTCTTGTAGTCCAAGGAGTATACCTTTTATTGAATTTTTCATTAAATAATTTCTCAAGTGATAACATCCTAGATTTCAAAGGTATGAATATACCAGTCAGGACTTGATGATGGCTCCATAAGAAGAAGCTCTTTAAATATTCCTCATATTGATCAAGATCACACTAAATATCATGATTTTCTTGATGAAGAAATTTATAAAGCACTTCAAGAGAGAAATGGAGAAGATTGGAAGTTTTTTGTTCCACTGGTTGAAGTCTACCGACTATTGTGATGTAAAATTTTTAATTGGGCTTTGTATTGAAGATAAAAGGATTTTGGAACTATTTTCCAAGATTATGAAAGTAGCCATATGGATGTGCCTGTCCTGGAACTTAATAAAAATAACAAGGAATTGAACTCATTGTGTGTTGTTGTAGAAACAAATAATGACAGTAAGAAACAGTTTCAGACTTGGATAAAACCTCCATCTTGTCTAGGGAAAAACATGATATCAACATACAAAAATAAGAATGGGGAGATCTAGAAGAAGATAACCCTGGCAAAGAAAACGTAACTCATGAAAAAAAATGGGATTGGTGATGAAGAAATTGTTGAATAAATCATTGCAGACCCACAAAAAGAGCAATCATCAACTTATGATTGCATATTTCTTAAATACAGGGAAATATATGGGCAGTTTTGCACTAGTGGCCTTATCTTCTACAATTTTAGATCTCCTACTATAATCATCTCTACAGTGCGATGGTTCTCTCATGTGCCCAATAAAACTCTAATAGTCTCGCATTGGTTTTGCGGCAGTCAATACAACTATGACAAGTGCATACGTTCCCACTTTCTCTCTTGTTGTTAGGTTTTGCTTATTTACACTATGATTACTTCCCCTCATATTTCTAAACCCCCCTCTAGCGAAGGGAGATCGAGTAAATTAACCCTAGAGAGTCTTTATGAGTACATTGAATCTTTAGAAATACCAAGAGAAGAAAGAGAAAACCATTTTAAACTAAAATTAACTACAATGCTTGACAAAAACCACAAATCATTAGAAAATAAAATAATCTCACTCGAAACTGAAGTCCAAGGAATGAAAGGCAGAATTCAATAAATTGAACATAGTAAACAAACAATGGTTAAATATAATGACACTTTGAAAAGCGAAATTAAAAATCTAAAATAGAAACCACATAATAACTCAACCCTAAATAACAAAGAGAAGAAATTATATATTAAACACATAAAAGAAGAAATTAATAAACTAATCGTACTCTACCATGACCACCACAAAAGATACTTACACCTTATTATTGTTGGTATAGAAAAACAAAATAATGAAGACACTTTAGAAATAGTTCAAGAACAATTAAAAACAAAATATCAAATTCAAACAACTTATCTCACCAAAGCAATAAGGGTAGGAAAGATACTTGAGAATAAACACATACTAATTTGTGTCAAGGTCACTTGTAATAACCATAAATTAAATATACGTAGGAAATAACCAAGCCTAGGAGGAATGAGAATCTTTATAAATGAAGATCTCATTCCAAAAGACCAACCTGTGTTGGCATTATGATATAATATTTTGTCCTTGATGGAAACCTACTCGATGAGTTTCCTTTTGATAGAAACCTACTTGATGAATATGTAAACATTATGTATCTACAGGCCTGTTCATATGTGACAGAGAAAGAAATGCCAATCCATGACAAAGGAATGATGAAGGTAAAGTTTCAGGAAATATACATAGGTTCAGTGAAGCCAAGTCATGTACATATGCAGGTTTGAGGAAGGTAAGTCGCATATACACAGGTTCAATAAATCCAAGTCATGTACGTATGCAAGTTTGATGAAGTGAAGTAGTGTATATGGAAGTTTGGTGAATAAAAGTCACATACACACGCGGATATGAAGAAGCAAAGTAGTGTGCATTCTTGCTCACTATTTTATCAATACCAAGGGTCTTTACCATGGTATTAGCCCACAATATTGGGCACAGTAATGGCTATTTAATCCCGTCCAAGGATACCATCGGCACTAGTGTGGTTTTGGCTGATGGTATTGGCTAAGGCTCGAACTATATAAGGAGGTGGATATCAAAGTGCTAGTGTGCATGAGTGAGGGTAATGAATGAATACTTCAATTTGAAGTATATTTGTATGGTATGGACTATAGGTGATTGATAGATCTGAAATAATGATGCACCCGTGAATACAATGATGGATCAAGATCTTTAGATCTGAAACAAATATGTATTTTCATTATCTGTTTATGTGTTGTTTAGATATGTGGTTTGGCGCATGTTTGTTGCAATGAAGACTATGATTTGAGTAAGTTTGAAGTTTTAAGGTATTGTGTAGTCTTAAATTATTTACACATATGTACGTGGGTTAGACACAAGGAAGGCACATATACATGTGGGTTTTGTTCTGCACATTTGCGTATATATTGAGTAATATGTTGAGATCTATATGTGAGTTGTGTTCTGGATAAGTGCGTATGTACGCGGAAAAGCCTTATGGAAGGCGCATATGAAATTATAGGTTTTTGTTGAAGAATATGTCTGATCAGACTATACAATATTGATGTATTTATGTTGTTTGTCAATGATGTCTTCATGTTGATTTGGGTTTTCTGAAGTAGAACTGTTTGAGTGTTGAAGTTGAAATTGTTTGAATATTGATTAGTTGAAGAAGATACATGATGCTACTAACTATATGGGGTTTCAGAGATCTGTAATCTAACATAATACTTCAGAATGTCTCTCTACAATTCTGTGTCTAATTCATATTAAAAATTTCCAGAACTTGGTATATTAAGATCTGTATGCAGGTTGCTCTACATAAAAGCGTGTATACACGCATGTTGCCTTAAGTGAAGTAGAATATACATTCTATTTTATGAATGATCAGGGTTGTGGTTGATTCAGTGTGTTCATGCAGTATTATGAGTTCAATTTTATGTTCTGGCTACAATTATATCACTGTTCTGTTTGAATTAAGTGTTGGAAATATTGTCATTGATGGCAATGGAGGCAGCAAAGACAGAGACAGACAAAGAAGGCAGCAGATGCAAAGATAGGCAAAGAACAGCAGCAGGTAATATGTACAACGAAGGCAAAGGCAGAGGTCGAGCAGCTAAGGCAGAGGCAGAGCCGTTATCACAGCAGAGGCAGAGCCGTTATCAGAGGCAGAGGCAGAGGCAGAGCCGTTTTTAATTCTGAGAATCGCTACCCCAGCTGGAGGATACATAAACACAATTCCAGGAATCTTATAACCCAAGCAGCAAAATATATATATAAATCTCATTCCGGGAATCGTTACCCACGCTGGAGTATATATGCAGCTCATTTACATATATTGCGCCTTATGCACAAAGGTCCAAAGCATATATATTAAACTATATGGAGCGCTTTATTATCAGAACCAAAGTACCATAAGGTGGGACCCTTCCCAATTGCATCAGAGATTATAAGGGCAACGGAACAAGTTAACAAAGAGTTGTGATTGCGATGAAAGCTTGGACCTGATGGGCATATATATATTATAGTTATGGATGCGAAATTAAGAATACAAAAGGTTTGTTCGGATTAAAGTCAAACAAAAGTCTTATGCTGTGGGACCCTCACCCAATCACATCGGAGAAAGGATTGGCAGCGGAACATATCGACAAGAGTTCCGATTGAGTTCTGGACCCGATGGGTATATGAATTATTATTCAAACGTATTTGAAGTCCGGCCTAATCGCATCGGAGAAGGAGCAGGGCATCGGAGCATGACAATAAAGGATTGTGATTCTGATTGAGTTCCGGACCCGATGGGTCTATAAATCATGTTTAATATGTGTTTGAATTCCAGTTCCAATCACATCAGCAAAATGCACTTAACAGTGGTCAATCACATCGGAGTGAAAGCAGGGCAGCGGGACTTGCAACTAAAAGTTGTGATTGCGATTGATCGCAATCAGAGTAATCGCATCGCATCAAAGAAATCACATCGGAGCAAGGCAGCACAACAGAGAAAGTTAACAAAGTTTGCGATTGCGATCAATCGCAATCGGAAGAAGTCGAGGAGTAGTATATCGCATCGAAAAATGTGGCAGGTGGGCCCGAAAGGGATTTTATATGTTTAAACAGTTTTTTATTATTACACCGAGAGTTGATTTAAGTCGTATTAAAAAGGCAGTTTGTATTGAAATGTGCCACGTGGTCTGTGGACCCACGGGCCTCGGCTTAAGGTGGAGGGCGATTGTTAATATAAAACGATTGAGATGTGCGCAATCGCATCGGGCCATAAAACAAAGGCCGTGGTGTATGTATGTTCCGCTTGCGGAACTCACCACATCAACAAGACACTTGCTGTGTGTAAAGGGTTGGAATTTTCCCAGATTTAAAGTCAGCGGTTACATATATATGACAGATAGCCGTTACTCTGTGACATTGAACAAGGAAACAAACAGAGTCGAAAGGGACAAAGACACAGTCAAAGAAAAGACAAGTGCGCAGCAATCCAAAAGGCTGAATGAGTTGAGCTGGAATTTTCATTGTAATTGAATGTAAATGTTTTTAATTGATTTATACTGTTGTGATGCATTGGCAAGTCTCCAGAAGAGAACAAATATTCCACTGTAATGTTAAATTGATACCTATAGTTATATTTATTGAATGAGCAGATAAAAGGAATGAGAAGACAGAAGCCAAAGAGTCATGACTGTTCACTCCAAATTCTTTGTGAAATACAAACAGTCATGTGAGGAACTCTATATATAATATCAACTGGATATGCATAAGAGAGGTTAGAGAGAGTAAATATAGAGAATGCAGAGTATAGAAGAGTGAGGTAGAGTAGATTAAGAAAAGAAGAACAAAAAGAGATGCTACAGAATAGAGCTGATATTTGAGGTAAATCAACAAACATTCAGTTTGATAAATTGAGGAAGTTGGAGCTTCCCTATCAAGTTGCAGCTTGATAGCTGTCAGTTGTAGCTGACTGAGGTTGGAGCCTCCTGTAGGTTGGTGCCTGCAGAAAAATGAAGGGAGTTGGTGCTTCCTTGCAAGTTGTAACTTGCAGAATTGAGGTAGGAGCCTCCTGTAGGTTGGTGCCTGCAGAAAAACAGTGGTGAGAGGGAGTTGGAGCTTGCCTTTGCATCACAACAATAATAAGATGTGGTTTTCTCCCTTTATGGGTTTCCACTTACATCTGGTGTCTCTGTGCATGAATTTTATGTGTTGATCTGATTTATATCATCTACTTAATACCTGCTACTGTCATATTAAGTCTACTATTATATTATATTAATACTTGTTGCTCACATTCTAAGATTACTCACATATTAAGTTGGACATGAAATGAAGGTGTAAATAAGGCTTAATGAAAAGTTTTAAAAGTCCATGAATGTGTTAAACTGATTCACCCCCCCCCCCCTCTCAGTTTAACTAAGGGTTCAACAATTGGTATCAGAGCAAGTTCCTTTGTACCATTTTAACAACTGAAAGGAGATCCTAGGTTCTCAGGATGGCTAGTAAAGAAGGATGTTCTACCAATAAAGCCCCTTTCTTTACAGGTGCAAATTATGCTTTCTGGAAAATTAGAATGAGGACATACATAATGTCTCTAGGAATAGAAGTTTGGGCTGCTGTGGAATATGGATATGCCCCAAAGGCAACTGACTCAGAGAAAGAAACCAAACAAGATTTTGTAGCTAACGCAAAAGCCATGAATTCCATCTTGAATGGATTGTGTGAAGCAGATTTTATCAAAGTAATGCACAAAGACACTACCAAAGAGATGTGGGATACTCTGGAGAACATCCATGAGGGAGACAAGAAAGTAAAGACTGCCAAACTTCAAGTCTATAGAGCCCAGTTTGAGAACTTAAAAATGGATGATGATGAAGACATTGCTAGCTTCTTTCTAAGGGTTGCAGAAATAGTAAATAACATGAAGGCTCTAGGTGAAAACATAAAAGAAGTTGTAATTGTACAAAAGATTCTAAGATCTCTTCCACCCAAGTTTAATTCCAAGGTGTCTGCAATAGAAGAAACAGCTAATTGGGAGACCTTGACCATGAACCAACTACTTGGAAATCTAACAGAATATGAGATGAGGCTCCCACAGAAGAAGCCAAGTACGAGGGAGGCAGCCTTTAAAACATAAAAGAAGAAAGAAGAAGAGGGAGACATATGCTCTTGCTCGGATGAAGAAGAGGCAAAATTTGTCAAGAAATTGGATAGAGGCTCAGGTAAATACAAAGGTAAACTTCCTTTCAAATGCTTTAACTGTGGAAGAGTTGGACACTATGCTGCTAAGTGTCCTCACAAGAAAGTAAGGAATCGGGCTCAAGAGTCAGAGAAAAATAAATCAAAGAACTGGCAGAAAGGAAAGAAGTTTAGCAGAAAATCCTTCTATGCTCAACAAGACAGCAGTACATCTGAAGATTCAGATGAACCCTCAAGTGAAGAAGGAACCTCCGAATTCTTATTGATGGCCATAGAAGAACTTGAAGGACTCCTGCTAGAAGATGAATAAGAAGAAGGGGAAGTCGACCTTGAGGGGGAGCTAAGAAGTGCTCTGGAGGAGATTGATAGACTCAAACTGAAGTGTAGAAAACAAAAGGACATTCTTCTCAAGTATGTAAGAGAAGAACAAAACTCAGAAGTCCTCATGCAACTGAAGGTAGAGCTTGAAGAAGCCAAGAAGATAGAAGACATGTTACTTCAGCAAATCAAGGATAAAACCCGAGAACAAGAGAAGCTGGAAGAAGAAGTAGTATGTCTTAGGAAGAAACTAGAAAATTCTCAAAGGAAAGTGGTTATAAACTCTTCTCAAACATCAAGCTCTAGTAAGTTGAATGAAATTCTGGTTGCTCAAACATCCCCTATGATAAAAATTGGAATAGGCTATGAAGGAGAATCAAGTAAAAGCAAAGAAAAGGTTGACACAGAGATTGTTTTTGTAAAATCAAAGAAGAATGATGAAGCAGCTCAAACAATTCCTACAAAAGAAGAAACCTGTAATGAGGAAGACAGAGATTAGAAGAAACCATTAGTAGTTAAGAATGTAATAAATACTAAGACAGCAGATAAAGGGGCATATGCCTCTGAATATGTCAAATTTGGAAGCCATCAAAGGATATTCTTCCCTCCTATGAAGAATGCCACCTATTATGTCTGCCACAAGCTGGGACACATTGCTGCATATTGCCATGCAAGGAGGAGTAATTCAAACCAGCAAAATATGCAAACATTGAAGAGACTGCCTCAAGCAAACAAATGGAAAAGACAACCTTACTCCAGGTATGCAAATAGTTTCTATGGTTACTGTTTTTACTGTAAGGAATTTGGCCATAAAATCATTGAGTGTAGAAAGTATGGACAAAGATTGATGTTCAACACCTCAAGGAGGTTTATGAGTCAAATAAATTTTTTTCATACTCACAATTCTGCAAAAACTATGATCAAATGTTGTATATGCAATCAAGTTGGAGATATGCCTTCCAAATGTCCTCTAAAAGGGTGTGATTCATCATCTCACAAAAGATACCAAACAAAAGGATGCCTCCAATGGAAAAAGAAGGAGAATAAGTGTGACCTGACTCTAACTGCTCAAAATCTAAAAAGCCAATGGTATTTGGACAGTGGCTGCTCTAAACACATGACTGGAGACAGAAGCAAGTTTATAACTCTTGATGAAAATAAATCTAGCAATGTTACTTTTGGCAATGATAAATCAGGTAAGATCAAGGGAAAAGGCTCAGTCAGCATAGACAATGGCAGAGGAAAGGCCCAAGATGTACTATTTGTAGATGGGCTGAAAGCAAATTTACTAAGTGTCAGTCAGATGTGTGACAAAGGCTGTGAAGTTCTTTTTAGAGCACAAGATTGTGAAGTCAGATCAAGCACCACAGGTAAGGCTCTGCTCAAAGGAGTTCGAACAGAGAGTAATGTTTACATTGTGAAAGAGAAAGATGAAGCATGTCATCTTAGCAAACTTGAGGAGTCATGGTTATGGCATAAAAGGTTGGGACATCTCAGCTTCGATCACATCAATAGACTAATCAAGAAGAAAGCTGTCAGAGACATGCCACAAATAAAAAGGCCTTCTAATACCATTTTCAAATCATGTCAACTAGGTAAACAGACCCGCACATCATTTAAGACCAAAGATGAGTTATCAACAAGAAGACCACTACAGCTTGTGCACATGGACTTATGTGGACCTCCAAGAACTAAAACACCAAGTGGAGAATCCTACTTCATGCTGATAATAGATGATTTCTCCAGAATGACATGGGTTGCATTTCTCAAGAATAAATCGGAAGCTCTAGACAAATTCAAAGTATTCAAAGCATTAGCAGAAAATCAGACAGGATGCAAGCTAAAATGCATCAGATCGGACATAGGAGGTGAATTCACAGATTATGACTTTGCAGATCTATGCAATGAATATGGCATAAAACAACAATTCACTATTGCAGGGACACCTCAGCAGAATGGAGTAGCAGAGAGACAAAACATATATGTTCAACAAATTGCTAGAGCCATGATGCAAGAGAGTAATATTCCTCAAACCTTCTGGGCAGAAGCAATACACACAGCGGTGCATATCCTCAATAAATCTCACTTAAGGCCAAGCAGTGACAAGACTCCCTATGAACTATGGCATGGGAAACCAACTTCAATCAAACATTTTAGAATTTTTGGAAGCAAGTGTTATATTAAGAATAATGATGAAAATCTTGGGAAGTTTGATGCAAGAGAAGATGAGGGATTTTTCTAGGATATGCTTCCAAAAGTAAAGGGTACAGGTGCTACAACAAGACTCTTCGAAAAATAGTTGAAAGTATTGATGTGAGATTTGATGAAGAACTTCCGAACAATACAAGAGATACAGACTGCTGCAATCCATCAGAAAACAATGAAGAAGAAAACCAAAATGATGATGAAACAAGCAAGACAACAGAAGATGCAGAGCTAAGCTCGCAAGCCCCTCAAGATACACTCAAAAGAATCATCCTGAAGATTAGATCATAGGAGACAAGAAAGTAGGGGTCCAGACAAGAAGGCAGCTAACTGAACAGACAGAAGAGGTATACATAGCCATGTTATCAAAAATAGAGTCAAATAAATTTGAAGAAGCCAGCAAGGACAAGTCTTGGGTGAATGTTATGAATGAAGAATTGGATCAAATTGAGAAAAACAATACCTGGGAACTAGTTCCTAGACCCACAGGGAAAAATGTCATAGGCTCAAAATGGGTATTCAAAAATAAAATGAATGAGGAAGGACAGGTAATCAGGAATAAAGCCAGACTTGTCTGCAAAGGATATTCACAAATCGAAGGACTTGATTTCGATGAAACATTTGCCCCTGTAGCCAGAATGGAAGCCATCAGAATGTTTCTGGCCTTTGCATGCTATCAAGACTTCAAGGTATATCAAATGGATGTAAAATCTACTTTTCTGAATGGAGATCTAGAAGAAGAAGTCTACATGGAACAACCGGAAGGTTTCTCTTTAACAGACAAAGAAGACTATGTGTGCAGACTGAAGAAGGCTCTATATGGACTGAAACAGGCTCCTCGTGCTTGGTACTCAAGATTGGATAAATATTTGCAAAAACAAGGCTTTAAGAGAGGTGGAGTAGACAACAATCTATACATAAAAGCCCATGAAAATGAACTCCTGATTGTTGTAGTATATGTTGATGACATTATGTTTGGAAGCAACAGAGAAGAACTAGCAAAAGGATTTGCTGAGGAGATGAAATCAGAGTTTGAGATGTCCATGATTGGAGAACTCAGTTTCTACTTAGGACTTCAAATTCAGCAAAAGAACACAGGCACATTCATCTCACAGGAAAAATACTTAAAATAAATGTTGAAAAAGTTCAAAATGGAGAACTGCAAACCTGTGTCAACTCCCATGATCACGGGATGCAAGCTATGTGCTGATGATGGATCTGTTGATATAGAACAAAAACTCTGCAGATCCATGATAGGAAGTTTGTTGTATCTGACAGCATCAAGACCAGAAATCATGCTAGCAGTTGGTCTAGTGGCTAGATATCAGGCAGCACCTAAACAAAACCACTTTCTGGCAGTCAAAAGAATATTTATATATATACAAGGAACAACACAATATGGACTTTGGTATCCTAAAGGAAAAAATTTCACTTTGACAACATACACAGATGATATTAAAGCCACCAATGTGGATGACAAAGAAAAGTACAAGGTTAAGTGGAGGTGCATTCCTATTTAGGAGAAAGTCCTGGGTGGCATGGTTAAGCAAGAAACAAACATCTATCTCTCTCGTCTACAAATGTACTAAAAATATATAGTGAAGAAGAAATAAGTGTTGCACACAAGTCATGTGGATGAAGCAAACCCTCCAAGACATACAAGCATTGATGAACCTATCTTAATCAAATGTGATAATACAAGTGCTATAAGTATATCTAAAAATCCTGTGCTTCACTTAAAAACTAAACATATCCCAATCAAGTATCATTTTCTCCGAGAATAAGTGGCTCAGAAGATAGTAAAACTGGAGTATGTACCAACAAAAGAACAGACAGCAGATATATTTACCAAACCACTTGCTAGAGAACCATTTGAATATTTGAGAGACAGACTAAGGGTAGTATCTATAGATGCTACTCACTGATATGAAGAGAAAGCACAGTTTCAGGGGGAGAACAGAAATGAAAACATCATTCCAGGGGGAGATCAGCCAGCAAGGGAAGCATGAAAACAGGTCCTCAGGATCAAAAGGATTATGGCAAGAATACATTCAGCTTAAAAGAATCAATAAAAAGGCAAAAGGTTCAATGGTGCAGCGGAAGAGTGGTGAACCCGACGTGAATCTAATCCAAAGGTTGAAGCAGCAGCGTACAAAGTCAGAAAATTCCAGAGAGAGAAAATGCACGAAATATTGAAAAAGGATAAAATCACAGGATCAAAGAATAGAAGCTACACTAAGAATTCAAACCCCTTGCCATTGATGTCAAAGGGGGAGGAAGAGCAAGCAACAGGAGGAAGAGCAGGCAAACAGAGAAAGTGTATTGCCATCAATGCTAAAGGGGGAGACTGTTGAAAATATTGTCATTGATGGCAATGGAGGCAGCAAAGACAGAGACAGACAAAGAAGGCAGCAGATGCAAAGATAGGCAAAGAATAGCAGCAGGTAATATGTACAGCGAAGGCAAAGGCAAAGGTCGAGCAGCAAAAGCAGCTAAGGCAGAGGCAGAGCCGTTATCACAGCAGAGGCAGAGCCATTATCAGAGGTAGAGACAGAGGCAGAGCCGTTATCACAACAGAGGCAGAGCCATTTTTAATTCCGAGAATCACTACCCCAGCTGGAGGATACATAAACACAATTCCGAGAATCGTATAACCCAAGCAGCAAAATATATATATAAATCTCATTCCGGGAATCGTTACCCACGCTAGAGTATATATGCAGTGCATTTACATATATTGCGCCTTATGCACAAAGTTCCAAAGCATATATATTAAACTATATGGAGCGCTTTATTATCAGAACCAAAGTACCATAAGGTGGGACCCTTCCCAATCGCATTGGAGATTATAAGGGTAGCGGAACAGGTTAACGAAGATTTGCGATTGCGATGAAAGCTTGGACCCGATGGGCATATATATATTATAGTTATGGATGTGTTGACGGGAAAATATGTCCGGCCAACAGTAGGGGATCTCCCCGGTAGTGTGTTGGAAATATTGTCATTGATGGCAATGAAGGCAGCAAAGACAGAGACAGACAAAAAAGGCAGCAGATGCAAAGGCAGAGGCAGAGGTCGAGCAGCAGTAGCAGCTAAGGTAGAGGCAGAGGCAGCGAATATAGAGGCAGATTTGTTATATCAAAGGCAGAGGCAGAGGCAGAGCTGTTATATCAGTGGCAGAGGCAGAGGCAGAGGCAGAGTTGTTATATCAGTGGCAGAGGCAGAGGCAGAGCCGTTATCAAAAGTAGAGGCAGAGCAGAAAAATTTCGAGAATCGCTACCCCAGCTGGACGATACATAAACCCAATTCCGGGAATCGCTTACCCCAAGCGGCAAGTATATATATATACAAACGTTATTCCGAGAATCATTACTCCAGGTGGAAGGATACTCAAACAAATTCCGGGAATCGTTACCCACGCAGGAGTATATATGCAGCACATTACATATATTTCGCCTTATGCACAAAGGTTCAGAGCATAATATTAAAATGACATGGAGTGCTTTATTATCAGAACCAAAGTACCTTATATGGTGGGACCCTTTCCCAATCGCATCGGAGAAAGGATTGGCAACGGAACATATCGACAAGAGTTCCGATTGAGTTCCGAACCTGATGGGTGTATGAATTATGGTTCAGACATATTTGAAGTCCGGCATAATCGTGTCGGGACAGTCTAATCACATCGGAGAATATAAAGACATCGGAACGTCACAACATAAAGTTGCGATTGCGATCAATCGCATCGGAACAATTGCAAAAGTACCAATCGCATCGAAGCAAGGCAGCTTGTGATTGTGATTGACAATACCGGACGCGATAGTCATATAAACTTTGTCATATAAAATATAGTCGGTTCCGCACATTAATCGCAATCGGAGTTAACACAGGGCGTCGACACATGCAAATAGAATTTTCGATTACGATTAATCACATCGCATCAGGTCAATCGCATCAGATCAATCGAAATCGGAAATCGCTGAAGGAGTAGTATATCGCCGGAAAACATGTCAGGTGGGCCCGAAAGGTTTTTTATGTTGAAACAGGTTTTATCATTTATGCCAAGAGTTATTTGGAGGTTTTATAGAAAATTAAGAATTTTTGGTTCGTTATATGGACCAACATATATTATGTGGAAGTGGCAGTTTATATGTTAAAACTTTATATAAATTCGCCGAGAATTGAATCTATGAGATATATATGTATATATATATAAGGCGTTGTTATAAAATGTTGTAGCGATTGTATTGAAATATGTCCCGTGGTATGTGGACCCACGGGCCTCGGCTTAAGGTGGAGGGTGATTATTAATAATTGCAATGTATGTATGTTCCTCTTGCGGAACTTTCCACATCAACAAGACACTTACTGTATGAAAAGCATTAGAATATGCCCAGATTTAAAGTCAACAGTTACACATATATACAAAATGCATTGATATACAAACCACAGTTACATGTTTGCAGCAGTTACACCATAGCAGAGGACAGAAAAGCAAACAGAGTTGAAAAGAGATAAAACACGGTCACAGAAAAGACAGACACAGTCAAAGAAAAGACAAATGCGTAGCGAGCCAAAAGAATAAATGAGTTGAGCTGGAGTTCTCATTCTAATTTGAATTTAAATATTTTTAATTGATTTATATTGTTGTGATGCATTGGCAAGTCTCCGGAGGAAAAACAAAGCTCCCACTGTAATATTGAAATTAATGCATGTTGTTATATTTTCTGAATGAGCGAGTGAAAGAAATGAAAAGGCAGAAAGCGAAGAGGCATGGCTGTCCATTCCAAATTCATTGAGGAATGCTAACAGTCACAAGAAAATCCTTATAAATAATATCATCTTGATATGAAAAAAGAGGTTAGAGAGAGCAAATATAGAGAATGCAGAGTATAGAAGAGTGAGGAGAGAAGATTAAGGAAAAAGGAGCAGAAAGAGATGCTATAGAACAGAGCTGATTTTTGAGGTAAATCAACAAACATTCAGTTTGATAAATTGAGGAAGTTGGAGCTTCCCTATCAAGTTGTAGTTTCTATTAGCCGTCGCTAGTCGATTGCTGGCTGAGCTCTTTCTGGTTGTGTCTAAAAAACAATGGTAAGAGGGAGTTGGAGCTTGCCTTTGCATCACAACAATAATAAGATGTGCTTTTCTCCCTTTATGGGTTTCCACTTATATCTGGTGTCTCTGTGCAAGATATTTATGTGTTGATCTGATTTATATATTCTGCTTAATACATGCTGCTCTCATATTAAGTCTACTGTCATAATATATTAATACTTGTTGCTCATATTCTGAGATTACTCACATATTAAGTTGGACATTAAATGAAGGTGTAAATAAATTTTAATGACAATTTTTAAAAGTCCATGAATGTGTTAAATTGATTCACCCCCCCCTCTCAATTTAACTAAGGGTTCAACAATTGGTATCAGAGCAGGTTCCTTTGTACCAGTTTAACAACTGAAAGGAGATTCTAGGCTCTCAGAATGGCTAGTAAAGAAGGATGCTCAACCAATAAAGCCCCTTTCTTTACAGGTGTAAATTATGCCTTCTGGAAAATCAGGATGAGGACATACATAATGTCTCTAGGAATAGAAGTTTGGGGTGTTGTGGAATTAGGATATGCCCCAAAGTCAACTGACTCAGAGAAAGAATCCAAACAAGATTTTGTAGCTAACGCAAAAGCCATGAATGCTATCTTGAATGGATTGTGTGAAGCAGATTTTATCAAAGTAATGCACAAAGACACTACCAAAGAGATGTGGGATACTTTGGAGAACATCCATGAAGGAGACAAGAAAGTAAAAATTGCCAAACTTCAAGTCTATAGAGCCCAGTTTGAGAATTTAAAAATGAATGATGATGAAGACATTGACAGTTTCTTCCTAAAAGTTGCAAAAATTGTTAACAATATGAAAGCTCTTGGAGAAACCATGCCAAAAAGTATAATTGTGAAAAATATTCTAAGATCTCTTCCATCCAGGTTTAATCCCAAGGTGTCTGCAATAGAAGAAACAACAGATTGGGAGACCTTGACCATGAACCAACTACTTGGAAATTTAACAGCATATGAGATGAGGCTCCCACAGAAGAAGCCAAGTACGAGGGAGGCAACCTTTAAAATAGAAAAGAAGAAAGAAGAAGAGGAAGACATATGCTCTTGCTCGGATGAAGAAGATGCAAAATTTGTCAAGAAATTGGATAGAGGCCCAGGTAAATACAAAGGTAAACTTCCTTTCAAATGCTTTAACCATGGAAGAGTTGGACACTATGCTGCTAAGTACTCACAAAGAAAGTAAAGAATCGGGTTCAAGATTCGGAGAAAAATACATCAAGAAGTAAGCAGAAGGAAAAGAAATTGAAAATGAGAAAGGAAATCATATAACAACAAACAGCAGATACATCTGTAAGTGGATGAACTCTCAGAAGTGAAAGATGGAACCTCTGAATTTCTATTGGAGGCTATAGAAGGCAGGAAGGTCTGCTGAGATGAAAGAAGAGGAGGTGGAGAATGACCTTGAGGGGGAGCTAAGAAGTGCTCTAGAAGAGATTGATAGACTCAAGCTGAAATGAAGAAAACAAAAGGACATTCTCCTCAAGTTTGTACGAGAAGAACAGAATTCAGAAGTCCTCATGCAGCTGAAGGTAGAACTTGAAGAAGCCAAGAAGATAGAAGACATGTTACTTCAGCAAATCAAGGATAAAACCAGAGAACAAAAGAAGCTGGAAGAAGAAGTAATATGTCTCAGGAAGAAACTAGAAAATGTTCAAAGGAAAGTGGTTATAAGCTCTTCTCAAGCAATAAGCTCTAGTAAGTTGAATGAAATTCTGGTTGCTCAAAGATCCCCTATG
This sequence comes from Pinus albicaulis, assembly GCA_034641835.2. Lineage (NCBI taxonomy): Eukaryota > Viridiplantae > Streptophyta > Pinopsida > Pinales > Pinaceae > Pinus > Pinus albicaulis. The sequence continues at coordinate 322,195,068 of CM076583.1, read as the reverse complement.
ATAAAAACTGGAATAGGCTATGAAGGAGAATCAAGTAAAAGCAAAGAAAAAGAAAACAGAGGGATTATTTTTGTAAAAGCAAAGAAGAATGATGAAGCAGCTCAAACAATTCCTACAAAAGAAGAAACCTGTAATGAGGGAGACAAAGATCAGAAGAAACCTCTAATAACAAAGAAGGCAATAAATACTAAGACAACAGAGAAAGGGACATATGTCTCTGAATATGTCAAATTCGGAAGCCATCAAAGGAGATTCTTCCCTCCTATGAAGAATGCCACTTGTTATGTCTGCCACAAGCTGGGACACATTGCAACATATTTCCATGCAAGGAGGAGTAATTCAAAGTAGAAAAATATGCAGACATTGAAGAGATTGCCTCAAGAAAACAAATGGAAGAGACAACCTTACATCAGGTATGCAAATAGTTTCTATGGTTACTGTTTTTATTGTAAGGAATTTGGTCATAAAATCATTGAGTGTAGAAAGTATGGACAAAGATTGATGTTTAACACCTCAAGGAAGTTTATGAATCAAAGAAATTTTGTTCATACTTATAATTCTACAAAAATTATGATCAAATTTTGTGTATGCAATCAAGTTTGACATATACCCTCCAAATGTCCTCTAAGAAGATGTAATCCATCACCTCACAAAAGATACCAAACAAAAGGGTGCCTCCAGTGGATAAAGAAGGTGAATAAATGTGACTTGGCTCTAACTACTCAAGATTTGAAAAGTCAATGGTATTTATATAGTGGCTGCTCTAAACACATGACAGGAGACAAAAGCAAGTTTATAACTCTTGATGAAAAGAAATCTGGCAATGTTACTTTTGGCAATGATAAATTAGGTAAGATCACAGGAAAAGGCTCAATCAGCATAAACAATGGCAGAGGAAAGGCCCAAGATGTACTATTTGTAGATGGGCTGAAAGAAAATTTACTAAGTGTCAGTCAGATGTGTGACAAAGGTTGTGAAGTTCTTTTTAGAGCACAAGATTGTGAAGTCAGATCAAGCACCACAGGTAAGACTCTGCTCAAAGGAGTTCGAACAGAGAGTAATGTTTACATTGTGAAAGAGGAAGATGAAGCATGTCATCTTAGCAAACTAGAAGAGTCATGGTTATGGCATAAAAGGTTGGGACATCTCAGCTTCGATCACATAATCAGACTAAGCAAGAAGAAAGCTGTCAGAGACATGCCAGAAATAAATAGGCCTTCTAATATTATATGCAAATCGTGTCAATTAGGCAAACAGACTCACACATCCTTCAAGGCCAAAGATGAGTTATCAACAAGAAGACTTCTACAACTTGTGCACATGGATCTGTGCGGACCTGCAAGAACTAAAACTCCAAGTGGAGAATCCTACTTCATGTTGATAATAGATGACTTCTCCAGAATTACATGGGTTGCATTTCTCAAGAATAAATCAGAAGCTCTGGAAAAGTTTAAGATCTTCAAAGCATTAGCAAAAAATCAAACAGGATGCAAGCTTAAATGCATCAGATCAAACAGAGGAGGTGAATTCACAGATTATGACTTTGCTGACCTATGAAATGAACATGGAATAAACAAACAATTTACTATTGCAGGAACACCTCAGCAAAACGCAGTAGCAGAGAGACAAAACAGGTCTTTACATCAAATAGCCAAAGCCATGATGCATGAAAGAAATATTGCTCAGACCTTCTGGGTAGAAGCAGTACACACAGCGGTGCATATCCTTAATAAAGCTCACTTAAGGCCAAGCAGTGATAAGACTCCCTATGAACTATGGCATGGAAAGCCAACTTCAATAAAACATTTCAGAATCTTTGGAAGCAAGTTTTACATAAAGAATAATGATGAAAATCTTGGAAAATTTGATGCAAGAGTAGATGAAGGGATATTTCTAGGATATGCATCCAAAAGTAAAGGGTACATGTGCTACAACAAGACTCTTCGGAAAATAGTAGAAAGCATTGACGTGAGATTTGATGAAGAACTTACAAACAATACAAGAGATACAGACTGTTGCAATCCATCAGACAACCATGAAGAAGAAAACCAAGATGATGAGGAAACAAGCAAGACAGCAGAAGATACAGAGCTGAGTTCTAAAGCTCCCTCAAGATACACTCAGAAGAACCATCCTGAAGATCAGATCATTGGAGACAAGAGAGTAGGGGTCCAAACAAGAAGGCAGCTAACAGACCAAACTGAAGAAGTATACATAGCCATGTTGTCACAAATAGAGCCAAAGAAATTCGAAGAAGCCAGCAAGGACAAGTTTTGGGTAAATGCTATGAATGAAGAATTGGATCAAATTGAGAAAAACAATACCTGGGAATTAGTTCCTAGACCCATTGAGAAAAATGTCATAGGCTCAAAATGGGTATTCAAAAGCAAAATGAACGAGCAAGGACAAGTAATTAGGAATAAAGCCAGACTGGTCTGCAAAGGATATTCACAAATTGAAGGACTTGATTACGATGAAACATTTGCCCCTGTAGCCAAAATGGAAGCCATTAGAATGTTTCTGGCCTTTGCTTGCTACCAAAACTTCAAAGTATATCAAATGGATGTAAAATCTGCATTTTTGAATGGAGACTTAGAAGAAGAAGTCTATATGGAACAACCAGAAGGCTTCTCATTGACAGACAAAGAAGACTATGTGTGCAGACTGAATAAGGCTCTATATGGACTGAAACAGGCTCCTCGTGCTTGGTACTCAAGACTAGATAAATATTTGCAAAAACAAGGCTTTAAGAGAGGCGGAGTAGACATCAATCTATACATAAAAGCCCGTGAAAATGAACTCTTCATTGTTGTGGTATATGTTGATGACATTATGTTTGGAAGCAACAGAGAAGAACTAGCAAAAGGGTTTGCTGATGAGATGAAAACAGAGTTTGAGATGTCCATGATTGGAGATGTCCATGTTAAGTATTAACTTCAAATTTAGCAAAAGAACGCAGGAACATTCATCTCACAAGAAAAATACTTGAAAGAAATGTTGAAAAAGTTCAAAATGGAGGACTGTAAAACTGTGTCAACTCTCATGATCACAGGATGCACGCTGTGTGCTGATGATGGGTCTGCTGATATAGATCAAAAAATCTACAGATCCATGATAGGAAGTCTGTTGTATCTGACAACATCAAGACCAGACATCATGCTAGCAGTAGGACTAGTGGCTAGATATCAAGCAGCACCTAAACAAAACCATCTTCTGGCAGTCAAAAGAATATTTAGATATCTACAAGGAACAACACAGTATGGAATTTGGTATCCTAAAGGCAAAAGCTTCACTTTGACATCATACACATATGCAGATTGGGCCAGCTGTGTGGATGACAGAAAAATCACAAGCGGAGGTGATTTCTATCTAGGAGAAAGTCTGGTGGCATGGTTAAGCAAGAAACAAACATCTATATCTTTGTCTACAGCAGAAGCATAATATATAGCAGCAACAACATGTTGTACACAAGTCATGTGGATGAAGCAAACTCTTCAAGACATGAAGGTAAGCATTGATGAACCTATCTCAATCAAATGTGATAATACAAGTGCTATAAGTATATCTAAAAACCCTGTGCTTTACTCTAAAACTAAACATATCCCAATCAAGTATCATTTTCTTCGAGAACAAGTGGCTCAGAAGATAGTAAAACTGAAGTATGTGCCAACAAAAGAACAGACATCAGACATATTTACCAAACCGCTTGCCGACTGAATAATGAGTCAAGAGACACCGCAGAATGGCCGACTCAGGCTAGACTTCCCTTGAACAAAAGCACGACTCTATGATGACCATGGCAGTAAAAAGTGACACTGTATAAGTCTGTCTTGCAGGAGGCAAAACAAACTCTCCATATGATTGGAAGAGATAACCAACCGGGGGAGAACTGACAAGTGAAACATGGTAAAGGCTGAACCTAGGTCAAACTAGAACCATCCTAAATGAAGGAAATATATATAAGTATATGTGCTTTGTTCAAGGGCGACAAACTGACTCTGTACTGCCATCAAAATAACGAAGATACATCCCGTTCCCGCTCTTTTGTTATATTTGATTTTTTTTTGTCTTTTTCATAATAAGCCTGAAAAAGAATAAAAGAATGCTATGGTACAATGGATAGAACGAGTATCAAGAAAGCAGATGCACTAGTTCCGGGGTTTGGAACAATCCTATGCTCAATGCAAGGTGGCGAAAACTGGTCAATGATACTCAGAGGAACGTTCCATCCATGGGTACAAAGGTGTCAAGTCGTGATAGCTAAGTGCATGCAATGGTTAACTTGTACAGAAAGTCAAGGTCAAAAGTTGGTTTAAACATCGAGTCCAAATGAAGCCGGCTAAAGGCCAGGATAAACAAGTAGCCAATATGCAATGCAGTAATACAACTTAACGACACTAGGGAGCCTCTAGGGTATAAGCCAGAAAAAAGATAAGTGATGAAGGAGAAGAATGAAGCTTCAACACAAAAGACATGGCGGGACTAAAGAGGACTCCCGAGCCTACATAAAAAGCAGCATGGGCAACAAGTGATAGCGAGGACCTAACTAGGAAGCCCATGTAAAGGAAGGCTCTACCATCAAGTCATGATTTAAAAATCGGCGAGTGAAATGGGTGTAATGCTCATGACCTGATGGGATCGACCCTAAGGCAAGTGATCAATATGGAGGCTAGAATGCAAGATGCAACGGAAAGTGATTCCCTAACCTATATGCCAGTGAAGATCATATACCTGCCATGAAGAGTCTGAACACATGGGCCAGAAACCGGGAAAAATCTCGAAAATGTCAAAATGTACCTGAAATATACCAAACTCGGCACTTCCAAGCAATCGAGTTATACAGCATAAGACAGATCGAAAAAATAAGCACAAGGAAATTTTTGCAAAAATTTTCAATTTTTTAGCCATAAATACACAAATTACCTTTCAATTGGTTCATTATTGCATAGCTGATTTGGAAAAAGAGCTCTGGAGCTAAAAACTTGTTTCGTCAAATCAGCAACAACCGACCGTCGGAATTCAGCGAAACTTCAGGTAGGCTCCTTATTCATCTTGTTGATTCATTTTGTCCGTTTAAAATTTAAAATTAAGTGGATTTTTACCTGGAAACCCTTATTAAAAAATGCGTATCTGTGCATACGCGGGTTCAAAGAAGGAAAGTCGCGTGTATACGCGACTGTGCACAGCGAAACTAGCGTATGCGCAAGTCCGAATTTCAAAAATGAGTTTCTAATGCAAATTTTAATGAATTTTTTCAGGATGACAATTTCATGGAGGGAACGTGAGCATAGTGCAATAGACCAAGAGGTCATGGAAGATCGCGCAGCACAAAATGTCCTCCGAAACTGTGGATTATTCAAATTTTTCAAGATGCCCAATATGAAAAGTAATGTGAGATTGCTTGAAATGCTGGTAAATTATTGGGAACCGGATCAGGATTGTTTCATCATTGATCAAATGCCACTACGCATAGAAGTGGAAGATATATAATTCATCACTGGACTCTCCAGGAGGGGAGACCCAGTGGATTTGCACAGAAAGCCCCTGGGAGGGTTAACCGTGGAGGACTATGTCCAAATCTATTGCGTAGAAAATTCCAAGAAAGTTGGCACACAGATTGCAATCAGAGATATCAGGGACTTGCACATAAAGATCCTCCTATTCACCATCGGCAGAGTGGCAGGATCTTCCTCACTGCATCAGGCGTCCAGGACGCACATGAGCATAGCTGTAGAGTTCTTAATTCATGTGTATGATTGGTGCACTGCCCTGCTACTGAACATGAAACAACAACTGACCTCCATTCGCAAAACACATACAAAACACTTTGGCTATGGGACCATTTTGACTACATTCTTCTTCGAGAGAGTTCCAGCTTTGAGACCCAAAGTCATCTCAACTATCAGCAGCCCTCGGGACCCAAGAATTGCCCGTTGCGCAGACATGATGAAGAGACTGGGGGGCAGCGAAGTACCCCGCACCACCTGGGATGATGAGTTCTTCTTATGGTGGAGAGAACAAATCATCGCAGTGGATGACTACCCCTATGCCGGGATGGATTTCCGAGGAGATCCAGATCTAGTACTTCCACCCGGTGCAGCATGGGGAGCAGTCGGTAAGTTTTTTTTCAAAAATTTTAACTTATATGATTTTTTTATTTTTATTTTTTTTTTTGGATTTTTCAAATATGTATGAAAAATGAAAAACAAACATGTTTTTGGATTGGATTCATAATGACTGACAAATAAAAAATGATCATGTTTCAGATGTTGGACCAGTGCGTCCTGAGGGCCTAGCACGTCATAAACGCCGCAGAGGTGAAGCAGAGACAACGGATTCTGACAGGACCCTCCAGGCCGTGCAGAGAAACTTGGAGGGAATAACCCGCCAAATCCCTCTGGCTGCTGTGGAGGATTTGCCAGAAGCCGTCCAGAGACGGGTTGTAGGAGTACCCCGGGACTGGGTTAGACTGTTCCGCCGTGTGGCCACTGCAGTGATGTTCTATAGGAACGCTGGGCAGGGTCCTCAGGAATAGACAGATTTGACATATAAGATGACTGTATATTTTTTGAGACTGAACATGATGGGGCATAAGCCCAAGTTTTGTACGGCATTGATGGATCCAAAATTTTGTAAAGTTTTTTGACATACCGATGATATATATACAGTGATGTTTGATGTGATGTGATAAATGTATCAAATGTATGATGTTCTTGATGATTTAGAAATTATTGTATTGAATGATTAATATGCCAATCTAAAGCTTGATTAGCTAATGAGTCAGCAAACCAATTGTCAGCTCGAGGAATATGAATGAATGTTAAAAATTGAAATGACCTTTGTAACAAACGTATCCTCAAGAACAATCGTAATAAAAATGGATCTCGTACCCGATAAGTGTTGTTCAACTGCGACACCACCAGCTGGGAGTCCAAGAAAACTACCAACGAATCAACACCCAAGGATATTGCCTCCGAGAGTAGATGAATGACCGCAGTGTATTCTGCTACGTTATTGGAAGCAGGACCAATGCAGACCCCTCTTGATACCAACAGCTGACCGGAAGGATAATGAAGCACCCAAGCCGCGGAAGCTAAGTTCCGGGTGTGTCTACTAGCACCATCGGCGAAACCATAATGACTCATGATATCAACACAACCTGCCAAAGCAGATCAAAAACATCACCATCCCATCAAAAAATCGAAAATCAAACAGATATGTACAAGACAAAAACTACTATATACAAAGCAAAATGCCAGGCCAAAGCCTAGGCATAATACTTCTTCAGATAGAGCCCATTTCGGGGCTCCGACAACTCATTTCCTTCAAAGTCAACCAAGGTATATGCTCCTTTCTTAAGGACCTTTTTGACGATATAGGGGCCATACCACATCGACTTAAACTTTCCTGCCCCCAAGGCATCCTTTTCTTGGGCATAGACCAAAACAAGGTCGCCTTCGGAAAAGACCCCAGGCTTAACCGCCTTATCGTACTGGACTTTGACTCGGTTTTTATGCGCTTCGCCTGCATAAGATCTCGACTACGCTTCATCAAGATGTTCCAGATGAAGAAGCGGGCTTCCGCTGCACTAGAAGTGTCGAAGAAGCCCAACATCCAAGCTAAGGGAAGGAATCTCGCATTCAATGGGAAATACGGATTCCACCCCGTGGACTAACTCAAACGGAGTAAAGCCAGTTGCAGTTTTCACTGACGTCCTGTATGCCCAGAGTGCAGGATATAGCATAATGTGCCAGTTGGATCTATGTTTATCAATCGTCCATTGAAGAATTGTCTTCAAGGACTTATTCACGACTTCCACCTGGCCATTGGCCTGAGGATAATATGGAGATGAATGCTCCTGCCGGAAACCCAATTTAAGAGCCAACTCAGCCATCATACTGTTCTGAAAGTGACTGCCATGGTCAGTGACAATCCCTCTAGGTATACCGAAACGAGCAATGACTTGGTTGAAGAAGAAAAGAGCTGCAGTCTCACCATCGTTCCCAAAAGTAGGCATAGCTTCGACCCACTTCGTAAAGTAGTCTACTGCTACGATAATGTACTTGTGACCTTTTGCCGAAGGCGGGTTACAAGTAGTGTAATCCATACCCCACTTTGTAAAGGGTCCGACAGTAACGACTGGAAAAAGCGGAGCTGGATGAGCGCGCATTTTCCGAGTATACACCTGACAAGGATGACACTTCTTGACCGATTCAATACAATCTTTGAAAATCGAGGGCCAGAAGTAGCCAGCACGCAAAATCTTTTGGGCTGTAGAAAGCCCTGATAAATGACCCCCACAAGCTCCACCGTGAGAATCATTGAGCACAGCCTCAGCTTCTTCGAAAGTTAAGCAGCGTCTTAGGATTGAATCAATCCCTCGACGGTACAAAGCATCACCAATAATCAGATAACTTTTAGCTAAGTGACGCAGCTTACGACGCTCATCTTTCGAAAAAGAAGAGGGAAACTTCGCAGTCTGGAGATATCCAATGATGTCCCCATACCAAGGATCTTGTGGAGAGATCAGAAACAAGTGTTCGTCCGGAAAGGACTCATCATAGATCATCGCCTCTCCACAAGGCAACTCGAAGATCAATTCCGCAAAAACTAATGACTTCTTGGATTTGGCAGACATGAACTCTAGATCAAATTCCTGTAAAATCACAATCCATCTATTATATTTGCCCCCAATCACTCGCCTGCTGAGGACAAACTGAAATGGATTGGCAGCTGCCAAGACATAAGTTTTGCAAAGAATAATATAATGCCGGAGTCGCTGCACAGCATGAACTGCTGCTAAGGCTAATTTTTCTATCGGGGTGTATCGCAGTTCAGGTCCTACTAGTCCTCGACTAAGGTAGTAAATAACATGCTCAGCCAGAGCATCATCCTCCTGAACCAGAACCATACCAATGGTAGATTCTGCTGTAGCCAGATACAAAAGAAAATCTCTGCTATAATCGGGTGGGCTCAGTAAAGGAGCAGAGGTCAATGCCTTTTTCAAGGCATCGAATGAACGTTGAGCATAGTCGTCCCAAAAAAAAGGGACTCCTTTCTTCAACAGCCTCATATATCCCTTTGTAATCTCAGCATAGTTAACGATAAACCTCCGAAGAAAGTTAGACTTCCCTTGGAGACTTTGAAGTTGACGGATTGAAGACGGGGGAGGCAACCGAAGTATTGCCTCAACCTTGAAGGGATCTACCCTTATCCCTTCCCTAGACACAATAAATCCCAACAGCCGACTGGATGTAACCGCGAAAACGCACTTGTTCGGATTCAATCGAATTTTATAAAAACGACATCTTTCAAATATTTGCCGGAGGTGACCAGGATGATCCATCCTCTTTCGAGAATGAGCAGCTAGATCATCTAAGTATGCCTTGATGATTTTCTTGATGTCGTGGAAGGCGTAAGACATGGCCCGCTGAAAAGTAGCTCCAGCATTTTTAAGACCAAAAGGCATTTTCTTATATGCAAACGTACCCCAGGGACAAATAAATGCGGTCTTATGTTGATCTTCTGGACGGATAGTAATTTGATTATAACCAGAAAAACCGTCCATGAAGGAAAAAATCTCGTTACCGGCACAGTCGTCAATAATCTGATCAATGAAAGGTGTGGGGTAATTATCTTTAGGACACGCCTTATTCAGGTCTCTGAAATCGATGCATACTCGAATTGTTCCTTGCTTTTTATCAACAGGAACGGGGTTTGAAACCCATTCAGTCAGAGGAACTGGGAAAATGAATCCCGCCTTAAGCAGCTTTTCAACTTCAGCTTTGATAGCTGCCGCCTTCCTAGGATTAACCGGACGAAGTTTTTGCCTGACCGGCTTAGCGTTTTCATACGTCTTGATCTCATGCTGGACAATAGATGGATCTATGCCAGGCATTTCCTCATAAGACCAAGCAAAAACATCCCTATACTCTTTGAAGAGCTCGGTATAGATTTGAACTTCTTCACGGGAACATTCACCTCCAATGAAAACGTTCTCAATAATGTTGGGATTCCTGGAGATGTTCACCGGGATAGTCGGAGAGATCACAGCCATGTTCCCTTCAGCATAAACCTGTGCTGGTGCTAAGGGGCTCAAGACTGGGTGAACAGGTCCAGGAGACTGAGGACTTGGAAAACTAGCTTCGATTTCGCTCAAGTCAGGTAGGAAGTAAGACCGATGATGCAAGTCATCCCACGGTCTCTCTATACCTGTCATTGCTTCCAGGATGGCCTCTTCAGATGGAAGAGTTGTATCTAGACAATCCTGGGCAGAAGAAGAAGTAAGCGTCCAAGCCAGGGCCACATCACCATCCAACTCTTCCGGCGAAAGCGGAGCTGGATCAGACTCTGCAGTGTCAACAACAGACTGATATGCAATCTCAGCTGCAGAAATCGGGAATGCCATTCCACCCACTTGCCCTTCCTCCAAAGTGGCAGTTGGGGAAGGTAAGGTCCAAGGGTCCAAAAAATAATGAGTTCGAAAGAACTCTCGTCGAAGGGGAGCCTTGGAGGATGAAATAGCATTGATAGACACCTTAGGAGGAGGAAGATCAAAAGATCCCATCAGGGAAGAATACATTCCAACTCCCAGATTCTCGATAGGTGCCTTAGTATTGTCCAACTTAGGGACCGATGAGTCAGGAGGCGCATCCAGGTCTACAGGAGGACAGTCCAGTTGATCCACCGTAACTATCCTCCCTTCGTGGGGGAAACATACTATCCGAAATAGAGAAGATGCAATGGCATCCATATCATATATCCAGTTCCTCCCCAACAGAAGGTTGTAGTCCAAGGCTGCATCTACTACCTCAACCTCTATGTTAACGGTTTTGCCCCCAACACAGATGGGCAAAGCCGAGACAATACCATGGGGCCTATGAGAATGACCATCGAATGCAGTAAGAATAGTGCTAGATGGAACAGCCTTGGGAGATCCTAGTGTCTTCCAGCATGCGAGAGACATCACGCAAGTAGAAGCACCCTCATCAACGACCGTGCGAAAGATATTAGTCTTCCGATACGATGATTTAATATGGAAGGCCATATGATGAGGAAGTCTCTTCTTAAAATTCTTCATATCAAAGGTAATCAAAAGAGAATTTTTCGGATCTATAGCTCCAATGGCAGTGAGCAAAGCACTGCGCTGAGCCGGACAAGACTGGAGTACCTCTAAAGCTGACATAGCACAAGGACCATGCCAGATTCTTCTGGCACCGAGTAGTTTTGCAGCCCCCATGTCTGATTAATCTGACCGCTGGAAGATGCTTGGCACCAGGCATAGACTCTACAGCCAAGCCATGGATGTGAAGTGCTCGGGAGGCATCAGCTGAAGCCACAACATTCTCTCACAGACCACGTTGATCTCGTAGCGACATCCACGTGAGCACCCATCATAAAGATATTCGATGGAATTTCCCCTTCCTGAGGACCTCCAGAGGAAGCCCCAGGATTTTGATTCGCGCCAGCAATTAATTGCTGCCCTTGGGGAAAAGGGTTTGTTAGCACAGCCTGGGAACTAGAAGAACCCTGCTGAGATAACAGGCGCCGAGCATCCTGAATTTTCGGGCAAAGGTGTGTGAGATGGTCTCCAGTACAAATCTTGCAAGGAAACTTCACTTTCTTATTCGCATGCCCTTCACTCAACACGCTTATCATCTTTATTTCAGATTGCCCTTCCCATTGCTGTTCTCTTCAAGATATGCCTTCCTTCTCTCCCATCTGATCGTTGATTTCTGTCTCGAAGATTGGACAGCATTAATGGACAAAGACCGGGAAGGTGAAGAATCAGCAGGCACAGCCTGACCAGAAGAAGCAGATTGTAAAGACAACTGCTGCAATTGAGAAAGCAGGCTGGCTGCACTACTACTGACCGATCCGAAAAGTCCGTCACCATGCGGGCCAGGTTTGGGTTTCGAGAGATCCAATTTGGAGCGAGGAGCATTAGGCAAATACTTGTAAAGCATGCCAGACTGAGAATAGATCAACTCTAATTGCTGGGCCCTAAAGATGGCCTGCTCCTCGGAATATACCCCTGACATGGATACATCCTTTGAAATATCTGACTGAAGCGATTTCAAAAACCACTCGAGAAGGAACTCACCTGGAATATGGGCTTTAATTAGCCTCTTCCTTCTCCATTCCCGAATATGGAGAATATGACGTGAATGGAGTCTGTGATCCCGCTTTAAAATTAGCCAGAGGTTCGTCCTAAATTTCATATCCGATAAAGTTAACCGAAATGAGTAAGAAAAGTGACAAAATTTACTTCTTCAAATGTGGCGAAACTTCCCCCAGTAAGCTCTATATACCACTTTGCGGCGTTTCCAGTTAAGGTGCGCTGAAATAATCTCAATCTAATCGAATCGTCGATCAGAGAGTTGGGATAACACCATAAGTGGAATGTGGTGACGTGGTCTGCCGGATCTTCACCATTCTTACCTTCAAACTTAGGAATGTCTGAAGGAAGTTTGGTTGGAACCGGAGGCCAACCCGGACTATATCGAATCGGGTCATTAGTTAACTTCGCCAAGTCTGGCAAGTTTAACGTTGCCAGAAATGGTAATCGCGGCGGAGCCTGAGAATTCTATCCTTGATGGGATGGATTTCCCACATTCTGAAAAGAATAGCCTGGATTTGATGAGGCACCAGGCTGCCAGAAAGGACCCGTAGAAAACGGAGAAGAACCTCCTCCCCACGCCGAGTTACCAAGACCCAGACTAGTTCCCCCCGCTGAAGTATTGACTGAAGATGTAAGCCCTTGGTAGGGGTTCCATGCATTAGATAGAGGAGAAAAAGACTGATAAGCACTCAATGAAGGGAAAGAAGCATTCCCTGGATGACTCGCGATGAACTGATTCCCTGCCCCCGACGTTGCAAACATAGGATTCCACCCCATAAAAGCAGTCGAACTTGGCCCCTGAGCCCAAGGATTGAAACTTTGGGTCTGGGACGTAAAAGGAAACGACCCTAAAGAAGGATTGGGACTAGGAATATGCCTAGTCCCAAAGGGGAAACCCTGAAAAGAAGCTGATCCACTAGCCATGTTGGACATGGGCGTAGATCCAGCTGCACCGGCGGTAAAGGAAAAAGAGGGATTTCCAGCAATGGACATCCCCGAAACAAAGGGACCAGATTGAGAAGCATATGCTTGGGTGAACCCAGAGCCAAACATAGCAGTGCTAGAAGCACTCGAAGATAGAGCAAGAGTGCCCCCTGCCTCGACAGAAGCAGGGGTCTGAATGCCCGCAGCACTCATGGTAGAAGCCGTGTTCCCAGTCGTGGCCATCGAAAGATAAGAAAGATAAGGAAGATCCGGCGGTCTCTCAGACTCCGGTCCGATGTACTCTATAACAAACGGATGATCAAGAGGAAAAGGAGATGGACCTGTAGCTGCAGGCTCAGGTATATCTTCTATCTGAAAATCTTCCTCCTGAGGAAACAATACCCTCGAGGTGAGCGAAACGCTCCTCTCGGAACCGACACCGGAATCAGCAACGAAACCTTCAAACCTTAGTGGAGGATCTCTCTCCACAGCGTCAGACTCTACAGGGTGAAAACCACCTGCTAGATCGCTCCTACGCCTTCTCGAAGAAGGCTCTGCACTCTCGGGAGATAACCCCCGAACTCTCCTCGAACGTCGAGGCGCTTGATCAGCCACTTTTACAAATTTATTATATTAGACTCAAGAAAAGTGAAAAGCTAGGCAAGCTAGGAGCAAAGAGCACTCACTAAAATCAAAACCCTGAGAAACAGCAAGCAAACAGCCTCCAAGTATTTCCGCTCTGGGTGATGAGGACCAGACACCAAAATACAGGAAAGCGAAGTATAGGACCTTCCGAAAGCAGTCTGGGATGATTAGGGCCTAAAACAACTAGCGAAGGTATCAGAAGCAGTTACGCCGACCTCCTAACAACAGCCTTTGCCGGCTCAAGCACCCAAGCTTCGCAAGGGCACCCCCCAGAAGTACTGCTGGAAGTGATGCGACGTCTGCCTCAGGTACCACGGGTATTCCCCCCCGCAGTCACCTGTGTGGAAACTAGGAACAACAACTATGGACACCAATCCATATCAGAAGCTGGGCGGAACGGTCTTGAGGTTAGATTCAGCTAATCGGAGGGGGGGGTATCCCTCTTCTTAACCTTCACTTCCCCTCGCGCTTGAATCTCGGATGAGAGCTTTCCCAGTCCACCTCACGGAGTTGGATTTCGCTCAATTAGTAAACTTCTATGTCTGTTTGAGCAACCTTGGAGAGTTAACTCTCCTCTCTCCTATTCCAAGGCCCTACAACCTAGCTAGTTGGTGATTGACACTTAATAAAACTTGCTAGTTGATTTTAGATTTAATCGCTTATTTTAAGGGCTGTTGTATTAAGTCATTAGGATATGGAGTTGAAACCAATGATGTTCTGACGCAAAAGAAATTAATAAAAACCTGACTACATGCACATGCAGTTCTTTGTCTTTCGATGAAGAGAAATTTCTATGTAAGTTCTACGAGGCTAAAAAATGTATTTTTCTTTTCGAATTACAAACTCACACGCACAAAAATTAAGAAGCTAACTAAATGATTCAATGCACCTAATGCAAATGACCACTAGCATGTAAATTCTAAGATGCAAAAAAGTCCCTTGAAACAAGGTGAAATTTCCCAAAAGGCTCGTTCAGTTTTAACTCATCTTTTGATATCCAGAAAGCCAATTCTTGCAAACAAGAACTCTCAATATAAGACACCAAAATACTCCACAAGAAGAAGAAGAACTCAAAAGACACCCTCTCCTCAAAATCAAGCTAAAAACTAGAAGCAAGAAATTTCACTAAAGTCCCAAAAGATGAAGCCAAACGAAAATGAAAAAGGCAACAACAAAAACGAAAAACAAGAAACAATGTTTTTTGAGTTTTTGATATGCAAAAACAAAAAGCAAAACAAATGTTTTTGGGCTTTTCAGTTTTATAAAACAAGAGTTTCAAGAAAAACCAAGAACAACTATCCCAATCCAAGCCAAAACGAGACCGAATTTCAAGCATAAACTTCAGCTATGCCCCCAAACCTTATAAGGCTAATGATAGCAAGATCAATGAGAGCAACGGAAGACCAAAAACTCAATCAAACAGCCAAGAGAAATAGTGCAAATTCGTTGCAACACAAAACTCCAAAGAAACAAGAAAAGATCTTTGAAAATTGCAACAAAACCCTAGCCTATGAAACTCAAGAAAACCAATCGAAAACAAAGCAAAGAACGCAATGCGAAGCACAACACAAAGATAGGAGCGAGTCAGTGAGCAAAAGCTCTCTGTTCTGGTAAAGCAGAACAACCAAGAACGCTCAGAAAGCGATCTTGGAACTCAATCTAGGAGTGCTAGCACCAACAAGAACACTTCGCCAAAAAGATCAGTTTTCGGACAAACGAAAGAGAACCAAGACTTAAAACCACTTCTGTCACACTCCAGTAAGTACAGAGACTCTGCAGACACAGGCCTCCACAGCCAGAAAAGACCAAAAACACCAGAATCTTGAAATTTCAAATTCAGCCTAGGTATACGCGACCTTGCAGTTATGCAACAGGCGTATATACGCATCTGTGTTGAGGGAAACCCGCGTATACGCGGTTCCTTCTACACAAACTCGCGGGTATACGCGACTGTGTGCAAGAAAACTGCGTATACAAAGAAAGATAATGAAAAATAAAAATTACAAGCCTGGGAAAGGTATCAAAGCTTCAAACTGACTGCAAGAAAACAAACTGGACTGTAAAAGACAGAAAAAACTGTTGGTATCCTACCAAACAGCTGAAACAACCCAACAGGAGAATCACAAAAATGTGATCCCCAACGGAGTCGCCAGTTCTGTTTCGGGGATTTAACACCCTAGAGGTTGGTTGGGATTCAACCTCCACAGAGCAGGGGCGTACTATTTAACAGAGACTCACACGATCATGCACAATCATGAAAACGGAATAGAGCAGAACGAGAGGTTTACCCGTTGGTCCTACGTTTGAAGTAGATCCACGTGGAGTTCAAACTCCCTGCAACCGTCCTTCCTCCTTCACCTGAAATGCAAGAAGAAACCAGCACAAAGGACAAGTTGTACAATATATTTCTACTCTATATGTTAGTGAGATTCATATAAAACATTAAATAAATCATCATGAATGCTTGTATAACAAATATTCTTCATACATTAAAGCATACACTAACACGTTTATTTCGGGAACAGCATGATACTTCTGTATTATAAAAATAGTACGTACACAAGTAAGTGGAGAGATCACCTGATCCTTCCAAGGCCTTCGCAGACCGTCGTCCGGATCCGTCCAGCCCTTGCCTCGCTAAGACTCCTTCCAAACAGGTGCATACAAGATAACATATAAAGGGATGTGTATCTCAAGGAAACAAGGGTTTCCTGAAATGAACTGGGAAAGTGCAGGAGGCACGGGGAATCAGACTTGGATAGGGAACCAACAGAGTATAATAATAATAATTCTCTCTCCCCTTAGGCCATACATATGAGGTCTTTTTATAGTCCCTCCAAGTAGTTTCAGCAGTTGGAAACAGTTGGCCACGGGCTGGGGTGGTTGAACTACCTGAGTAACCATCAACCCAGCGCGAAATTAGGGATTTTTATATATATTTTAATCATTAAAATGGCATACGCGGAAAAGTCTAGCTGTACTCGCGTATACACGCGGAAAAACACGGGCATAGTCGCGTATGAAGGATTTTCCACTGTTTTTAAGTGAATTTGTCCAAGTCTGTAGGAATGGGTGCCCATAAAGCCATGTAGCAATCATGAATCATGTCAAGGTGAGAAATGATGCTATAACAGAGAGACAGATTAGGGGTAGTATCTGTAGATGCTATTCTCTAATATGAAGAGAAAGCACAGCTTCAGGAGGAGAACATAAACGAAAATATCATTCCCAGGAGGAGATCAACCAGTAAGGGAAGCATGAAAATATATCCTCAGGATTAAAAGGATTATGGCAAGAATAAATTCAACTTAAAAGAATCAATAAAAAGGCAAAAGGATCAGTGGCGCAACGAAAGAATGGTGAACCCAACATGAACCGAACACAGAAGAGTGGTGAACCTGACGAAATCTAATCCAAAGGTTGAAGCGACAACGTCCAAAGTCAGAAAATTCCAGAGAAAGAAAATGCATGAAATATTGAAAAAGAATAAAATCACAAAATCAAAGAATAAGATCTACACTAAGAATTCAAACCCCTTGCCATTGATGTCAAAGGGGGAGGAAGAGCAAGCAACAGAAGAAAGGATCCTAACAGGAAAACAGAGGAAGTGTATTGCCATCAATGCCAAAGGGGGAGACTGTTGGAAATATTGTCATTGATGGCAATGGAGGCAACAAAGACAGAGAAAGAAGGCAGCAGATGCAAAGATAGGAAAATAACAGCAGCAAGTAATATGTACAACGAAGGCAGAGGTAGAGCCGTTATCACAGCAGGTTATCAGAGGCAGAGGCAGAGGCAAAGCCATTATCAAAAGCAGAGCCAGAGCAGAAAATTCTGAGAATCGCTACCCCAGCTGGATGATACATAAACCCAATTCCGGGAATCGCTTTCCCCAAGTGGCAAGTATATATATATATATATATACAAACCTTATTCCAAGAATCTCATTACCCCAGGCGGAAGGATACTCAAACAAATTCCGGAATCGTATAACCCAAATCAGCAAAGTATATATATATATAAATCTCATTCCGAGAATCATTACCCACGCAGAAGTATATATGAAACACATTACATATATTGTGCCTTATGCACAAAGGTTCAAAGCATAATATTAAATGATATGGAGCGCTTTATTATCAAAACCAAAGTACCTTATATGGTGGGACCCTTTCCCAATCGCATCGGAGAAAAACTGTGAAGCGGAATATGTAAACAACAGAAAGTTGCAATTGCGATATAAGTCCGGACCCGATGGATTAATGAACCATTATTGATATATGATTGAATTCCGGAAGCTTATATATATATATGTAGCACATTACGTATATTGTGCCTAATACACAAAGGTTCAAAGCATATATTAATATGAAGCACTTAATAAGCGAAAGAACCAAAGTACCATAAGGTGGGACCCTTTTCAATTGCATCGAAGAAAGGATTGGCAACGGAACATATTGACAAGAGTTCCGATTGAGTTCCGGACCCGATGGGTGTATGAATTATGATTCAAACGTATTTGAAGTCCGACATAATCGCATCAGAACAGTCTAATCACATCAGAGAATATAAAGGCATCGGAACGTCACAACAGAAAGTTGCGATTGCGATCAATCGCATCGGAACACTCGCAAAGGTACCAATCGCATCGGAGTTAAAGCGGAACATGTTAACAAATATTTGCGATTGGGATGAAAGTTGGATGCGATAGTCATATAAACTCCGCCTTATAAAACATGGTCGGGTCTGCATATCAATCGCAATCGGTAATTTGTGGAGCGTATCAATCACATTGGAGCAAGGTAGCTTGCGATTGCGATTGGCAATGCCGGACGAGATAGTCATATAAACTCTGCCTTATAGAACACGGTCGGGTCTGCATATCAATCGCAATCGGAAATTTGTGGAGCGTATCAATCGCATCGGAGCAAGGCAGCTTGCAATTGTGATTGGCAATGCCAGACGTGATAGTCATATAAACTCCGCTATATAGAACACGATCGGGTCCACATATCAATCGCAATCGGAAATTCGTGAAGGCGCTGTTTTATATATATATATAGTTGTTTCGATTATATTGAAATGTGCCGCGTGGACTGTGGACCCACGAGCCTCAGCTTAAGTTGGAGGGCGATTATTGATAATTGCGATAAATGTATGTTCCGCTTGCGGAACTCACCACATCAACAAGACACTTGCTGTATAAAAAGCGCTGGAATTTGCCCAGATTTAAAGTCAGCAGTTACATATATATAAAAAATGCACTGATATAAAAAGCACAGTTACATGTTTGTAGCAGTTACACCACAGCAGAGGACAGAAAAGCAAACAGAGCTGAAAAGAGATAAAACACAGTCACAGAAAAGACAGACACAGTCAAAGAAAAGACAAATGCGCAGCGAGCCAAAAGACTAAATGAGTTGAGCTGGAGTTCTCATTGTAATTTGATTGTAAATGTTTTAATTGATTTTTATTGTTTGTGATGCATTGGCAAGTCTCCGGAGGAAAAAAAAAGCTCCCACTGTAATATTGAAATTAATGCATGTTGTTATATTTTCTGAATGAGCGAGTGAAAGAAATGAAAAGGCAGAAAGTGAAGAGGCATGGTTGTCCATTCCAAATTCATTGAGGAATGCTAACAGTCACAAGAAAATCCTTATAAATAATATCATCTTGATATGAAAAAAGAGGTTAGAGAGAGAAAAAATAGAGAATGCAGAGTATAGAAGAGTGAGGAAGAGAAGATTAAGAAAAGAAGAGCAGAAAGAGATGCTACAGAACAGAGCTGATATCTGAGGTAAATCAGCAAACATTCAGTTTGATAAATGGAGGAAGTTGGAGCTTCCCTATCAAGTTGCAGCTTGATAGCTGTCAGTTATAGCTGACTGACGTAGGAGCCTCCTGTAGGTTGGTGCCTGCAGAAAACTGAAGGGACTTGGTGCTTCCTTGCAAGTAGTAGCTCGTGCACTGAGGCTGGAGCCTCCCCGTAGGTTGGTGCCTGCAGAAAAATAGTGGTGAGAGGGAGTTGGAGCTTGCCTTTGCATCACAACAATAATAAGATGTGGTTTTCTCCCTTTATGGTTTTCCACTTATATCTGGTGTCTCTGTGCATGATATTTATGTGTTGATCTGATTTATATCTTCTAATTAATACCTGCTGCTCTCATATTAAGTCTACTGGAATATTATATTAATACTTGTTGCTCATATTCTGAGATTACTCACATATTAAGTTGGACATGAAATGAAGGTGTAAATAAGTTTTAATGAAAAGTTTTAAAAGTCCATGAATGTGTTAAACTGATTCACCCCCCCCCCCCCCTCTCAGTTTAACTAAGGGTTCAACATGGAGGAGGTTTTCACCTGAGATTATTTATTATTTGTTTCCCTTTTCTCAAACTCATAGGCTTTCTCATTGAGGTTTTCAACTAATGAGTCTGCCTCAAGTCCCCCAAAGGAGATTTTCACATAAGGTTTTATTTATTTATTCTCTTGTTGGTCAAAGGCTGAATGGATTGGAAGCTTTGATTAGCTCAATCAAATTCAACTCTTTACTTATTGAGTAAATAAATTTGGCCCTGGAGAGGGGATTCTTGTAGAATTTCAACCCATAATGATTTACAAAAAGTGGAATATGTTCTTCATCTATAGTTCTAATCCTGACTGAACCATTATCATAGAAGTTTCCAACTAGCTAAGGCACCAACCATCTGGTCATGAGCTTCCCTTTAAAATTATTAAACCTTGAGTCATATAAGTGGGCCTAGCCACCCTCTTGGAAAGCTCTAGTTTTGATATGCTTATCATGCCATATTTTTCTTTGTATTTGAACCACTTTAGTATGAAATAAGGCATGCATCCTATATTCATTAAGTGGATTTAGCTGTTTCGAACTTTCATCATATGCTTTAGTGAGATCCATGACGAGAAGGTATACCATCCTTAATGTGTTTACTCAAACTCAATAGATAATAAGGCCTTGTTTCCATATACTAACTCATAGGGCGTGAATGTGATAGTGGTGTTCCAATTCATTTTGTAGGCATAGGTTACATTAACAAGTCTCTCTACCCAATCATTTTTTCTTCTAATGATCACCTTTTTCAAATTTCTTTCTAATTCTTTATTCATAACCTCCACTTGTCAATTTTCTTGAGGGTAATATGGAGTATACCTCTAGTGTCATATGTGATTTTGATTCATGATTCCCTAGATTATATTGTAGGTGAATTGGGAGCCTTTGTCTATCACCAATTCTCTTGGAAAATCAAACTTGTAGAAGGTTATTGCTCTTAGAAACTCAACTACTTTTTTCTTAGTTGTTACCTTCACTGCTTTCACCTCATCCCACTAAGTTAGGTAGTCAATGAAAAAAATCATGTATATTTTTTTATCTATATGGAGGATCAACATGACCAATGAAGTCTATGCCCCACTTCTCAAATGTCTCAAAAGGAGCTTGAGGTTGTGAAGGAATTTCATGCTTTTGAGTGGGTTTCCCCATACAATGGCATTCATCACACTATTAAGTGTATATTTGGGCATCTTTCTGAAGGGTTGGAAAATAGTATCCTGCTTGAGAATCTTGTATGATGTCCTTTTGGCACTAAAATGGACAGATAGGGTCCATCTGACAATCTGAGAGGATGTCATAAACTTCATTTTCCCTCACACATATTCTCAAGATTTTATTAGGGCCCAACTTGAAGAGGTTACCTCTAATCAAAGTGTAACAAACACTCTTTCTAACAATCTTGCTTTTCTCCTTTGAAGGTAAGTAAGGGAATTGGCTAGCTAATAAAAAGTTGGCTATGCCAAAAAACCATGGAGATAAGAGTGACATGGAAAATAAATTTTCATAGGGGACCGGTCATCCACCACTTTTTCATCATTTGTAGAGAAGGTTAGCCTTGAAAGAAAATTTGTAACAACATTTTTTTCCATATTTATCACCAATAGACAAATCAAATTTTTGCAACAATAATAACCATCTAATTATGTGATAATTCACATATGGTTTATTCATTAAGTATTCATTGTTGCATGATCAATATGTACAAAGACTTGATATCCAAAAATGTAAAGCCTAAATCTATTTAGAGAATGTACAACAACAAGTTTTTTTTCAACAATTGTATAGTTAAGTTCAACTTTGGACAAATTTTGCTAATAAAATAAATAACATAGGGAATATTACCTTAAAATTGTCTTATTGTTGCCCCAACTGCTTTATTTAATGAATTTGTATGGATATGGAAGGGAAAAGTCCAATTTGAACCTCTAAGGAAGGTGAAGTATTAGGTTTTCTTTAATTTAATTAAATTCTTTTTGGCATGAATCTGTCCAGCAAAAATTTTCATATTTTGTTAATAATGAAAATAAAGAAGAAAAAATCTTGCTAAATTCTTTGATGAATCTTCAATAGTACCCAACAAGGCCTAGAAAAGTTCTAGCATCTTTATTTTTTTAGGAATAGAAACCTTTTTTATGATGGTTATTTTGTTAGGATCTACTTGGATTCCTTTTTTAGAGAAAAAATTTCCTAAGACAATCCCTAACTTCATAAAAAACATGCATTTATCAAGGCTCGAGGAGAGGTTCATTTGTTTACACCTCTGCAAAAATATGCATAGGTTTAAGAGAGACTCTTGGAAATCATCTTCATATGGTATAAAATCGTCCATGTATATTTCCACTTAATCATGCACAAGGTCTGAGAATATTCTCAACATAGCCCTTTGGAAGGTGGAAGTGGCATTGCATAGACCAAATGGGAGAAATTTGTAAGCAAAGGTTCCCCATGGAAATGTGAAGGTGGTTTTATCCTAATCTTCAAAGCTGATCTAGATTTGGTTGTACCCATTGAACCCATCCAAGAAGGAGAATAATTTTTTCTCAATAAGGACATCAAGGACTTGGTCACTAAAGGGTAAGGAAAAATGATCCTTTCTAGTGTCTTTGTTGAGTTCTCTGTAATCAACATAGATTCTCCATTTGTCATTCTTTTAAGGGACAATGAATAAGGGAGAAACACGTTCACTACCTATGATCTGTATTATGAAAACTTGAAGGTTTGATGAAAGTTTGCAAGTGAAATTTTAAGTTTTTATGAAATTATGGAAGTTGAATTAACACATAAATTATGTATTTAAACTCAGTTTTGTAGCAATAAACATAGACAATAATACCATTACAGAAACACAAACAACAAAATGATGAAGGAGTTCACTCCTCCTGGGCTACATCTCCTAGTCCAACTTCCAATGTTGGACCTTTTTCATTATGTGCTCAAAATATGTGTTTCCATGGATTTGCAATACTCTGAATGAAAAAATACTCTCTCCAATGGCTCCAGAATAGTAAAACACACCTAGATGGGCTCTTTTTGCACTCAAATTGGTAAAAAACTGACTGAGTTATGCTTTAGAACGATTTTTCTGCTAATTGTGCTACAATTCACACCCACCTACAAGGCATCTTACAATTTATGCAATTTTCAGAAACATCGAGTGACAAATTCACCCCACACTGACAACATTTATGTCAGTTCAGGTGCAATTGTTGCCTCTTTAAATGGCGCAGTGCCCCCATGAAATGATAGATCAGGGCCACATGGCGTGTTGATAGTCATTGATTTTGGGCCGTTCAAACGAATCCCACCAATGGCTTGACCCAATTCTGAACCGTGGTTAGTCCGGTGGTTTGGTTAATATCCACTGGGTTAACATTTGAAACTTCGTGCCATAACCACAAACCCCAAATCCGCTCCATTACCATGGTAATACGATGGTTCTATCGGGGGTTTAAACTATATGTTAATTTGTGGTATCACATTGGTCAAGTCTTCGTTACCGCCGATTCCAACTGTTGTTAAACTTGTGGTAATGTTTGTTGATTTGTGGTTTTGGGGCTGGGGTTAACTCCGCGCCCCTGGCTTCCCAGCTGCGGGCTCGTGGTATGGGCGGATTGGGGGCCAGGTGTTAACCCCGACCTCGAACCTAAACTTGCAACCAAATAAACTTTATAAAGTAGTTGTGCACCATGGTTAATAACGAACACTGGTGGCATGGCGGTAGGACATCGTATTGCCACCTCAAAGGTCACCTGTTCAATTCGCATGGAGGTAAGTTCGACCCATAATTTTTTTAATACACCATTAGGAGGCCATGTGGCAAGCAACAATTGGTCCATGTGGCTCTCCACCATTGGTCGAACTTCAACCAATAAAAAACCACTATAACTCGACCAATAAAATTAGGACACTTTGTGCAATTCCATTTGTCCTGAAAAGCACCATCATCTTGCCCAGTCACTTGCCTAGTCAGTGTACAGACGGTTGGCTCAATGTACTTGCAACCCAATCACAAAATTTTTTAGTTGTTTGGAAAAACGGCTAGAACGCGATATCGGGAGCATGTGATATCGATTTTGAGCGGTTTGAGTTGCATTGGAATTAGGGTGATGAGGTCTTCATTTTGGCCCAGTTTCAATCACTTTAAATCATTTTGAATTTTGATCACTTTATTGATCCCCTGGATCAATATGAGATTGGGTAGATGAATATTTCATCCAAGAATTTCCACAATCAATCCTTCATAATGTATTTTAATTCAAGGTTCATTCACCTCTGCGGCTGGTGAATAAGTTTATGATCCTGCTTGATATATATGATTAGTGCATAGAGAAGGATGTACCCCTTTCATCCCTTCATAGTCTGATGCAAATGCATCAAAATGTTGTTTCAAGATAGCATGTAGATGATTTTCTTGATTAGCCGAGTGAAAAAGGGTTGATTGTCAAGGTTTTGAAGGGGCTTATTTCTATGGTTTTCACATTATTTTTCTTAGAAACAAAATTATCAAATATTCCCATGATTTTTCATGAGAAAAAATAGGTTGTCCTATAGATTTGTCTTTTAAGCCATCAAAATTCATGGAAATAGGGTATTTATTTGTAGAAATTTATCAATCAGATTATCTTCATCAATTTGATTGGTACAAATAATGTTTTTAATGTACATATAGGGTAGGATGGTGATAGACACCAATATTCTTATTATTCTATTCAAATAGGAAAATCATGCTCAATGAGAGATTGAGTAGGTGGATATAATACAAGTTGTTTTTTAGATTTCCCATTGGTAATAATCATATTTCTATCCCTACAACTAATGCATGCATCAACAATGGCTAACCAAGGTCTTCCTAAAATGAGAGGGTATCCATTAAACTTGGTCTTGGGACAAAGGAAAAACAGATATGTAGGGTAATTCGAGGAATCAATAGAGACCATAAAATTTTCAATGATGCCTTGAGTTTATACTATAGATCTATCAACAAGTTGTAGCACTATGGTGGCCTTCCTTAAAGATTCTTGGAGATCGAGTTTAAGAATAATATACTTATTAATTATTTTTATTACATCTCCCAAGTCAATGAGAGCATTACATACTACAATATCATTGATGTGGACATCTACTACTAGGATTTTATGATCTAAGTACCTGGGGATGATGACTCTCCCAAGCATAAGACCAACTAGTCGCCCTATGGCATTGATAGTAGGCACAAATATTCCTCCTCCCTGGCCTTCTAAGAAATTCTGATTTAATGAAATTTTTGTATATATGAACATCATTAATGGTTTGAAGGAGGGATTTTGACACAATTTTTTCAATTCTCCTAGAAGTTCAAATTCTTCTGGGGTGTGTGCTTTTTGAATGGTCAAGCTTTCAAGATAAGGACACTTAGTTTGGGTGACTTGAGGAAAATTATTTTCCTTATCTTCCTTTAGAATTTATGGTGGATAAGGTGGGTAAGAATTTGGAAGGACCTTCCCATACCTAAGGTTGATCTCTTGATTTTTTACATCATAAGTTGGATAGGTTGTTTCCCCATTGTATATTGGTTGAACCTACTTATTTTTGGGATTTATCTTTGGTTGGGCATGTATCTAAAGTTGTTTTGGAAGATGATTTTTGGGTACTTATGGTTTAGGAGGAAGAGGTGTCAAGGAAAGTGGTTGGGATGCCTGAGGCTTCCATCCTAAAGATGGATTTCCCATTGAGGAGGTTGACATGGATATGGATGAAAAGGAGGAACACAATTTTGAGGAGAAAAAGGCCATGGAGTGGGTGTAGGGAAGGGTGAAGGATTAGGAGGACAACAAGGTTGATACTATGCATTATAATTGGTATTTAAGGGAGATGGGTAGTTCATACCTTGTTGAAAAATCCTAGGGGCTTGTGGCCTCTTTTGATTTACAAACCAAAGCTACTCCATGCCCCCTTATACTCCTTGGTATAAAAATTTCAAATATAGAAAAGATGAACATTTGTCAGTGGAGTGATTTCCTTCACAAAAAAAACATATTTCTATGACATCTAAAGGAAGCTAATTCTTAGGATGTCTTTTAATGCATTTATGGAAAAATATAGCTAATTCCCTTTCTCTTATTCTTGTTTCCTCTTGATTTGTAGTGTATCCATCTACATAGAAAAGGATTGTAATATCTTGATATTTAGTTGCTCTAGCTTACCTCCTATATCATTCTTATTAAAATTGGAGAAGGAAGAGGGACCTACCAATCCTATGTTTTATCTACCTCCTATTCTGGTAGCCCTTGAATAATATTCGAATACAATTTTGATATCATCATAATTGAGCTGATATATGTATCCATTGGCTAGTAGGATGCGTGTTTCCGTCGGTTGTTCACTAACTCCTCATAGTAGGACTAAATTCAAGGAATTTGGATTTAGAGTGAAATTGTGCGCTCATATGTAACTCAACTGAAAGGTTTCCTCAAAATATTTTAGAGATTCATCATTTTGAATATCTCATATTTGGTGTCTCTTGCTTTGCAATAATCCTTGTACTTGGTATTGAAGGATTGTTACATCTACTCCCATGAAGTGATCCTATTTCCTTCTAGGATCATGAACCAATGAAGGGTTACATCCTTAAAAGTGGAAGGAAACAATTTGAGCTTCTTCTCATCACTTTTATCCCAAGTCCTAAAAACTACAACAAAATTAAAGATAAAAGGGTCAGGATCTTCAGGAGTCAACCCATAAAGTGTGGAAGGGCATATGAATTGATGTTCTTCATTTTGCCTTCTCCATATTTTTCTCTAATGGGGAATGTGAAATATTCAGGTTGGTTATTTTCAAACATGGTATTGGTGGGTTGTGAAGGTCTTTCTCCTTCTACAAGCTCCAAAGAGATCCTCACTTCCTCCCCTAAAAGGGCCTCAATTGTCCTCGTGGATAGCGTTGGAGGATCATAATCAACAAAAAGAGGCCGAATGTTGGTGGAAGTGGGGGTTTTTGATAAAAAAAATTCTCATTTTATTCCTAACATTTCGAGGCATAAAGCAAAAAATATATTTTCCTATTTTTAAATTTTTTGGAATGGAAATTCTAATGCAGTGCAATTTTTTGTTTTTGAAATGAAAAATGCCTATTGATTTTTTTTATTTTTTTTTTGTTGCATAAACTGAAATGAGACAAAGAGTAGATCAGGTATATAATAATAAAATACATACTTTGAAACCTCCCTGGGAAAAACACAAAAAAGGTAATGGCCCTCAACATTATAGAAACAATGTTGCAACTCTCAAGGGTCTCAAAATTAGTTGTCAATATGGGGTTCGTACAAACTTAAGAGGGGTTGACACTATGCATGTAGTAAGAAATATCATTTTGTATTTCTAAATTTTATATGCGTGGAAATACTAAGATGATATCTAGTTACAAAAATACCATTCCAATTGTTTTATGCTACACGTGAAATTCAAAATTGTAGGAAATGAAAGACAATAAGCAAAACTATGCTAACAGACGTATGATGAAAAAAATCATGTTTATTCTACTATGCCAAGAAATCAAGCTCACAACTGAAATAAATCCTATAAATAACAAACCATAATTATGTAGGAAAAATATAATTTATAAAAAAAACTATGTCAAAGAATCTAAATGGTTTCTTTGCTTCTAAATTCCACCTTCAGGGTTATAGGGACGTTGTAACATATCGAAAAGGTGATTCATGAGTTGAATGAAAATTTGGATGAGTTTGAGAATAAAAATGTAAACTACTATAGGAGTCTCTATTTTTCTACAAGAGATAGTCGAACATGCAGTAAAATGTGTTAAAGACATGTTTGGGAAGCATAAAGGGCTAAGGAAAGGCTAAGAAATGGTAAAGAACTCATATAATTGTCATCACATAATTGGTAGAAGGATTTATTTAGAAAAATGTGTGATTGTAGAGTCTCTTGTAGCTATAAAAGTATGGGACTGATAGTCGCAACAAAACAAAAATGATGGTTTTTTTTATCAACAACTAATGTGAACTTAAAGAATAAATAAAGGTGATAATTGAACATTATAATCACCACCAATGCTATCATATAATGTTGATATGAATTGGATCATTATATTTTTTTTCATCCATCTTGTTGCTTTCAGAGTGGAAAAAGTGGAGGAATAATATCTCAGGTCGATTTTTATCGGCGTGACCCAGTTTGGCAAACTGGAGTTTGAAACCCTTCAGGAATATTTGAGGCATTAAATGATTTTTTGTTTTGTTTTGGGGGGTAAAATATTTTCACTTTAGCATGTAACTTTTTTCATATTCTACACATAAATACCTTTCTAATGGTGTAAGAATCACATCAATCAAAGTTTGTATGCGAAATTTATGCCACTCAGAGGTTGACCTTCCCATTTCTACCCCCATAATTCCAGAGGATGCCATGTCAGCCCCCATTATTCATGAAAAATGGTCTAGCCAAATTATTACAATGTAGAATACACTAGAATAGTCTATATTGTAAGTGATTTGGTTAAGAATTCTGGTAGTCAAACCTAACCACTAGGAATTTATCGGGATGCATTATAACTAGGCCAGAAGGAGGAAAAGGGGTTATGTTATTTCGAGTGCATTTGTTCCATAGGCAATAAAATATAGTAAAATAGCTAATAGGGATAGGAGATAGAGCACATAGAGAGGATTTGTGCACTGTAATAGCCCACGATCCACGTGCCATACTTCTTTTTACTTGTAACCAAATTTCCATTCATAAAATAGAGTAAAGGGCCTCACCTTCCAGCTAGGATTTTCTCCTTAAAGGGTTTCCTAGGTCATATCTTGTTTCAAATGTGTGTGTGAGATTTTATTTCATTGTTCTCTATTTTATACATAATTCTAAATTTGCATGCATGCACTATTAACCGTAAATCTACAGATTCATAAATCTAATAAATGTGTAATGGTGTAGAATTTCAAATTTAAAATATAATTTTATCGGATCTATTGTGACGAACTTCCCATCAGAATATTCACAACATTTTACAGATCATATTGTTATCAAATCAAGTTTCTTTGGGTATATTGTGGAGTTTTATAGGGGATCTAGATCAAATAGGTTAAATGTCTCAAAAACCTAATCATAGTTGACAAATATATGAATAACTATCATGATCTTGCAGAGGAGAGGTTTTCACGGATGGAACAATGTCGCTGACATAAATTGTACTGTAAATCTCCTCATGATGATCTTGAGCAACAATCTTGGAAAATTCAGAGAAGATGGGGGTTATAATGTAGAGGAAAAATCATAAGGGGGATTAGGAGATCTAGAAGATATACAAAACCAACCAAAGAAAAAACTCGAAAAAATCAACCCAATTTGAGTGTCGTGAATCAATCACAACCCCTGTTCAAAATGGAAGTGAAGGTCAACATAAATAAACACCAGAATGAGATCAATGCTATGAAGCTAAATCATTGGTTACAATAAATGGAATTGTATTTCAATTCCCATCAAATTGAGGAAGAACAAAAGATTTCATTTGCACAACTGTAATTAGACAACCATCCCCTAACTTGGTGGGAAATACACATAGATACATTAAGGTTGGATGGAGAATCTCTAGTGACTATTTGGGGGGACATAAAAGCCATCATAAACTCATAGTTTTACACTATTGGGTATGTATAGGACCAATTGATATCATGGCACTACTTCAAGAGAAAGTTGGGGCAAAGCATGAATGAGTACACCACAAAGTTAAGAAAGATGACCATAATGTTGGGTATCTCCCTAATGAACCTAGATGTACTCCTCAAGTATTTGGGGGGGTCTAGACCGCCATCTATGGGAGAAAGTGATGTTGTTTAAGCCTAAATCAGTGGATTAGGCTTGTGTATAGGTACAAAACCTAGAGAACATATGCCCAAAGAAAGCACAATAAAGAGGATCAAAGAAAAAGGAGAAACATGCCACTTATAAGGAGGGGAAGATGAAGAAGAAAGGGTTAAAAGATAAAAATATGGTAGCTACAACACACCAGTACAAACATCCCAGTAACCACTACAACAATGAAGGCCATATAAAGGAGAATTGTTGGAAGTTGCATCCAAAGCTAAACCCAAAGAAAAAAAAAAAAAGGCAATAAGAAGAAGAATCTCATGGACATTGATTCAAGAAACCAAGTTGAACATAGCTTATATGTGGATGAGAAGATCATATGTACGTTAGTGTAGAAGGAGGTGAATATGAGTATAATTCAACAATAGGAAGATAAATAAATGACCAAACTCTTCCATAAAAATATACAAGTAAAGAAGACAAATATTGATGCTCTATTTGACTTACGAATGCAAGTGAATCTCATTGTAGCAGATCTGGTTAAAAAATTGGGGTTGGAGGTTCTGATCATGCAAGCCTATAGTCATTGGGATGGGTAAATAAGGATGTAGATCTTAAGGTAGCAAAACAAGGTAAAATTATATTTTCCATCAATGCTGATTTTATTGATGAAGTATAACCAGATGTGGCTCCCCTTGATTTATGTCAAGTCATTTTTGGATTCTGTACATGTACATGTGAGATGCAATATTCATGCAGAGATCCCACAAGTAAAACCTCTTCAAGGATGGAAAATCATTCACCATCAATGCACATAAAGGAAAGTAAAAAACATTGCTAGTAAGTGTTGACCAAGCCAAGAAAATGATGAGTTCTAGAAATAAGTATGATTTATTGTTTTTAATAGAAAAATAGTCTATAGAAGAGTCAGTAAGAGGAAAGGCATGCCTAAAGGGTTTTACTAAGAAAGAAAAAAATAAATTGAAATATTTTCGACAAGCATACAAGGATGTGTTCTGAGAACCTAAAGGGTTACCACCTAAGAGGGAAGTGGAGCACGAGATCTAGCTATTGTCATACTCTCCATTGCCAAATATTGGGCTATATAGGAAGTTTGTTATAGAAGCAAGTGAGGTAAAGAAACAATTGCAACAACTAATAGAAATAGGGGTCATTTGATCGAGTGCATCGCCATGTGGGTCACCCATCATCATTGTGCCAAAAAAGGACGAGAATGGGTAGATGTGTATAGATTACAAGGCGTTGAACAAAATCACGCTCAAGAATAGGTACCCCCTGCCCAGGATAGATGGTCTGTTGGATCAATTACAGCAAGAAAATTGCTTCACCAAGCTGGAATTTAAGATTGGATATCACCAAGTTCGATTCAAATAAGTAAATACTTGGAATACCGCTTTCAAAACCATGCAAGGTTTGTATGAGTGGTTAGTCATGTCATTTGGCCTAGCTAATGCGCCAACTATGTTTATGAGATTAATGAATGATGTACGATACCCTTTTATAGATTAATTTGTTATTGTCTATTTGGATGATATATTGGTATGTAGTGATACCTAGGAGGAGAACATTTCACAGTTGACACAAGTGCTAGAGACATTAAAGAATCACCAATTTATAGAAAATATCAAGAAGTGTGAGTTTGCACAATAGTTTTTGCTGTATATGTGGTATGTGATAGGTGGATGAGAGATAAGATAGATCCTAATAAGATGGAGGCCATCACGAAATGGATGGTTCTTACTAATGTTTCTAAAGTTAGGAGTTTCACTGCTCCATGCCATAACAACAAGTTGCAAGAGTTTCCACTGGGGAAAGGGTCAAAAAAGGGCTTTCGAGGAGCTAAAGAAGAAGACCAATCAAGCACGAGTTTTTCCATTAAGAAAATTGCAACATCCCTTTGAAGTGGAGACAAAGGGGAGTGGCTATGCTATGGGAACAATATTGATGTAGGGAGGAAGGTTTGTATGCTACCATTCTAAAGTATTTCATGGGGAAATTCTTAACTAACTTACCTACGAAAAGGAACTTTATGCACTAGTGCAAGCTGTGAAGAATTTGAAGCACTATTTGACGGGAAAGAAAAAAATAATCCACATAGATAACAACCACTATAGTACTTGTAGGCCCATATTAAGTTACAACATAGAAAGAATTACAAGTGGATGGGGTTTGCACAATAGTTTCATTTGGTGATCAAGTACAATAAGGGAAACACAAGCAAATTGACTGATACGCTTTCAAGGCCACCAACATCAAAGATCATATATTTTAGGATTATTTTGCACATGGAGCCATTTAACCATGATGGATATAGAGAGGCATATTCAGATGACGAGGAATTCAAGGATGTGTTTTCGCAGTTGTGGAGTAATATTCATGTGCATGATGGTGAAAACACTATTGACTACTATATCTAGGATGAGTCACTCTACAAGTTGGATAAGCTATGTGTTCCTAAAGGTGACTAATTGCGACTAATTAGAGAGGCTCACACCTTGAAGGTTTCATGGAACTTTGCTATAGGAAAGACTATACCCAACTTGAAAAGGTATGGGTATTAGCCCAAAATGCAAGAATATGCAGCTAGGTTCATAATAGGATGGATGCTTTGTTGTACCAGCAAGACTAACAACAAGAAACAAGGGATATATCTGTTGGAAATGTTGTCATTGATGGCAAAGGTAAAGACAGGAGCAACACCTAAACTATTCACAAGGCATGAGACATGAAGAAGAGGCAGTTTTAGAGGAGCTTCAGGAACATATGAGTTCTGGATGAATGGTAGTAGATTGAAATAAATTGATGTCAGTGAAATTATTTAATATGCCTAGCCATACCTGTAGAAGCAATTAGAGGGATAAGACTATGAAAATATATTTACCTTGGCGCCACAGCACACATTTTTTTTATATCTAGTGAATATTTAATGGTCATGCGAGGAAATACCGACCATATCAGAATTCTGTTCGAATGTTGGTATGAATCCTCATGAAAGATTATGGAGGTCAGTTGAAAATTGGAGGAGTTCCCTGCTCAGACGTAGTGAGAAGTTGAGTTCATGTCCAGGGTTAACGTGTTTATGGTGATTATCGAAGCGCAGAAAGGCCAGAAAGGAATCCCATTCCTAGATCAACCACGGTGATGAGAGCCGAACTGGAGGCTGATGATTCGGGGTGACAGAACCTTGGAAGCACAGAGAAATAGAACTGTGCGTTATACATTTGATAGAACCCTGGTACATAATATAGGCGGACCGGAACCTGGAGTGGAGAACGGAACCATGACCAGATGAACAGTGAACGCGGATTGCCGAAAACCACCCTGCCATTTCGCACCGCTTTTCCGGAGCAGGTGGTATTTTGTGAATTGCAGCGATTCCACAGGATTGATGACACGTGTCCCGACCGACATTTCAAAACCATTGTTTAAAGTGCACCTTCGCGCATTATACCTCGACTGAATACATGGAGCGGAATTAACATACACCGTTGATCCAGAGGCTTGATATCTAACGGTGGTCGCTCTCTGAACTTGCCCGAGGTTTAATGGAAGAGCCCGGAGGATAAGCCAGGTATGAAGTATGCGTTCGTTTGATTGTATTGCGGGCCC
Organism: Pinus albicaulis; assembly: GCA_034641835.2. Classification (NCBI taxonomy): domain Eukaryota; kingdom Viridiplantae; phylum Streptophyta; class Pinopsida; order Pinales; family Pinaceae; genus Pinus; species Pinus albicaulis. Next base: position 322,161,593 of record CM076583.1, on the reverse strand, counting down.
AAATCAAATATATATTAAGGTTTATGAGTTTATAAGGTTGGCGGCATAATATAAAGTTCGAAAATAATATGCATCGAGACAGATATGAAGGTTTAATATGGTGGATTAACGCAGATTAACGCAGATTAATATTTGAATATTAATCTGAAATATTATACGTTGAGTTTTTTTTATTATGGTCTAACCACAGTTTTGAAGAGGCCGAGAGTTGATTTAACCAAAGGGTTCATTATAATGGTGAAAGCGTCGCATATATTAACATATGTGAAATGCGAGAAATTATTGTTGATCTGTTATATGTAATATAGACCAACATATATTATGAAGAAATTGGATATGCGTTGAATAACCCTGTGGGCCCGAGTTGTTCAATTAAGTGATTTGTTCAAAATTTAAATGGGTCGAAGGTCAATAGAGAAAAGAACAGCTTATAAACATAGTAAGCTTAAGCCATGGTTTAAACCATATGTAAGCCACTGCATGAGGGCTGAATCGAGACTGTTTATTTGGTTTAATAACTAGAAGAGAACCTTGGAAGAAAAAGCCTCCAGATATGTTTATTGAAATTTCCAGATCAACAGTTATATATATACAGCACAAACACAATCACGGTGAATAGGAATTTGCACAGGAACAAATTTGACAGATGTACAAGCACAGAAAACTGGAAAATAACCAGAAGACAGTGAGCAGAAGAAGACAACAGTTTCCTTCCAGCAACAGAAATGACAAATCCAGTAAATCCAAAATCCAGAAAAGGAGCTGAGTGGAATTGAGATGTATAACTAAAAAATGTAAATGTTGTAATTATTTTTATTGTTTGTGATGCAAAGACAAGTATCCTAAGGAAAAGACAAACTCCCACTGTAGCATGGAAATTTGTACATATTATTATTATAATTGAGTTGGATAAAGGAATGAGAAGACAGAAGTCAAAAGGTCAGGACTATTCACTTCAAATTCTCTGAGGAATGTAAAGAGTCATGTGATGAACCCTATATATAGAATATCATATTGATATGAAAAGGGGGAGATAGGGAGAGAGAAATATAGAGAATGCAAGAATGTAGAAGAACAGACAAGAGGTAAGACTATAGCAGTGTAAGATAAACACATGTAACATTTCATATCTGATAAATCAAGGTCAAACATCTGCTTTATAATTGAGGAGTTAGAGCTTCTTCATCGAAAGTCACAGCTTGACTGATGGTAATTGCTCAGTTGGTGCTTGTAGAAAATTAATGGGATTCAGAGCTTCCTTGCAAGTTGTAGCTTGCAGAATTAAGGTAGGAACCTCCTGTAGGTTGGTGCCTACAGAAAATCAGTGGTGAGAGGGAGTTGGAGCTTGCCTTTGCATCACAAATATAATAAGATGTGGTTTTCTCCCTTCATGGGTTTCCACTTATATCTGGTGTCTCTGTGCATGATGTCTATGTGTTGATGTGGTTTATCTAATCTGCTTAATACTTGTTGCTCACATATTAAGACTACTGTTACATTAACAAATCTGTTTGATACTTGCGGCTCACTAATAAAGATTGCTCACATATTAAGTTTATCATGAAGTAAAGGTGTAAATAAGTTTTAAGAGAAAAGTTTCAAAAGTCCATGTATGTGTTAAACTGATTCACCCCCCCCCCTCTCAGTTTAACTAAGGGTTCAACAATTGGTATCAGAGCCAGTTCCTTTTATATCAGTCTAACAACTGAAAGGAGATCCTAGGCTCTCAAGATGGCTAGTCAAGAAGGAAGCTCAACCAATAAAGCCCCTCTCTTTACAGGTGCAAATTATGCCTTTTGGAAAATCAGAATGAAAGCATATATAATTTCTTTAGGATTAGAAGTTTGAGATGCTGTGGAATTTGGATATGTCACAAAGTCAAATGATTCAGAGAAAGAAGCTAAACAAAGCTTTGTAGCTAATGCAAAAGCAATGAATGCAATCTTAAATGGACTATGTGAAGCTGAGTTTATCAAAATAATTCACAGTAAGACTGCCAAAGATATGTGGGACACTTTAGAGAATATCCATGAGGGAAATAAAAAGGTAAAGACTGCCAAACTTCAAATATATAGAGCCCAGTTTGAAAATTTAAAAATGAATGATGATGAAGATATTGGCAGCTTCTTCTTAAAAGTTGCAGAAATTGTTAACAATATGAAAGCTCTTGGAGAAACCATGCCAAAAAGTATAGTTGTGCAAAAGATTCTAAGATCACTCCCATCCAGATTTAATCCCAAGGTGTCTGCAATAGAAGAGACAGCTGATTGGGAGACTTTGACCATGAACCAGCTACTTGGAAATCTAACAGCATATGAGATGAGGCTCCCACAGAAGAAGCCAAGTACGAGGGAAGCAACTTTTAAAACAGAAAAGAAGAAAGAAGAAAAAGAAGACATATGCTCTTGCTCTGATGAAGAAGAAGCTAAATTTTTCAAGAAACTGGATAGAGGCTCAGGTAGATACAAAGGTAAACTTCCCTTCAAATGCTTTAACTGTGGAAGAGTAGTACATTAAACTGCTAAGTGTCCTCACAAGAAAGTAAGGAATCAGGCTCAAGAATCAGAGAAAAACACATCAAAGAACTGGCAGAAAGGAAAGAAATTCAGCAGAAAATCCTTCTATGCTCAACAAGACAGCAGTACATCTGAAGACTCAAATGAATCCTCCGAAGAAGAGGGAACCTCTGAATTTCTACTGATGGCCATAGAAGACTTTGAAGGACTCTTACTAGAAGATGAAGAAGAAGAAGGGGAAGTCGACCTTAAGGGGGAGCTAAGAAGTGCTCTGGAGGAGATTGACAGACTCAAACTAAAATGCAGAAAGAAAAAAGAGATTCTCCTCAAATATGTGAAAGAAGAACAAAATTCAGAAGTCCTCATGCAGCTGAAGGTAAATCTTGAAGAAGCCAAGAAGATTGAAGATATGTTACTTCAACAAATCAAGGATAAAACTCGAGAACAAGAGAAGCTGGAAGAAGAAATTGTATGTTTGAGGAAGAAATTAGAAAGTGCCCAACAGAAAGTGTCTATATACCCTTCTCAAATGACAAGCTCTGGTAAGTTGTGAAATCTTGGATTCTCAAAGATCTCCTCTAATAAAAACAGGGATAGGCTATGAAGGAGAATCAAGTAAAGGAAAAGAAAAGGAAAACAAAAATATAATTTTTGTGAAAGCAAAGAAGGCTGATGAAGCACCTCAAATAATTCCTACAAAAGAAGAAGCATGTAAGGAGGGAGACAGAACCCAGAAGAATCCTCGAATAACAAAGAATGAAATAAATACTCAGACAACAGAAAAAGGTTCATATACTCCTGAGTTTGTCAAATTTGCAAGCCATCAAAGGAGATTCTTCCCTCCCATGAAGAATGCCACCTGCTATGTCTGCCACAAGCTGGGACACATTGCTGCCTACTGTCATGCAAGGAGGAGTAATTCAAACCAGCTAAAGATGCAAACAGCAAAGAGACTGTCTCAAATAAACAACTGGAGAAAACAACCTCACATCAGGTATGCAAGTTGCTTCTATGGTTACTGTTTTTATTTTAAAGAATTTGGCCATAAAATCATTGAGTGTAGAAAGTATGGACAAAGATTGATTTTCAACACTTCAAGGAGGTTTATAAATCAAAGAAAGTCTGCTCATACTCACAATTCTGCAAAAACTATGATCAAATGCTTTATGTGCAATCAAGCTGGACATATGCCTTCCAAATGTCCTCTAAAAGGATGCAATTCATCACCTCACAAAAGATATCAAACAGAAGGATGCCTCCAGTGGAAAAAGAAGGAGAATAAGTGTGATCTGGCTCTATCTGCTCAAGATCTGAAAAGCTAGTGGTATTTGGACAGTGGCTACTCTAAACACATGACAGGAGACAAAAGTAAGTTTATTACTCTTGATGAAAAGAAATCTGGTAATGTTACTTTTGGCAATGATAAGTCAGGAAAGATCAAAGGAAAGGGTTCAGTCAGCATAGATAATGGCAGAGGAAAGGCCCAAGATGTACTATTTGTAGATGGGCTGAAAGAAAATTTATTGAGTGTCAGTCAGATGTGTGACAAAGGTTGTGAAGTTCTCTTTAGAGCACAAGATTGTGAAGTCAGATCAAGCACAACAGGAAAGACTCTGCTCAAAGGTGTTCGAACAGAGAGTAATGTTTACATAGTAAAAGAGGAGGATGAAGCTTGCCATCTTAGAAAACTTGAGGAGTCATGGTTATGGCATAGGAGATTGGGACATCTCAGCTTCGACCATATCATCAGACTGAGCAAGAAGAAAGCTGTCAGAGATATGCCAGAAATAAAAAGGCCTTCAAATACCATATGAAAATCTTGTCAATTGGGGAAACAGACTCGCACATCCTTTAAATCTAAAGATGAGCTATCAACAAGAAGACCACTCCAGCTTGTGCACATGGATCTGTGTGGACCTGCAAGAACTAAAACACCAAGTGGAGAATCCTACTTCATGTTGATAATAGATGATTTCTCCAGAATGACATGGGTTGCTTTTCTCAAGAACAAATCGGAAGCACTGGAAAAGTTTAAGATATTCAAAGCATTAGCAGAAAATCAAACTGGATGCAAGCTAAAGTGTATCAGATCAGATAGAGGAGGAGAATTCACATATTATGACTTTGCAAACCTATGTAATGAACATGGAATAAAGCAACAATTTACCATTGCAGGGACACCTCAGCAGAATGGAGTAGCAGAGAGACAAAACAGGTCTGTACAACAAATGGCCAGAGCTATGATGCAAGAAAGTAACATTACTCAAACCTTTTGGGAAGAAGTTGTACACACAGTAGTACATATTCTAAACAAAGCTCATTTAAGACCTAACAGTGACAAGACACCTTATGAGCTGTGGCATGGTAGACCTACATCAATCAAGCACTTTAGAGTCTTTGGCAGCAAGTGCTACATAAAAAATAATGATGAAAATCTGGGGAAGTTTGATGCAAGAGCAAATGAAGGAATACTCTTAGGATATGCATCCAAGAGTAAAGGATACAGATGCTACAACAAGACTCTTAGAAAAATTGTAGAAAGTATTGATGTAAGATTTGATGAAGAACTTCCAAACAAGAAAAGAGATATAGACTGCAGCAGCCATCCTGAAAATCATGAAGAAGAGGACCAAGATGATGAAGAAACAAACAAAACATCAGAAAATTCTGAACTAAACTCAAAAACCCCCTCAAGATAGACTCAAAAGAACCATCCAGAAGATCAAATCATAGGAGACAAGAGTGTAGGAGTGCAAACAAGAAGGCAGCTAACTGAACAGACAGAAGAAGTATACATAGCCATGTTATCACAAATAGAACCAAAGAAGTTTGAAGAAGTCAGCAAGGACAAGTATTTGGTAAAAGCAATGAATGAAGAATTGGATCAAATTGAGAAAAACAATACTTGGGAATTAGTTCCTAGACCCACTGAGAAGAATATCATTGGTTCAAAATGGGTATTCAAAAACAAAATGAATGAGCAAGGACAAGTAATCAGGAATAAAGCCAGGCTGGTCTGCAAAGGATACTCACAAATTGAAGGACTTGATTATGAAGAAACATTTGCCCCTGTAGCCAGAATGAAATCTATCAGAATGTTCCTGGCATTTGCATGCTACCAAGACTTCAAGGTATACAAAATGGATGTAAAGTCTGCTTTCCTTAATGGAGATCTAGAAGAAGAAGTGTACATGGAACAACCAGAAGGCTTCTCATTGACAGACAAAGAAGACTATGTATGCAGACTGAAGAAGGCCCTATATGGACTGAAACAGGCTCCTCGTGCTTGGTACTCAAGACTGGATAAATATTTTCAAAAACAGGGTTTTAAGAGAGGTGGAGTAGACAACAATTTATACATAAAAGCCCATGAAAATGAACTCCTGATTGTTGTTGTATATGTTGATGACATTATGTTTGGAAGCAACAAAGATGAACTAGAAAAAGGGTTTGCTGATGAGATGAAAACAGAGTTTGAAATGTCTATGATTGGAGAGCTCAGTTTCTACTTAGGACTGCAAATTCAGTAAAAGAACACTGGCACATTCATTTCTCAAGAAAAATACTTAAAAGAAATGCTGAAAAAATTCAAAATGGAGGATTGCAAACCAATGACAACCCCCATGATCACGGGATGCAAGCTGTGTGCTGATGATAGGTCTGCAGATGTAGATCAAAAACTCTACAGATCCATGATAGGAAGCCTGCTGTACTTGACAGCTTCAAGACCAGACATCATGCTAGCAGTAGGACTAGTGGCAAGATATCAAGCAACACCTAAACAAAACCATATTCTGGCAGTAAAAAGAATACTCAGATATCTACAAGGAACTGCACAATATGGGCTTTGGTATCCTAAAGGCAAAAGCTTCACCTTGACAGCATACACAGATGCAGATTGGGCCAGCTGTGTGGATGATAGGAAGAGTACAAGTGGAGGTGCATTATATCTAGGAGAAAGTCTGGTGGCATGGCTAAGCAAGAAACAAACATCCATCTCTCTGTCTACAGCTGAAGCAGAATATATAGCAGCAGCAGCATGTTGTACACAAGTCATGTGGATGAAGCAAACTCTTCAAGACATGAAGGTAAGTATTAATGAACCTATCTCAATCAAATGTGATAATACAAGTGCGATAAGTATATCTAAAATCTTGTGCTTCATTCAAAAACCAAACATATTCCAATCAAGCATCATTTTCTCTGAGAACAAGTAGCTCAGAAAATAGTAAAACTGGAGTATGTACCAACAAAATAACAGACAACAGATATATTTACCAAACCACTTGCAAGAGAACCATTTGAATATTTAAGAGATAGACTAGGGGTAGTATCTGTTGATGCTACTCTCTGAGATAAAGAGAAAGCACAGGTTCAGGGGGAGAACAAAAACGAAAATATCAGTCCAGGGGGAGATCAACCAATAGGGAAAGTATAATACAGGTCCTCAGGATCAAAGGATTAAGGCAAAAGAACACCAAGTGTATATTCAAGATCGATAATCTTCAAAGTGTTCTCTCAACAAGTCTTATATATCAGTCTGGAGCAGCATGGTACAAAGTCAGTAGAAGAGGGCCTAAACATAACTCAGAGAGAGGAAATGTAGAAAGCAAACTGGGGAATGAGCAACCCTTTTCCATTGATGTCAAAGGGGGAGGAAAAGCAAAAAGGGACTTCTAAAAGGAAAGAAGAAGAAGCATAGGATTATTGGTGGGGGTGTTGCCATCAATGCCAAAGGGGGAGACTGTTGGAAATGTTGTCATTGATGGCAAAGGTAAAGACAGGAGCAGCACCTAAACTATTCAAAAGGCACGAGACATGAAGAAGAGGCAGTTTTAGAGGAGCTTCAGGAACATATGAGTTCTGGATGAGTGGTAGCAGATTGAAATAAATTGATGTCAGTGAAATTATTTAATATGCCTAGCCATACCTGTAGAAGCAATTAGAGGGATAAGACTATGAAAATATATTTACCTTGGCGCCACAGCACACATTTTTTTTATATCTAGTGAATATTTTTAAATGGTCATGCGAGGAAAGACCGACCATATCAGAATTCTGTTCGAATGTTTGTATGAATCCTCGTGAGGGATTATGGAGGTCAGTTGAAAATTGGAGGAGTTCCCTGCTCAGACGTAGTGAGAAGTTGAGTTCACGTCTAGGATTAACGTGTTTATGGTGATTATCGAAGCGCAGAAAGGCCGGAAAGGAATCCCATTCCTAAATCAACCACGGTGGTGAGAGCCGAACTGGAGGCTGATGATTCGGGGTGATAGAACCTTGGGAGCACAGAGAAATAGAACTGTGCATTATACATTTGATAGAACCCTGGTACATAATATAGGCGGACCGGAACCTGGAGTGGAGAACGGAACCACGACCAGATGAACAGTGAATGCGGATTGCCGAAAACCACCCTGCCATTTCGCACCGCTTTTCTGGAGCAGGTGGTATTTTGTGAATTGCAGCGATTCCACAGGATTGATGACACGTGTCCCGACCGACATTTCAAAACCATTGTTTAAAGTGTGCCTTCGTGCATTATACCTCGACTGAAGACGTGGAGCGGAATTAACATACACCGTTGATCTAGAGGCTTGATATCTAACGGTGGTCGCTCTCTGAACTTGCCCGAGGTTTAATGGAAGAGCCCGGAGGATAAGCCAGGTACGGAGTATGCGTTCGTTTGATTGTATTGCGGGCCCAAATCAAATATATATTAAGTTTTATGAGTTTATAAGTTTGGCGGCATAATATAAAGTTCGAAAATAATATGCATCGAGATTGATATTAAGGTTTAATATGGGGGATTAACGCAGATTAATATTTGAATATTAATCTGAAATATTATACGTTGAGTTTGTTTTTTATTATGGTCTAACCACAGTTTTGAAGAGGCCAAGAGTTTATTTAACCAAAGGGTTCATTATACTGGTGAAAGCGTCGTATATATTAACATATGTGAAATGCGAGAAATTATTGTTGGTCTGTTATATGTAATATAGACCAACATATATTATGAAGAAATTGGATATGCGTTGAATAACCCTGTGGGCCCGAGTCGTTCAATTAAGTGATTTGTTCAAAAGTTAAATGGGTTGGAGGTCAATAGAGAAAAGAACAACTTATAAACATAGTAAGCTTAAGCCATGGTTTAAACCATATGTAAGCCACTGCATGAGGGCTGAATCGAGACTGTTTATTTGGTTTAATAACTAGAAGAGAACCTTGGAAGAAAAAGCCTCCAGATATGTTTATTGAAATTGCCAGATCAGCAGTTATATACATACAGCACAAACACAATCACGGTGAATAGGAATTTGCACAGGAACAAATTTGACAGATGTACAAGCACATAAAACTGGAAAATAACCAGAAGACAGTGAGTAGAAGAAGACAACAGTTTCCTTCCAGCAGCAGAAATGAAAAATCCAGTAAATCCAAAATCCAGAAAAGGAGCTGAGTGGAATTGAGATGTATAACTGAAAAATTTAAATGTTGTAATTATTTTTATTGTTTGTGATGCAAAGGCAAGTATCCTAAGGAAAAGACAAAATCCCACTGTAGCATGGAAATTTGTACATATTATTATTATAATTGAGTTGGATAAAGGAATGAGAAGACAAAAGTCAAAAGGTCAGGACTATTCACTTCAAATTCTCTGAGGAATGTAAAGAGTCATGTGATGAACCCTATATATAGAATATCACATTGATATGAAAAGGGGGGAGATAGGGAGAGAGAGAAAATATAGAGAATGCAAAATATAGAAGAATAAGGCAGAGAAGACTAAGATAAGAAGAGCAGAAAAGAGAAGCTACAGAACAGAGTTGATATTTGAAGTAAATCAGCAAACATTCAGTTTGATAAATTGAGGAAGTTGGAGCTTCCCTATCAAGTTTCAGCTTGATAGCTGTCAGTTGTAGCTGACTGAGGTTGGAGCCTCCTGTAGGTTGGTGCCTGCAGAAAATTAATGGGAGTCGGAGCTTCCTTGCAAGTTGTAGCTTGCAAAATTGAGGTAGGAGCCTCCTGTAGGTTGGTGCCTGTAGAAAATCAGTGGTGAGAGGGAGTTGGAGCTTGCCTTTGCATCAAAACAATAATAAGATGTGGTTTTCTCCCTTCATGGGTTTCCACTTATATCTGGTGTCTCTGTGCATGATGTCTATGTGTTGATGTGGTTTATCTAATCTTCTTAATACTTGTTGCTCACATATTAAGACTGTTGTTACGTTAACAAATATGTTTGATACTTGCGGCTCACTAATAAAGATTGCTCACATATTAAGTTGATGATGAAGTAAAGGTGTAAATAAGTTTTAAGAGAAAAGTTTCAAAAGTCCATGTATGTGTTAAACTGATTCACCCGCCCCTCTCAGTTTAACTAAGGGTTCAACAATATCATCCCTTACTTGTACCCGCTTGTTCTTGGGAAAGCATTTCCATGGAATTTGTGGGATATTTATCAACAATTAGGAAGGTACATGAATACCTATTCATGGTAGTTGATAGGTTCAATAAGATGTGTGTTTTGATGCCATTTAGCAAGACCATAAGTGGGAAATAAGAAACAAACTTTTTCTTTGGATAAGTATGGGTGCAATATTTGGATACCAAGGAGCATAATTTCAGACAGGGACACAAGATTTCTCAATCCATTCTAGACTAAATTGTTGGAGAAGAAGGAAACAAAGTTGAAGAGATATACAACATTCCATTCACAGACATATGGGTAGAAAAAAGTAGTCTACATGAATTTGGTGCAACTTCTGAGGGAATACAACTAGAAGCATCTGAAGACCTGGAAAAATTTGGTATATATACAACATTTTTACAACAAAGTAGTCCAAACTTCTATAGTAAAGTCCCCATTTGAAACTTGTTTTGGATATTTCTTTCATCCACCTTTGGAAATTGCATATGGGAAGGAAGGAGGGATGAGGGAAGATATTACGGGGGATTCCTTAATGGTTGGAAAATTTATAGTGTTATAAATTAATTATTGGAGGAAAAAATACAAAAAATATTGCATAAAAACAAATATAGAAACATATAAAGCAAGAGAGACACAAATAGACGTGGTTCACCATATTTGGGCTACGTCCAAAAAGAAACAAGCAATCCCTCCTTTTATATAATCCAAAAAAATTAAGAGATAAAACCTACAAAGTATCCGTTGTAATTTCCTCCTCACTTTCAGATAGCCTTCTCTCTCTCTCTCTCACTTAGAATAATCATGCACAACCACAATACAATCTCCTCATATAAATCTAGGGTTTCCTTCTAGGGAAAAAACCCTAGATTAAAATAAATTCTACTGTTAGATCATTCGCCTAATGAATGGACCAGTTTGACTATGAAATTACAATATTTTACAAGGAAAATATTCATCTATTTTTAGCTTTAGAGGTGCTGCCCCCAAACCCCTGCCAGGAGGAGGCTCATAAAATACCCCGTCGACCCCCCCGTTGACCCCCCTGATGACGATTAAAATGGTAGCATTTCCACCCTACTAGGAATAGGGATCCAACATGGCTGAAACAAAAAACCTATGAACAATCAGGAATATAATCAGGCTCGACACCCAACAATCTCCCACTTGGAGATTGATTATAGCAAATCCATCGCTGCTTCACTTGTTGGAAAATGCTTCCACTTTGGACCTAGCTATTTTTCATCTTCATCATTATACTTGTAGACTAATTGAAACTGAGTAAAATATCAAATTATCCCTAGTTACAACTTTTGTTAACATATCTACAGGATTCTGGCTAGTGTGTATCTTTTCCAGCTTCAACTGTTCATCTTCCACCACTGACCATATGAAATGGTACTTGAGTTGTATATGTTTAGTATTGGAATGAAATGTTGAGTTCTTTTCAAGATGAATGAAACTTTGGCTATCACTGTATAACCTTCCCATATTCTTCTTCTTTCCCAACTCATCCATAAAACTTTATAACCAAATCATTTCTTTACTAGCCTTTGTAGCATCAACATACATTGCTTATATTGTTGAAAGTGAAAGAATGTTTCGCAAGTTTGAAACCCAATTTACAGTTGTTCCACCTACAGTAAACACATACCTTATGGTTATCCTCTTGTTATCTCTATCACCTTCTATATCTACATCAACATATCCCTGTAGATAAATTTTTTAACCACCAAAGCTTAATGATTGATTTTTAGTACCTCTAAAATACCTGAGAATCGACTTCATTGCCATCAAATGTTCTTTTTCGAGATTTCTCATATACCTGCTTACAACTCCCACTACATGTGAAATATCACGCCCTTTTCATACCATTGCATACATTAAGCTTCCAACTGCTGATGCATATGGAAATTTACACATATAATCCATGTCTTTCTGGGTCTTGGGACACATCTCCTTACATATTTTGAAATGGATAGCCAAAGGTGATCTAACTAGTTTTGCATTCTACATATTAAACATTTCCAACACCTTTTCGATGTACTCACTCTGAGAAAATTTTAATTTGCGGTTTTTCCTATCTCTAGTCATTCTCATACCAAAATTTGTTTTATAGCACCAAAATCATTCATTCCAAATGAATTTTCTAAATTTTCTTTTGAGCACCTTTATTTACTGCATGTTAGACACCGCAACAAGAATTTCATCTACATACAATAACAATATAATATAACTGCCATCATTTTTCTTTTTAATATAAACACAATAGTCAGAGTGACATATAGTATAACCTTGTTCATACATAAAACTATAAAATTTTACATACCACTACCTTGTAGCTTGTTTTAAGTCATACAAGCTCATCAATTTATACACTAATTTATCCTTTCCTTTCACCTCATACCCTTGTGGCTATTGATATATATTTCTTCCTCCAAATCCCCATGGAGAAATTCTATCTTTGCATCTAACTCCTCAACATGAAAATCTTCAGCTGCCACTAGAATTAAAATAGTTCTCATTGAAGTCATTTCAACAATAGGAAAAAAAAATTCACCAAAGTCTATACCTTTATTTTGTGTAAACCCCTTCAGCACCAGTATAGCCTTATGCCTTTGTTTTCCTCCATCTTCTTCCTTCAACTTGTAAACCCATTTATTCCGCAATGTTGTTTTACTTGCAGGAAACATGACTAAGTCATAAGTCTAGTTATGCATCAAGGAGTTAATCTCTTCTTCTATGGCTTGCTCCAACTTCTTCCTAGTTTCTATCTACATTACTTTTTCATATATTTCCGGTTCACCAGAATCAGTCAAAATACATAATATAATGAAGGAGAGTATTGTTCAAGGGGTCTATTTATCCTCATAGATTCTCTGACACTACTTTCAGGTGTTTGAGGTGCTTGTTGCTATTGTGGTTTCTTTTGTTATTGTGGCTACTGATTATTATTATTTTTAGACACCTTTAATTTTTCTGTGATCTCATCAAGCACTGCATATTCTTTTTTTTCCTTTTCCTGTTTATTTTCCTACATCTGATCCTTATACAAGACCTTTTCATTGAATATGACATCCCTTATCCTAATGATTTTGTGATTTTCATAATCATATAAGCGATGATCAAAATAATTAACACTATATGAAATAAAGTTACATTTATTTGATTTTGTCTCAAGCTTTGTTCTATTTTCTTTATTAATGTGTACAAAGGCTTCACAACCGAAATTCTTTAAAGATGTGTAGTTTATCTTTTTACCTGTCCATGCCTCCTCTGGAATACCACCATCCAAGGAAATTGAAGGCCATTTTTTTATTAGATAAACAATAATATCTACAACATCTTCCCAAAATTGTAAGGGAAATCCTGCATGTAATAGCATGCACCTTGCACACTCCATGATTGTTGTGTTCATCCTTTCTGAAATGACATTTTCTTGTGGCATTGCTGGAATTGTCATGTCTTTGCGAATTCCATGTTCTAAAAAGTATTTATCAAACTCTTTGCTACAATATTCACCTCCATGTCCTGATTCAAGAAACTTCAACTTCTTTCTTGTCTCATTCTCAACCAAATATTTCCATTTCTTGACAGTATCAAATACAACATATTTATTTCAAATACAATAAATCTAGGTTTTTCTAGGTGCATCATCATTAAAAGTAACATAATAGTGAGAGCCACCAAGAGATGATACTTGAGTTGGTCCCCATACATTTTTATGCACAAGATTTAATTTTCATCTCTTATTTTCCTTCCCAATGTTGATAAATATGACTCTCTTATGTTTTCCGTAAACACAATTCTCACAAAAACCCAAATCAACATGATTCAAACTTGGAAATAGATCTCTTGAGTGAAGAAACTGCATGCCTTTCTCACTCATGTGCCCGAGCCTATGATTCCACAATGTTGTATCTTCTCCCATGAAGATTAAAGAATTAACAAAATTAGAAATACCATTTCATAAATACAATGCACCAACATTTTCTCCTTTTGCTATTATTAGGGCTCCTTTAGTGACCGTCCAAGTTTTGTCAGTGAATGTAGTTACACAACCTTCACCACCTAACTGCCCATTTGAAATTATATTTTTCTTTAGATCTAGAACATGCCTTACCTCCTTCAATAGCCATTAGTTTCCATTCTATAGGGTTTATCATCACCCAAACGAACATCTCCAAAATATCCTTGAAAGAAGTCATGAAATTTTTTCCTATTAGGTGTGGCATGGAATGAGGCCCATGAATCTACTACCCAGGCATCAATAATATTCTCTAATGAAAGAATCAAACCATCTTGCAACACATCATCTATCACATTCACTTCATGCTTGTTCTCTTGTTGTCCATCTCCATCTTTTCCTTTCTGAGATTTGTAGTCTTTCTTCAGATGTCCTTTCTTCTCACATTTCCAGCACACTATCCATGATCTAGATTTGGATCTGCCTTTTCTTGACTTACTCTAATTTCCTGGGATCCTTACTCTACCCATTTTTCTTCCCCTAGTCTCTACAGTCAAATCATTACCTGATGTCTCACTTGATCTTTTCTGACGCATTTCCTCACTAAGGATAACACCAACAACATCATCAAACTTTAAAGTACTAGATCCAAAGAGAGAGTTACTAATAGCCACAATTAAGCCATTCCAACTTTCTGGCAATGAGCACAAAAACAAAAAATAACTAACTTCATCATCAAAATTTACACTTACAGAACTTAACTGACTGGAAACCATGTTAAAATCATTTAAATGATGAAAAATAGATCCACCAAGTGACATATTCATATTAAATAGACGCTCCATAAGAAATACATTATTTGAGGCTGAGGGATTTTCATATAGTTTTGTAAATTCCGTCATTAAACCTTCTGTTGTTGTTTCCTTTGAAATGTTGAATGCCACCGACATTGCCAGACACAAATGTATTTTTTATAGTGCCATTCTGTCGAGAATATCCCATTCCACGCCTGTCATACTCGTTGACTTCTTTGTTTTTTCGCTTAATGGTAGGTACAACAATTTATAATACATATAAAATTCCATTTATATATTCCACGGTTGGTAGTTTTGTCCATTAAATTTATCGGCCCTATGTTGGGCCGTTAATATGCCATTATTATTATCACTTGTGAATGCTTATTCCACCCATTTCTACCATTCTTCATTACGTCATTTATTATAATTTATTATTTAAATCCATTTTATAATGATTTATGCTCTTATGAATGAATATTATTTATTCTCCTTTATTTCTATTAAATTGATGATTATGCATGAATTTATCAATGATAGTTTTAATAAATTGGTTATAACATTATTCACCATTTTTAGCCTCCAAGATAATTTCCAG
The DNA here is from genome assembly GCA_034641835.2 of Pinus albicaulis. Lineage (NCBI taxonomy): Eukaryota > Viridiplantae > Streptophyta > Pinopsida > Pinales > Pinaceae > Pinus > Pinus albicaulis. The sequence continues at coordinate 322,146,289 of CM076583.1, read as the reverse complement.
GTTGAAGATTTGATCATTAAAAGTGCCAACTCAGAAATGCGCTGGAATAAGGAGTGACAGTTTTGCGGTTGAGATTCTGAGCAAATGAAGACGAATCTGGAAAATCCGGAACATGGGTTTTGTTCAGAACGGACCCAATTAACTTTAGTGAAGAACGGTTTGCCCAAATTCGGCTTGTATTGATAGAAACGCAGGGTTCTTTGAGCACGATTTTCTGAGATTTGTTGTTGCGGCCGTCCTCCAAATCTCAGCTGCAAAGCCAAATTCGCCTTGTTCTTGTTGATCAAATGGTTAGAAGCAATCCAATTTTGTAATAGAAATCATGTTGTAGTTATCTTTATTGTAACTTCTCTCTGATCTCTCTTTATTTAAATCAGAACAGAGATCAGAGAGGGAGGGGATTTTGGGGATGATTTCAGATGGAAAAATGATGGAGAATTGAGGATTTAGAATTAGAGATTTAGAATTAAGAATTCATGATAGGATAGGATGAAGAAATGATTGTTGCATGATGTAATTCTCAAGCATTTGCTGTTGTAATGATTTCACACTTTAATGATTAATACCTGATTCGGGATTTGTTGTTCATTCTTTTCATCTGAAGTAGCCCAGCAGCATCCGCTGGTGGCTAAAGGCCCAGCCTCTGGTGGAGTACGCTGCTGCTGTATTTTATCTTTCCGATTTCTGCCGTGTGATGGTTTGGTTTCCTTCTCATTTCTTCAAATTGTGTTATTCAGCAATCTTTTGTTTATGAACATTTTGCAGAATTGTGAAATCATAATTGGATTGCGTAGTGACAAAATTATTAATCATAACTTGAATTGTCCTGCTCTTAATTCTAATATAATACTGCGTTGTCTGATTAAGATTGTGGTTCATTTAATTGTTGTTTATTTGTAATTGCAATTGTTGTCAATTATGTTACTATTCAATTATAACTGCAATTGTTGTTGCTTCAATAACTGCGATTAATGTTCATGCTGCTGGGTTAAGGTTGCTGATTCAATTACATTTGTAGTTGCTGCGCATTTTTATTTCATTAGCTTTGCTGTTCAGTTTTCCAATAGATTTAGTTGTTGTTCCTTTTCGGCAAGGATTTGCTTTTGCCTTTTAAATGTTATTACAGCAAGTGTGTTTATTCCATTTCTGTTAGCAGCATTATTGATTTATCATTTTCAATTTATTGCTTTAGTATGGTGTGAGAGATCAACAACTGTAAAGGACATTGGCTATCGCTCCTAAGTTCTCAGATTGTGGATCTTATTTATGCTTGATTTAATTTATATCAGTTAAACAAGGATAGAGTTTTGTTGTTCAATCCTATTTATAGAAATAGATGATGTTCCATTTCTTGTTATTTGCATTATCTTTGCTTTGGTGTGCAGAATGTCTGAGACTGTAGTGAACATTGACATATGCTGTCTGTTAGGTCTCTGTAACAAGCAAGATTGGCAAAGTCCGATCACAGAGTTAACATCATTTCAACCAACTTTGGGATTCTAGGATCTAGCCCTCCTGAATCCGGAGAGGGATCTCTCCAATATGTACAAAGATGGATGTTGTCTTTGAAGTTTTAGGGTGATGATATTAGGCTAGTTATGAAGGCCAAGGGTTTTGTTTGGTTTTCTTGGATGGTTGAACATAGTTGCTGTCTGAGACGGAAAGATCTATATGCGAATAGGTTCAAAGGTGAGAAGTTGCAAGTAAACAAAATAAGCTTTGATTCTAAAGAAAGATGATGGCAAGTTTTTAATCCATTGGGCTATGGAGTCATAAGAGAATTTAATTGAAACATCCAGTTTCAAGAATAATCTATGGGGCAAGTCATCTAGGCCTAAGGATCTCTTTGAAGTTTGATTTATGGAATGGGGTGATACAACAAGAAAGGGAATCAACAGATGCAGAACAAAGAGCAGCCCAGGATCTGGTAAGTACTTTGAAACTAGCCAGCCTTTGACCAGGCACTTAAGAAAACATAGAAGCAACCTAGGATCTGGTAAGTACTTTGAAACTATCCAGCCTTTAATATACTTCTGCTAGCAAAACAGATTAAAAACAAAGGGAAACTTAAAAGGCAACCTTTGGAGCAGAAACTAGTGGGCAGGGCTCACCTTTCTCCTCATCTTAGTTCTCCTTTACTTAGTTACTTTCCAAGACAATCACCAAGATAACACAGAATGGCCCAAGATCTGATAAGTGCTTTGAAACTAGTCAGTTTTTGACACATCCTAAGGGAAACAGACAAATAGTTGAGCAAACAAGAAAGGGACTCAGGGCTAACCTTTGATTTCCTCAATTCATTCCTTACACAACATATATGAAAGTAACATTTAAAAATAACATTCAGCAGTGACGAAAAGATGAGGGAACGCCATCATCTCTGTACTTAGACTGAATTAAATCATTTCAAAATAACACAATAAGAAGAAAACATTGGGATAAAGATTTTTCAGCCAGAGAAGGTCACTGGTGTACAACAAACTCTAACACTGTTTAAACTGTTCTTTATAGTGGAAAATGAAACAAATTGAAAACAGAAATAAAATAACAAGTTACAGTGAGAATAACATCACCATCGGCATAGACCAGGATCCCATAAATCAGCTTGTATTGATTGCTTCAAGCCGGTTACAATCTTCAAATCCAATGTTTTAATTCATCTCTTTTCACAGTCTAACCTATCTGTTACAAGCAGAGCTCCAAGAGCCCATGAAACCACTATTTACAGTCAAGAGTTTTCCACTCAGAAATAGCTACAGTGCTTCAGCAATTACATTGACAACCAACTAATCCAACCCCTCACTCATCTTCTATTGAAGTATTTATAGAAGGATGAGGAGGTGAGATCTGATTAAAAGATCTCAAACACAATCAATGCAGAATTAATGTCTTCCTGACCCCGTGAGGTTCGATGAAGAAATTCTACAGGTGTTATATTGCATTAATGTGTTTACACTTAAGAAGTAAGCTCGAAGAGAGCTTATATTGACCTTTGAGGCTCTGCGTACTGTTAGGGTTACTCTGCAAACATTTTGTCGTTGAAATCTGGTGCAGTAATAACTTCTTTGGTTGTTCGAGGCATAATATTTGATCCTGTTCAATAAATTCATCCTCTGATTGAGCTTTCTGAGGCAATAGGTGGCACTGTGGTGGTTGAGGAATCAATTCGCCTCGAAGTATGGCGGTGGAGGCGATCTGTATGCCGAACACTTTTAGGTTTTGCTTTAATCCGTGTTCTGAGCCGGGGATTAGGCTTTTGATAACCGTCTTAGCCGTAATCCCCGTCAATCTTCTCACAAAACCACTGCTCTGGTTCATTCTACCTTTAATCTGCTACTCTTTCTCTGTTCTGATATTGGCGGCCTTCTTCAAGCTTTGCAGAGGGACATGCGGCAACCAAAGCTCATGAAGCTTTGTAAATATCTCTGTTCTTCTCCGTATGATCAATTCCTTGGACAAATCGGGAGGATGGGAGTCGTCACTCTCATCCTTCAGATTTCGTAGAATACGAAGAAAAAACCTTTGAAAACCTGCAAAAAACAAGAAAAATGAGGAAATCCTGCGTTTATATGGATAGACTGCATCGGAGGGCGTGCGGGCGGACGGAGAGATCGGGACCGTTGATCGTATCGCGATCAACGGTTGGGAGCAAATCAAACGGTCAACGAAGAGGAAAGTGGACCGTATAATGGAATCGGGAGAGGAGATGCAGACCGTCGATCTACAGAGATCGACGGCGGGGATTGGATTTTAAACGCGCCGGGGCAAAATTAACGGGCGAGCGAATCGGTTAAAGGACGAGCGGGAAAGATGATCGGGGACCGTCGGATGGGAGGGCCCAGATCCGACGGCAGGGGTGAATCCCGCTGCGCGGCCATGGGACCATGTTTAACGCGCGGGATATGGACACGGCACGGTGGTTTTCGGGGTGGGGTGGAGAACACGTGTCGGCCGGCGCGTGGAATCGCTGGCCGACGGCACAAAACCACTTCCGGACGAAAGGTGGTGCGGTCACAAATCGGTGGGAAAGGAAAACAGCGCGGCGGAAAGGGGGGAGGGGTCCACCAGATGACGGGACACTCCGCACCGTTGATCCGTGGGACAGATCAACGGCGGAGTTTTAATATTATTTTCTTTGGTGGAAAAATAAAACAAACCCGTCTTTGCATTTTACAAAGGTTTTCAATGTTTTTCGGGCAATAAATTATTTCCGAGGTTAAGCGCCGGGCGGGTTTAGCACGCGGTTCCGGCGTGGGGACATATGGAAGGAGAAACAGAAAGGGGCTTAGCCTGAGGGGCTAAAGCTTAACGCATAGAAACGCATGTTTTTCTATGGTTTTTGAATGATTTTTGCAAGAGAAGAAAGGTTCCGATAGGTCAAAAAATGGGTCTTTGACCTTGGGGAATGAGATTAATGGAGAAATAAGGGGAATAAGAGGGTTTGATGGGTTATTTTATGGATGAAAGGATACTCGAAGACAGGAGGCAAAAGTGGGAGAAGGGGAAAAGGAAAGGGGGAAGATACAGCAATTTTTGTTCAGGTTTTTTCATGGTATGTCAGAGGCGGAGGGGATGGAGAGAATGTAGAACCAATCAGAAGTTTATAACCTTGCCAACAGACTTCAAGTACCAACAATTTTTATGCCTGAATTTGTTTCTTGAAGGCTGTAAAGAAAATTTAGCCACCAGCTTGATATGATTGAAAAATATAGGTGGCTAACAGTGGCTCCACTTGGGGATGGCGTTTTCTTGAAGACGTCAAGAATTCAGACTTGATTTCTCTGGGATGCTGACTGGTGTCTGGTGTCTGATCACTTGCTCTTGCTCTTCTTCTGGACAAAATAAGGTCAATCATTAAAGAGAGATGAATTTCTTCAATACAACTTCTACCTACCCCAATCCTACTGATCTAACATTTTTTCTTCATCAAAGTGCACTTGGATTGGCAAACTCTTAACACAACATTTTTTTTTTTTTTTTGAAATCAGTAAATCTAAACTACTTTTATTCCTTATTTCTCCCCAAACTCAGATTAAATAGTTGAGTTCAGATATTCCTCTACCTATTCTGCTGTTTGTTGGGATTAAACAGTCCAACAAACTTTCATTCTCTAAATTCTACAACATAAATTTAAAAATAGCCAAGCCAAGATTGAACTGTTTGACTGGCTATGATCTATGGCATAAAGACAAGCTGCACATAGATTATTATTTGCAGAAAATTTAAAATCAAAACAGAAGGCTTAAGATCTGAAAACTTTCTCATTGAGGGGTTCCCTCATATTTACAGCTCTGTTTTTTTCTTTTTAGTGAGCTATCTTTGCTTTTCTTCTGGTTCGAGTTTTGAGTGAATTAGAACCAGGTCCTTTCTTTGACTCAGAAATTAGAGTAGCTTTGAGTCCTCTCTTTGGAAACTTTGGTTCAGATTTTGAGTTTGTTTGAACCTTGATTTCTACCCTACTCTATCTACTGATAAGCCAAGATTAAACAGTTTGGCAAATCAAATTTGCTACCCTATCAGCAAAAAATTGAAAGCTAATCAGTCAAGATTAAACAGTTTGACCAATTAGAAGCGTGTTTAGAGGAGTGGCATTTATGCTTGCACACTTTCAGATTCATTTCTCTTTTTGGCATGGGGCCTTGCCTTTCTTGTTTTTCATTTCTGCCCTCTTTTCTTTCTTTCTTTGTTTTTTGTATTTTTTTATTTTTCATAACTTTAAACGAAATGGTGAATGTAGTATTTACAATGGAAAAGGCAAAAAGGCTTCAACATGAAGTATTTTCAAGAAAGGTAATGTTTAAGCATCCTGCCATTGACAGGACCCCCAAACAATTCTGTTCCATTCAGTTCTTGTAAGAAGAATGCATTGTTTCCAGCTACTGAATGAATGGAGTAAGGGCCAAGCCACAGATTGTCAAATTTACCATGCTTTCCCTTGTCTTCCCTCTTTGAGTCCCACTTTAAGACTTTGTCCCCAATTTTGAAATTGCTGGCCTTTGCTCTTCTGTCAAATATCTTCTTGATATTGTCTTGTTTCTGTAATGCTTTGTTGTACACTTCCTCTCTGGTTTGCTGAAGATGAATGGTCTGATTTATTCTTCTGATTATGTCATCCTCTTCAGTTTGGAGTTCTTGAATTATTTTCATAACTGGTACACCAAGACTGCTGGGAAAAATTGCCTCTGTACCATACACAAGATGGAAGGGTGACATTCCAATGGATTTCTTTAGAGTCAATCTATCAGCCCAAAGTGCATGAATCAGCTTTGTGTGCCAAGACTTCTTGTTGCCTTCCAACAATTTCTTTATTATGTTCACTAAGCTTTTGTTGGAAGACTCTGCAAGTCCATTACCTTGAGGGTAATAGGCAGTGGAGTGTCCCAATGCTATCTGGTATTTATGACAGAATTCTACCATTCTCTTTGATCCAAATGCTGCTGCATTATCTGTAATGATCTTGGTAGGACAGCCAAATCTGGAAAGGATGTTAGTTTCTATGAATTTAATGATGACTGAGTCATTGGCCTGCCTACAAGGGATGGCTTCTATCCACTTAGTGAAATAGTCTGTGGCAGTAAGGATCCACCGGTGCTGGGCAGAAGATGATGGGTGGATTTATCCTATGAAGTCAAGTCCCCACTGTTGAAAAGGGGCTTCAACAGTAATTGGATGCAGAGGAAGGGGTAATAATTTTTTCTTGCCTTCGAACAATTGGCATTTGTGGCAAGTGGTTGTAAGTTTGTGCACATCAGGAAAAAGGGTAGGCCAATAGAAACCAGCCCTCAAAATTTTGTTGGCTGTTGACTTCCAGTACAAATGGCCTCCACACTCTCCTCCATGGAAATCCTGCTTAATCTTTTCTGCATCAAACTCAGGCAAACATTTAAGCAATATACCACTAGCATTTTTCCAATAAAGACATTTATCAATAATGCAATAGTTTACAGCTTTTAACTTTAGGAATCTTGCCTTTGTTTTGGATAAACCAGGAGGTGTGTTTAAATTAAGAAAAACATAAACAATATCAGTATACCAGGGAGAATTCGCAAAATAATCTTCAACACTGGGGGTTGAGAATTCTTCTTGGTCATCCAAAGCATTAATCATATTAATATCAAGGACTTCACAATTTGATTCAGCCATTAACCTAGCTAGACCCTGACCTTTGATAAGCTTAGTGGGTTTGATCTCTAAATCATATTCAAGAATAACAGCAATCCACTTACCTCTCTTACCATCTAGATCCTGGGTTAAAATGTCTTTTACCACTGAATTTGGGACAAAGGCAACGATATGTGAGTGAAGGATGTATACCCTGAAGTCTTTTAAAGCTTTCACCAAAGCAAAAGCTTGTTTTTCCATAATGTTATACTTCAAAGGGGCATCCCTCAATGCCTTGCTAAAGAATGCAATGGGCTGCTCTTGCCCTTGTGGATTTTTCTGTAAAAGGACAGCAGCTATAGTATGTTCTGATGCAAATGAGAAGATATAAAAATCTTTTGAGAAATCCGGACTTATGAGAACTGGTGTTTTGGTTAACGCTTGTTTAACCAGTTCAAAGGATGTCTTTGCTTCTGCAGTCCATTTTACCCCTTGCTCCTTTTTTAACATGTTTGTGATATTCCTAAGGAGCTCAGCCAAGTTTGGGATGAACCTTCTTAAAAAGTTAATCTTTCCTATGAAAGACTGCAATTCTTTGATATTCCGAGGATGGGAGATTTGCAAAATGGCCTCAATCCTCATGGGATCTATCTTTATACCCTGCTCTGAAATGATATGCCCAAGAAGCTTACCTTCCTGGAGACCAAATAATGTCTTCTTGGGGTTCAGAGATATCCCAAACCTTCTGCACTTCTCGAAAACTTTTCTTAAATGTTCTAAGTGTTCTTCATCTGTCTTTGAAAACACAGTCACATCATCAAGATAGATAATGATGAAGAAGCCCAATTATTCCGAGAATGCTATGTCCATGGCTCTCTGAAAGGTTGCCCCAGCATTCATTAAACCAAAAGGCATTTTCACATACATGAAAGTGCCCCAAGGCGTAGTAAAAGCTGTCTTTAATTGATCATCAGGGTGAACTAGGACTTGATTATACCCTGAATAGCCATCCAGCAAAGAGATTCTTTTAGACCCTACCACCCTTTGCAAAATATGATCCATCTTGGGCAAAGGGTAGTTGTCTTTTAATGAAGCTTTGTTTAAATTCCTGAAGTCTATACAAAGCCTGATTTCTCCAGTCTTTTTCCTAACTGACACCAGATTAGACACCCACTCAGAATATCTAATAGGGACAATAATACCAGCCTCATGCATCTTCATAATTTCCTTCTTAACCAATGGCAACTGGACAGGGTTGATTCTGCGCAGTTTTTGTTTGAATTGGTTTTGGTTTTCTTTAAGAGGGATTTTGTGCTGTATTATTTCGGTGTCATAGGACTTAAGATCTTCGTAACTCCATGCAAAAACATCAGAAAACTCTTTAAACAGCTCCAAATATTTGGGTTTAATGTGAGCTGGTAGAGTTTTAGACAGTTTAATCAATCTCGGTTTTTCCTTACTGCCTATATTACATTCCTCTACTTCAGTTTCCACAGGTTCCAGTTTTGGTTTTTTGGCCACATCATCAAAATCAAACAGTTCTTCTAGAGGGGCCAAACCCTTGGGCAGACTATCATTATTAGAATGCAGAGTTTCCATTTCTTTAGTTTCAGATTTTGCACTTAATTCTGTTTGTTTTCTAGATGAGATAGTCTGAAGGTTAATATTTACCAGCTGTGGAGATGGCTCTTCTTCGCCAAGAAAATTTTCTTCACTGCAGTCTGTCTCATAGTCTGAATCTGAACTATGGAGTTCGAACTCATTTCTGAATTGCATGAAGTCTTCTATTTGTTTATCTCCATCAAATACCTGCCAATACTTCTTGTTATCTGGGATAGCTGGTCTGAATTTTATCTGAGAGGTGTCGTCATATAGCATTGGGCAGGTTCTGGCAGCAAAGGCTAAATTGTGGGCTGCAATGTTTTTCTTCCTTGGGACAAAAGATAAGGTGTACTCCTCAAATGTTTTCAAAAGATCAAAGACATCATTCCTATAGGCCCTAAGTCTGGGGTGATTTGCATTGTACTCCCCATTGACTTGCCTAATGATTAATTCAGAATCCCCATATACATTGATTCTCTTGGCACCTAGTTTTTTCAAAAGATGCAGGCCTAAGAGAAGGGATTCATATTCTGCTACGTTGTTGGAACACTGAAAGTTTAATTTGCATGAGATACATTCTGTATGATTGTTTTCAGTGTTAGTGATCCAGACACCTGCACCAGCATTTGTCTTGGTGCATGACCCGTCAAAATACATAGTCCAGAGGGGCAGATCTTCAGTTTGGTGAATGGACGTTGTATCATTTGATTCCTCAAGTTTTCCATCGGGTTGAGGACTGTCTTTCTGACTGTCAAGTTTTGAGCTCACATGATTGATAACTTGGATTTCCAGATCTGTGTTAAGTTTGCTAGGATCCTCAGACACAATAGACCGTTTCGGCATTTCAACATTGTGTTCCCCCTCTTTTATTTTAATCATCGATTCTAATGAAGCAATCTGTTCTGTGAGTGCTTCATCATTGAACATTATAAAAGAATCAAGGCTCGTGTTTATAGCATAGAGTGGGGAGTTTTGAGGCCGCTCCTGGCTTGTTACTGTGTATTGCATGTGAGATTCTCTATAAAGCCTCCTAGTTTGATTGAAGACAGGGATGGTTGCATAGGCCATGTCCATTTGCATAGTCCCCTGTAACTTAGCCCCCCAAGATCTTGATAAAAGCATTCCATACTTTGGGGGAACATCGGCCACAACAACGTCCATGACTAAACATTTGGCTGGAATTTGGGCTAGATTAACACAGAGATCTTTAATCAATCCTAGACACTTAACCCTACTTGAGTCAAAGGAGTACAGGTCTTTGTAAGGTCTGGTAATTTCAAGACCCAGGCTTTCCATCACAGCTTTTGGCATTAAATTATGGGAAGCGCCTGAGTCATGCATAGCATTATGGAAAATTTTGTCATGGATGTTTAAGCTTACATAAAAGGGAGGGACAGGACCTTCTTGGAATTTTCCTTCAATCTTTGGACCGAAAATAAGCTCTGGTTGGTCATCATTAAGATTGAGGGTATCTTCATTATTTTTCAAGTTCAAAGCCTTCAAAATTTTGGACCTATATACATGCTGGGCAGCTAACTCAGTCAAAGGAACAGAGATTTTGATCTTTGAGATTTCCTGTTCCAGGCTGAAAAGGTTTTGATTCTTCAGAACATTGACTTCAGCCTTGTTTACTGCCACTTTATCAGCAAAAACAGCTTGCTGATTTGGTTTATCTACACTTAAAATAGTTGTCTTTGCAGGAGTACTAACTGAGGTGCTAGTACTACTAATGTTTGCACTCTGTTTTTCGATGTTTTGAGTGTCTTTCCCTTTATCATCACCAGAATCAACAGCCACCGTTTTGTCCTTTTGTTTGATTGTTTTAGACTTGGTTGCAGTGCTGTTTTGAGAAGGTTTGCCAGAGGTTTTATTGTTGGGTGTTTGTTGATTAGATTTACTTCTGAGTTCATATTCCCTCAAAGGTTCTATGACAGCGTTCTCCATGTTTTGGTAGCTGTTTTCAGCATCATCTCTTCTGTCATCATAAGGTGTATAAAGACCTTGTTTATTATCATAATGAACCTCAAAGTCATCATCATCTACCCCAAACAAGTTTATATCATCTTCCTCTGTTATTTGATCTGTTTGTTCAACCTCACTTAAAAAGTTCTGATGAAAGGGAGGCATGATCTGCTGATCATCTTCCCTGGGTCTGTTGGGAGGTTGATTTCTTCTAAGATTCTGATTCTGGTTTTGATTTCTGTTTTGAGGAGCATTTTGATTTAGACTCGCTTGTGCTCTCTCTAGAATGCTCATTTTCTTCATCATTTCTTCCATCATTCTTTCCATCTTTGAGCTTGAAGTAGAAGGGGAGGATTCCTCCCTAAAAGATACTCTCTTTTCAGCTTTCATCCTTGCTCTTTTCTCCATAAGGTTCACCTCTACAGAAAGGGCACCTCTTTGCATATCTTCAAGGGTTGCAAAGACTCTTTCTCTGAGTGAATATGTCATGTCTGGATCAAACCCTTCAGGAAATTTGTTTAAGGCCGATCCCTGAGGAGGTTTCAGTTCAGGGGAAAGTGCATTATACACACTGTTGAACCTGGTACAATAAGCTTGTACACTTTCCCCAGGGTTCCTATGGAGATTGTTATAGTCAGCAAGGACTTGGAGAGGGTTTTTCCTTACTTCCCATTTGTTTAAAAATGTTTGATGGAAGGCTTGAAGGTCGTTAATAATATGGGGGGTTAAACCTTTAAACCATTTTCTCACATCTCCCCCCAAACTTTGAGTAAACAATCTGATTTTGACAGATTCATTATCAATTTCATTTCTGTCAAAGTAGTCATTCATCTTGTCCACATGTTGAGATGTTGTTATGGTATTATTAGCATCGTATAATGGAATTTTGGACTGATAGTCCTGTGGAAGATTGACTAATGGTACAGGAAGGACTAAGGGAGCATACCATGCTGCCATGATATGTGGTGGGTTTATAAGTAGAGGTGTGGGTTGAAGTGGAGTGGTTTGAACAGTGGATGAAGGATGAACAGAAGTGGATGGAACAGCAGTAGATCTCCGAGTTGACCTGGGGTGAGAGGCACCTAGATTATGTATGAAATGTAAATCAGGAGGTGTTGATTCTCTATTCCCAAGAGTCCCACTAGTTTCGGGAGATGAAAGGGTAGGCTCAGAATCTAACTGATCTAAATCACCAAATGACCTAGTTCTGAATGGGTTTAATAAGTCAATTTGTGATTCATGAAGAGCTGACAGGTTTTCAGGGACTGAATTGGCTCTTAGGGGTGGTCTGAAGATAGTTGAGGATTGTATCCTAGGAGACTTCCTAAGAATTCTTTCTGGGTTATCAACTATTTCAGGAGGATCTGGGTCAGGATGGGCTCTAGTGTGAATCTTTTTAGGAGCCACAATGTTTATGTGATTAGACCCAATCTAAACAAGAAAAGTTCAACCAGATATGACAATCTTTAGACGGTTAACTAACCTGTTTTCTCAAATCGAATCCTACAGTCCTTTAACTGGGTTTGAAGGATTTAATAATGATAAGGGTTCTTCCCAGGGGAGTCTTGAGGTCTGTTTAGGATGGTGGAGTCGCCAGGTGGAAGGTTCAGAGTGTTTTCACAGCAGTACATTGTCCACCTCAGTGTTTGTGGAACATTCCTTTTCAAGGATATCTCAAAATACAACAAACTCTAACCAGAGATTGACTGGGAGGGCATTCACCAGATATGTCACCCCCAAAAGAGGATGAGATCCAGAGGCTACTTGGCCCTTTCCAGACTCTGTCTAAGAGTATAGGGTAAAACACATCAAAGACGTATACAAGTATCAAAACTAGTGTTTTACTACCAATCTGAAATGTTTTTGGTATTTTCTGAATTGTTTATATTTGTGGTTTTAAAAGAATGTCCTAACTTTGCCTCAAAACTTAGCTACGGTTATGAAACAAAGACAGTCTATCCTTATGGCTAAGCTAGCTGATTTTCCAAGGTTAGATGAAAACTTAAAAGAATCCTAGGGTTGACCTAGTTTGTCACTGATTCAATTGATCTTTATCTTAATTACCATTTTCTTGGTAGTGCTTGAAAAGGCTGCTTTTGACTCTCAAAATGTTATGAAGATTCTGGGTAAGGGTCCCCAGCGGAGTCGCCAGAAATGTTAGTTTCTGGTGGCTCGAGCTGGCTAATAAAGCAAGTGCTCTATGAACCCCAACGCAAGCTTCTTTATGAATAGATTTGAAATAGATTTGAATGTAAAAGACTCTAGGTTTTCCCCAGTGGAGTCGCCAGAAATGTTAGGTCTCTGTAACAAGCAAGATTGGCAAAGTCCGATCACAGAGTTAACATCATTTCAACCAACTTTGGGATTCTAGGATCTAGCCCTCCTGAATCCTGAGAGGGATCTCTCCAATATGTACAAAGATGGATATTGTCTTTGAAGTTTGGGGTGATGATATTAGGCTAGTTATGAAGGCCAAGGGTTTTGTTTGGTTTTCTTGGATGGTTGAACATAGTTGTTGTCTGAGACGGAAAGATCTATATGCAAATAGGTTCAAAGGTGAGAAGTTGCAAGTAAACAAAATAAGCTTTGATTCTAAAGAAATATGATGGCAAGTTTTGAATACATTGGGCTATGGAGTCATAAGGGAATTTAATTGAAACATCCAGGTTCAAGAGTAATCTATGGGGCAAGTCATCTAGGCCTAAGGATCTCTTTGAAGTTTGATTTATGGAATGGGGTGATACAACAAGAAAGGGAAATGACAGATGCAGAACAAAGAGCAGCCCAGGATCTGGTAAGTACTTTGAAACTAGCCAGCCTTTGACCAGGCACTTAAGAAAACATAGAAGCAAACTAGGATCTGGTAAGTACTTTGAAACTAGCCAGCCTTTGATACACTTCTAATAGAAAACAGATTAAAAACAAAGGGAAACTTGAAGGCAACCTTTGGAGCAGAAACTAGCGGGCAGGGCTCACCTTTCTCCTCATCTTAGTTCTTCTTTACTTAGTTACTTCCAAGACAATCACCAAGATAACACAAAATGGCCCAAGATCTGATAAGTACTTTGAAACTAGTCAGCTTTTGACACATCCTAAGGGAAACAGACAAATAGTTGAGCAAACAAGAAAGGGACTCAGGGCTAACCTTTGATTTCCTCAATTCATTCCTTACACAACATATATGAAAGTAACATTTAAAAATAACATTCAGCAGTGACGAAAAGATGAGGGAACGCCATCATCTCTGTACTTAGACTGAATTAAATCATTTCAAAATAACACAATAAGAAGAAAACATTGGGATAAAGATTTTTCAGCCAGAGAAGGTCACTGGTGTACAACAAACTCTAACACTGTTTAAACTGTTCTTTATAGTGGAAAATGAAACAAATTGAAAACAGAAATAAAATAACAAGTTACAGTGAGAATAACATCACCATCGGCATAGACCAGGATCCCATAAATCAGCTTGTATTGATTGCTTCAAGCCGGTTACAATCTTCAAATCCAATGTTTTAATTCATCTCTTTTCACAGTCTAACCTATCTGTTACAAGCAAAGCTCCAAGAGCCCATGAAACCACTATTTACAGTCAAGAATTTTCCGCTCAGAAATAGCTACAGCGTTTCAGCAATTACATTGACAACCAACTAATCCAACCCCTCGCTCATCTTCTATCGAAGTATTTATAGAAGGATGAGGAGGTGAGATCTGATTAAAAGATCTCAAACACAATCAATGCAGAATTAATGTCTTCCTGACCCCGTGAGGTTCGATGAAGAAATTCTACAGGTGTTACATTGCATTAATGTGTTTATACTTAAGAAGTAAGCTCAAAGAGAGCTTATATTGACCTTTGAGGCTCTGCGTACTGTTAGGGTTACTCTGCAAACATTCTGTCGTTGAAATCCGGTGCAGTAATAACTTCTTTGGTTGCTCGAGGCATAATATCTGATCCTGTTCAATAAATTCATCCTCTGTTTGAGCTTTCTGAGGCAATAGGTGGCACCGTGGTGGTTGAGGAATCAATTCGCCTCGAAATATGGCGGTAGAGGCGGTCTGTATGCCAAACACTTTTAGGTTTTGCTTTAATCCATGTTCTGAGCCGGGGATTAGGCTTTCGATAACTGTCTTAGCCGTAATCCCCGCCAATCTTCTCACAAAACCACTGATCTGGTTCATTATATCTTTTAACTGCCACTTTTCTGCTCGAGACATAAGCCTTTCTTCAAGCTTTGCAGTATATGGCAACCAAAGCTCATGAAGCTTGTAAATATCGTTTTTCTCCGTACATCACCCTTGGACAAATCGAGGATGGGAGTCGTCACTTCCTATCCCTTCGATTTCGTAGAAATAGTCAAGAAACCTTTGGAAGCCCGTAAAAACAAGAAAATGAGGAAATCCCCGTGCTTATATGGATACCAGACGGAGGCGGCGCGACTTTAGACGGACCCGCGTGATCGTATCGCGATCAACGGTTGGGACAAACCAAACGGTCAACGAAGAGGAAGGTGGGACCGGGAGCAATGGAATCGGGAGAGGAGATGGGCACTGCCGACTCCGCGGGCAGACTGGCTCAAGGGGATTGGATTTTGAATGTTTCTGGGCAAATTTAATCAAGAAATAATCTCGTCGGGGTTAAAGGATGAGCGGGAAAGATGATCGAGGACCGTCGGATGGGAGGGCCCAGATTCGACGGCTGGGGTGAATCCCGCTGCGGGGCCATGGGACCATGTTTAACGCGCGGGAGATGGACATGGCATGGTGGTTTTCGGGGTGAGGTGGAAAACACGTGTCGGCCGGCGCGTGGAATCGCTGGCCGACGGCACAAAACCGTGTCCGGACGAAAGGTGGTGCGGGCGCAAACCGGTGGGAAAGGAAAACAGCGCAGCGGAAAGGGGGGAGGGGTCCACCAGATGACGGGACACTCCGCACCGTTGATCCGTGGGACAGATCAACGGCGGAGTTTTAATATTATTTCCTTTGGTGGAAAAATAAAACAAACTCGTCTTTGCATTTTACAAAGGTTTTCAATGTTTTTCGGGCAATAAATTATTTCCGAGGTTAAGCGCCTGGCGGGTTTAGCACATGGTTCCGGCGTGGGGACATATGGAAGGAGAAACAGAAAGGGGCTTAGTCTGAGGGGCTAAGCTTAACACATAGAAACACATGTTTTTCTATGGTTTTTTGAATAATTTTTGTAAGAGAAGAAAGGTTCCGATAGATCAAAAAGTGAGTTTTTGACCTTAGGAAATGAGATTAATGGAGGAATAAGGGGAATAAGAGGGTTTAATGGGTTATTTTATGGATGAAAGGATACTCGAAGAAATGAAGAAAAAGTGGAAGAAGAGGAAAAGGAAAGGGGGAAGATACAACAATTTTTGTTCAGGATTTTTCATGGTATGCCAGAGGCAGAGATGGAGAGAATGCAGAGAACCAACTTATTTATAATCTTGCCTCCCATAAGAGTCGACCAACAATTTTATGGCTCCTCAATTTGTTTCTTGCTGGTCAGAAGAAAATTTAGCTAACAAATTTGATATGATTGAAAAGAGTAGGTACAATGTACAAGACAATTGGCTGATGGATCTTTCTTTCAGTAGTCTTCACCTGTTCAATTGCATCAATCTCTAGAGGAATGAGTTATTGCTACTGTATCCTCAATTGATGTTTGCTGAGTGAATAGTTGGATTTCAGAGCATTTGAGTTTGTGTTATTGTTGGATTTCTTTTTCAAGCTTTCATTTACTTTTGGATTTTGAGCACTATACTGCAAAACATTACTCTTGAGTAAATAGCCGCCTCAGACTGAGTACACTCTTGAAATAAAAAGTCGTCCCTGGGTTGATAATTAATGTGAAGGTAATTAGGAGTTAAAAAGACCCTTTTTATCGCTCCACATTTTGGCGCCGTTGCCGGGGAGAGTGTAGCCATTTCTAAAGAGTAGTGCGAATCTGATGAGTGCCTGCTAGGGAAGAGTTGGATCTTAAAAACGGAAGGTAAGAACCTACGTGCGGAGCATGTAAAAGCCCTGCTCCACTGTCCGCTTTCCTAACAGATTTGTTGTTGCTTTGTTGGGTAGAAATAGATGTTTGAATTTTTGTGTGAATGACTAGGAAAAAATAGAAATTTTGAAAAATGAATCACATGATTTCATTCAAGTGGTGATGTAAGCACCACCCATTTCACTAACTAATTGACAGGAACATTGGAAGAAGGAGCTTTGAAGGAACACATGAAGGACATCTTCTGTTATGGTAAGAAATTGTCCAACATTTTTACTTTTGAATTTCCTGCTCAACTAATTCCACACCCTCACCGCAATAAACCAGTACAACATACTTACAGTGTTGAACTGCCAAATTTACCCACCGTTCCCACCCATTCTATCTCACATGCGCCATTAGAGAAAACTTACAATGAGATTCAGAATGTTTCAAATTCAAAAATTGTAGAAGTTATGGAAGAAAATGAGCTCACTTCTAGTTTGCATCAACAAACCATTTTAAAAGCTCAAGAACCTCATGATATGATGGGAAATCAAGAAAATAAAGGATATATTGAAGATTGGTTTCACTCCATCACTTGTTTGCAACATTGCTCCACATTTCAACAATTTTTGACTCCATCTTTTCAAGGGAAGTTGGCTTCTCATACCCTAATTTTTATCAACATGTATTTTTCAAATTTGGGTATGTGTATACATGAAGCCTTATTTCGAAAATGGCTCCACTGGAAGTACTCATATACGTAGTCATATTCATTTTTCAAATCAAAATAGGTTAGTGTAGAAAATAAAATAAATAAGGGAATAAATAAATGCATTTTGTTTTTCCATGTAAAACTAGTGTTTTTTTGTTGCAACATGCTATGCAAATCAACATTGGTGATAATTTTTTAATTCATTTGTGTATGTAGATGACTTATAATGGAAATAATAGTTCTACAAACACTCATATTTACTTTTATCACCAATTTGAAAAAATGCTTCAATATCATATTTTTTTGGCTTGTGGGCTTGATGAAATTTCTGCAAAAACAGTCGGGACAGTCATGTTTTGAAGGACCAAAAGGGAATATTTTTAAAACCTGTTTCTATACTAAGTAGCCCTTGATGTCTACTTTCCAACCCAATTTGAATCACTCAATTTGTATTTAAAACGAGAAAGTTAGAACCAAAACATTGACCGGATGTCTAGCGGGCAGCTCAGGAACAGAGTTGGGACAGTCAGTTTTTGGAGGCCTAAATGACCATATTTTTAAAACCTGTTTCTATGGTAGATTCCCCTATGAATCTAGTTTCCAATTCAATTTGAATCACTCATTTTTGATATCGTATGGGGAAGTTATGATCAAAATACTGACTGTCTATCGTAAATCAGCACCCTTAAAACTCTGTTTTTCCGGATGTTCCTTACAGTATTTCACCTATCAATTCTTCTTTTCTTCAAAACCTGTTTCTATTGGAGATAAATAAATGAATCTACTTTCATTTCAAATTTGAATCATTCGAATCCGACATCAAACGAAGAATCTATGCTTAAAACATTCACTGTTGTTCTAAGTGGGGTAAACGAAAATGACTCTGTTATGCAGGTTGTTCTAAGTAAAATTGACATATCATATCATTGAATTTTTAAAACCTGTTGCTATTGGAGATTAACCTTTAAATTAGCTCTCATTTGGCTTTGGAATCACTCAATTTGGACGAAAAACAAAGAAGTTGTGACTAAAACACTGCAGGTTAGCATGATTGGCCACTGCTCTCCCGCAGGTAACAAATAAATTTTACTTTGTTATTTTCTCTGTGGATTTGTTCTGCAGAGTAACTACTTGTTAGTTTTTTTGCATAATTCTTGGATTAGGGGAGCCCGCGCACCTCTCTTTCTCCATGATTTAATGTTTTCTTGCAGGTAGACACTCGTTTTTTGCAGGTCTTGGGAAAATAAAGAAGGTCAATTTATGGACGAGTGATTTTTGAAAGAAATTTTATGAAACAAATGAATTTCATCTAACTCATTACCCAACGGATTCGTAATAGAAGAAATGAAGAATTGATTTCCATTTGAAGATTCATGTCATGTCTTTGCTGCCAAAACATTTTTCGAATAAATCATTTTTTTGACATAACATCATAGCTGTTGTAACTTAATTTATTTATTTACATACTGTTTTTGTTGTTTTTTTTCTAATTTCTCTTATATTTTGTGTTTCAGGTGTTGCTTCATTCAAAGTGTAACTCATCCTCAGCATCAATGCCGTGAACATCTAATTTGTTTTTTTGCATGTTTGCATTTTATGATTGTCCATTTTGCTGTTCCTTTTCTAAAGGAATGGCACTTTTAGTTTTTGCTGTTCCTTTTTCCAAAGGAACGACATTTGCATTTTCACACTTTTTTTGTGTGTATTTTTTCTTTTTGGTGTGCATTTCCTTTGTTGTTCCCTACAAGGAACAACACTTTTTTTGAGTGTTTTTGCTGTTCCTTCAAAGAAGCAACACTTTGGGAGCAACCCTTCCTTCCTCTTGTGGGATTATTCCTAGTTCATCTCAACCACATTTTACTGATTCTCTTTCATGGCATGAAGTACACTACTTTTATGAGGACAAGAATTATGGATTCTATTGAGGCAAGTTAATATCATTCATGTTATGATCTTTAACAGGACAGCTCCTTGATGATAGATTATTTTCAAAAGCAACACAATTATTTATATACTACTTTACTGCATTGTTTTCTGTTGAACATGATATTGATTGATCATCTTAATACCATGCTGGTTCCACCCTTCTGGATTATAATCTTCTCTTTCTGTAATAAATGAGATTATGGGTATATTTTTCTATTGACATGTTCAACTTCTTCCACCATCCCTGCTCTTAAGGAGTACTGAGCCTCCCTCTTTTTATCATAAAATCGTGTAATAACAACAAAATTTTGTTCACAGATGGAGGATAGGGGGTCTCATTACGAGCCAGCCTACCATGTTCATAAGGTTGTAAGAAAGTGACATTCCCATTATGGCCACCACACCAGGGTTATGATCCATGGGATAGTCAAATTATCCTTGGAACAGGAGGTCTCATCACGAGCCGGCCTGATCACTTTTGCTACATCCCAGTGAATGGCAGTGTGGTTATCTGGTTACCACGCCAGCACACTGATCTCTTCTGTAGAACAGCACCGTAACTCTCCATTTATAAATTGAGGATCCTGGCTCATATGGGTTAAAAAGCAACCCTGCCGAGGCTATGGACGTCTGCTGGCAGCAGCGGCTCTGCTTATGGTATTGAAGTTATATCTTATCGTCAATTATTATTATAATACCCTTTTCTTATCAGAGAAGTTATTTCCTTACTTTTTTCCCTATTTTGAACCTTTATGCATGAGAAATTGTTTTATAATCAATCACATCATTTTTCAGCTAGAATACCATCAGCAAAGCATCTTTTTGGCATATTGCCGTCCTTTTTCTCTTTTTCGTAACTTATCATCAATCCAAAGCGTCCTATCTCTTATTCATAACTATCTTTACACACTCTGCTCTCATTATAATCATAACCCTCGTTGTCCTATCATTGATATGTGTACTTTGCTTTATTTACTGCAATATTGTTCATTCCATTGCCTTGCTCTCAGCACAACACCTCTCATACGCTTTATGGTCATGGAATTCCTTTTCCAATTGGAGGGGGAATGTCTGCATTATGGGATAGCATGCGATATGATTACTACACTCTGCCATAACTTGTTGATTTGACAAAAGTTTTTCTGACTGAAAGTTTTGCATGCATCTTATCTATTTCTATTCAAAACTAACACTAAGGATTCAAGAACATTGTATGCAAACTAGTGATTTGTTTATAGGAGAACAACAAGTATGGGCAGAATTCTATTCACAGCATGACCACACTATTGCAACTAACAGAAGAGGCTCGAGCAACTCGCGAACGTGCACAATTCTTCCGACATGATGTGCTTGCCTGGATTCTACCTTTTGCATCACTTTCAGCACCAACTCTGCCTACATCAGCTTCAACACCTGCAAGTACATATATGTCATTCCACATTTTTGGAGGTAAAACTTGAGGTAAAATCGCATAATTTTCTGATTTATTACGAATTTAGGAGAATTTCATAAAAATCCATTTTGAGCATTATTTATCATCCTTCATTCCACATCTTTACCACTTCCTATTTTTCAGCAGCATATCATTTTCGAGTATGGGGGAGTGTTCCTTTCATTCATTTCTTTCTTATGACCATGTTATTCATCTTCTTTATCATCCATTGTTATTCTTATTCACTCTCAACACCTCCCTTATTCCATGTTGTTTTACACCAAGCATAGAATTCAACAGCTGGTAGCAACCACCTCAATTTTTTTCTAGCATCGCATGAGGGCATGCTAATTTTTCAGAGAGGGGGAGGAATTGCCACGCATGATGGATGTTTTCAATTTTCTTTCTCATTTAAGGCATACAATTTCATTTTTACACAATGCAGAAATTGATTTCCATAATATTTTTAAAAAAAACCATGAACTCAATTCTTGTGATTTTTGGAAAACACAGACGTATCATTAATACAAACCCAGACAATTTCAAGAAATATTGGTTCATAAAATTTCGGAAATCATGCACTCTCACCTACAGCCATTTTGTTTATATCTCATGATCCATGCATCAAAACAGTCTGATTTTTGGATCATAAAGGCATTTATATATTATAAATCTACTTGCCAAATTTCAACAAAAGCTGGTTTGTATTTTTTGAGAAAATGGTTAATGAAGTTTGTTGTTACTTATATCATATTTTGTTGCAACTTCATATATACATATAGTTGAATGTCAATATAAAAATTGTTATGCCTTCATCAAGATTACTAAAAGTGAATATTCATTAATTAAGGAAGCATTCATTTGTTCTCAAATTTTTATTGCTTAGTTAACACATGGGTTTTGTCTTGGGGTTGCATGAAGACATGCAATATATTCAGTTTTCGTTGCATGAGGACATGCAACATATTGAGTGTGGGGGTATGTTGGGCCGTTAATATGCCATTATTATTATCACTTGTGAATGCTTATTCCACCCATTTCTACCATTCTTCATTACGTCATTTATTATAATTTATTATTTAAATCCATTTTATAATGATTTATGCTCTTATGAATTAATATTATTTATTCTCCTTTATTTCTAATAAATTGATGATTATGCTTGATTTTATCAATGATAGTTTTAATAAATTGGTTATAACATTATTCACCATTTTTAGCCTCCAAGATAATTTCCAGGTTGAAGATTTGATCATTAAAAGTGCCAACTCAGAAATGCGCTGGAATAAGGAGTGACAGTTTTGCGGTTGAGATTCTGAGCAAATGAAGACGAATCTGGAAAATCTGGAACATGGGTTTTGTTCAGAACGGACCCAATTAACTTTAGTGAAGAACGGTTTGCCCAAATTCGGCTTGTATTGAGAGAAACGCAGGGTTCTTTGAGCACAATTTTCTGAGATTTGTTGTTGCGGCCGTCATCCAAATCTCAGCTGCAAAGCCAAATTCGCCTTGTTCTTGTTGATCAAATGGTTAGAAGCAATCCAATTTTGTAATAGAAATCATGTTGTAGTTATCTCTATTGTAACTGCTCTCTGATCTCTCTTTATTTAAATCAGAACAGAGATCAGAGAGGGAGGGGATTTTGGGGATGATTTCAGATGGAAAAATGATGGAGAATTGAGGATTTAGAATTAGAGATTTAGAATTAAGAATTCATGATAGGATAGGATGAAGAAAGGATTGTTGCATGATGTAATTCTCAATCATTTGCTGTTGTAATGATTTCACACTTTAATGATTAATACCTGATTCGGGAGTTGTTGTTCATTCTTTTCATCTGAAGTAGCCCAGCAGCATCCGCTGGTGGCTAAGGGCCCAGCCTCTGGTGGAGTACGCTGCTGCTGTATTTTATCTTTCCGATTTCTGCCGTGTGATGGTTTGGTTTCCTTCTCATTTCTTCAAATTGTGTTATTCAACAATCTTTTGTTTATGAACATTTTGCAGAATTGTGAAATCATAATTGGATTGCGTAGTGACAAAATTATTAATCATAACTTGAATTGTCCTGCTCTTAATTCTAATATAATACTGTGCTCTCTGATTAAGATTGTGGTTCATTTAATTGTTGTTTATTTGTAATTGCAACTGTTGTCAATTATGTTACTATTCAATTATAACTGCAATTGTTGTTGCTTCAATAACTGCGATTAATGTTCATGCTGCTGGGTTAAGGTTGCTGATTCAATTACATTTGTAGTTGCTGCGCATTTTTATTTCATTAGCTTTGCTGTTCAGTTTTCCAATAGATTTAGTTGTTGTTCCTTTTCCGCAAGGATTTGCTTTTGCCTTTTAAATGTTATTACAGCAAGTGTGTTTATTCCATTTCTGTTAGCAGCATTATTGATTTATCATTTTCAATTTATTGCTTTAGTATGGTGTGAGAGATCAACAACTGTAAAGGACATTGGCTATCGCTGCATAAGTTCTCAGATTGTGGATCTTATTTATGCTTGATTTAATTTATATCAGTTAAACAAGGATAGAGTTTTGTTGTTCAATCCTATTTATAGAAATAGACGATGTTCCATTTCTTGTTATTTGCATTATCTTTGCTTTGGTGTGCAGAAGGTCTGAGACTGTAGTGAACATTGACATATGCTGTCTAGTTCCTAGTTTGATGATCTTTCTTTTGAGTGCCTTTTCAATTGCATCAATCTCTAGAGAAATGAGTTATTGCTACTGTATCCTCAATTGATGTTTGCTGAGTGAATAGTTGGATTTCAGAGCATTTGAGTTTGTGTTATTGTTGGATTTCTTTTTCAAGCTTTCATTTACTTTTGGATTTTGAGCACTATACTGCAAAACATTACTCTTGAGTAAATAGCCGCCTCAGACTGAGTACACTCTTGAAATAAAAAGTCGTCCCTGGGTTGATAATTAATGTGAAGGTAATTAGGAGTTAAAAAGACCCTTTTTATCGCTCCACACCCTAAACCTAACATCTTCCGCCATTTCTCCCACTCGAACTGAGAACCCTCTCTCCTGTGAGTTTATTAGCCAAGTAGACCTTTGACAATGATTCCGGTTGTTAGAAATTAATTAATAGAGCAATGAAATAAAAAAATATTGCGGAAACACAAATACATGAACACATAAAACAAGAGAGACAGATATATATGTGGTTCCACCAATTTGGGCTACGCCCATGGAGAAACAACCAATCCTTCCTTTTATATTATCCACCAAAATAAAGAGATATAACCTATAACAGATCTGATGTAATTTCCTCCTCACTCTCACACAACCTCCTCTCTCTCTCTCTCTCTCTCTCTCTCGCTTAGAATAATCACGCATAGCCACAATACAATTCCCTCATATAAATTGAGGTTTCCTTCTAGGGTAAAAATCCATAATTTAACATAAATTCTACTGTTAGATCATCCGCCTAATGAACATCCCGAATTGAATACAAAATCAAAATATTTTACAAGGAAAATTTTCATATATTTTTAGCTTTAGGGGCACTTCCCCCAAGCCCTCGCCAAGGGGGGCCTCATAAAATTTGTTGTCACCCCCCTTGGACCCCATTGATGGTAACTAAACGGGCGGCGTTGCTGCCATGTTAGGAACAAGGATCCAACACAACTTTAAAAAGAACTCTGAAAAGTCAAGAAGATAATCATGCTCCACACCCAATAATGAGAAGATCAAGCAAATCCATATATATGTACAAGAGACATTGTAGAAGTTATAGGATAAATATAAGTCTAGGAATGATCAACATTGAAAAGAGAAATAAAGGTGGGATACATAGTATGGCTACAATTGAATAAGGAGAAGCTACAAGGGCTTGTTGATATACCACCCATGGTATTAGGGTAATGGCTTCTGATGCTCATGCCTAAAATAAAGGAGAAAATTATACTTGCACATAGATATAAAATAGAAACTTGTGCCACATGGTCAAAGAGGAATGCACACTCCCTATTTTCTAGGAATATGAAATTGGATTATTATGGAAAACTTCACAGTTCATTGGTAGAAAGGACTATGCAATTCCTAGTGACAAGGGATTGCATAATTCATTAGCTCAATGGGTTATGAAGTTCTGACTCTCGGAAGAGGAATGCACATTTTTATTACTCAATGATTTCATGTCTTACAAAATTGCACAGTCTCTAGTGGCAGAGGATTGCACATTTCCTAGAGGCAAGACCAACACCTAGTGCTAGATCAATACATAAGTTAATTTGTGTTTGAAATGGGGTTACTTGTCTTTGAAAGTTATGCAACTTTTGTCGACAAGAATAAGTTAAGACATGATACAAGACCTGCATGAAAATATAAGTGATTACGACGCTAAACAATCAAGAGGAACACTTTATCATAATGAAAGAATAATCCTCATAGACACAAAGTAGGCTCCAAAATCGAAGCATAGGAAAATTTTTGGAGTGGGGTTGTAGCAGCTACAACACCTCCATTTTTTTCAACCTCTCCCATGGTTTATCCTTCAAAATTATTGAACTATTGATTTGATTAATAGGGGGGTTATTTAGTACAAGATCCTTGTTTTTGTTTAATTTTAAATTAGCATTCATCAATCATTCATTAAATTAAAAACATTAATTTATGCATATAAACTCAAATCATAGTACACAAAGTTTAATGTGGAAACCTTTTCTAAAGATAAATAATTAAAAATTATGTTTTAAAATGTCTATAGGCAACAACCTATTATTACAAAGGTTATAAGAACCAACCCACTAGAGATGCAAATCTCTTTATTTGAGCATGAATGTAGCAAGACATTGTGTGGGCATTAATCTACTGGAGAGACTAATATCCTTAGCTAAGCACCAACTTAACAAGACATATATAAGCACCAACCTAATGTATTAATATATATATATATATATATATATATATATATATATATATATATATATATATATATATATATATATATATATATATATATATATATATATATATTCACCTACATGCTTCTTATTTCATGCATTTCATAGCATCATTATACCCTTAACATTCATGCTCCAACACCTTTCCTTGCTTCATACCCCATACATAGCTTCAACCCCTAGTCAAATTTAGCCTTAATGTCCTAGCAAACTTCATAACATTATTACCCATAATATATTCCTAGGATAGTTCATTTCTTATCATCACAACCCAAAATTATCACACTTCACAACATCATATACCTTATTTCTTCACAGTGCACCCTTAAGACTCTAAGAAAACTCCTTATACTCCTCTTACACACATTTAAACCCCGAGAATACTCCTTGTATCCTCTTGTTCCCCTTAGATTTGTTTTTCACACTTTAACTTGATCTTCATCCTTAGATACACCTCAAGTGTTCTCATATACCCTTTATTTATAGTGATTATGTGTCCACTTATGCATTGGCTTGTAAAAACTGGCTAAGCTAAACTATACTTTCTAGCTGGGCCAAATTGATAGAAACATTTCATATCTCCTCATTCATATGGAGTTAGTGGGAGTGTCATATACCGTTAGCAAGGTATCATAATAGGATTTTCATTTGTATATCCTATGCTTATGTTCCCATTTGAGCTAGGTATTTAGAGTGAAAAGGAATTCGAAGATAGATTATCCAAATCGGGCATCAAAAGTCCAAAAAAAAATTCCCAACAATCTGCATCTTGCATTTTTTTTAATCTTGGACATATATATTCTCCCATTATCTTTTACATCAATGTCAATAATTTTTCCAACAATTTCTCCCTTTATCATTGATGACAACCCTTAGTCATTTATGCAACAATATTATAGTACTCCCTCTTTCTGCAACTCTCCTTGTATATGCAATTCATCCTATATTTCCAAATTTTCTCCCTTTGACATCAATGGCAAGGGATCCTCCCCTTGGGGTTTGTGCTTCCATGTACTAATGAGATGAGAGGGATATGACTGCTATATTCTTTATGATATATTCCAATTTTTCTCTTGGAAGGGTTTGGTAAAACTATTTGTATCATGTTCCTTGGTTGCAATGTATTCCAACTTAAATTTGTTTTTGAACCCATTCTCTTAGGAAGTGGCACTTGATAGGAATATGATTCATCTTTGAGTGTATACTAGGATTTTTTGAAATGTTGATTACACTTGTGTTGTTGCAGATGATTGAGATTGGATGATCATGTTCTACCTTGATATCCTTCAATGTTTAATTTCATCCAGAGAACTTATGAGTGACATGTTGTAGCTGCAATATATTAAGATTATATTGTGGATAGAGAGATTGAATTTTACTTCTTACTCAACCATGATACTAGATGGTTTAATAAAAATAATGCTCCTCCACTTGTAATTTTATTGTCATCAATACTTCCTACCCAATATGCATCTATATATGCTATTAAAGTGAATTCCTTAATTTTTGAATATCACAAGCCAATGTCTAATGTTCCCTGTAGATATCTAAATATTCTTTTTGCTACTTTCACAAGTGTCTCCTTTGGTTCAGATTCAAATCTTACAACCAATCCTACTACTTGAATAATGTTCAACCTTGATGTTTTCACATATGGTAGGTTTCCAATCATTGAACTGTACAATATTTGATTTGCTTATGGGGATTCACCATCTTTTCTCAATTAACATCATGTGATCATGGGTGTACTGACAAGTGTATAGTCTTCCATTCCAAATTTCTTCAGCATACTCTTGATGTATTTGTTTTGGGAGATGAAAATGACTTTGTTGGATTGAGAAATCTGCAAAAGTGGAAAGAATGGATATTTTACAAGCATGGACATCTAAATTTATTTTTTCTTTTCTTTTGCAAACTTTTGGCTCCTTCTGTTAACATTACTTCAAAAAATGATATCATCCACATAAACCATAATGATTAAATTATTATTATTATTTAAATATTGTTGTATACAATTATTGTTTTGAAACCATTTTTTTATAAGAATTTTTCAAGTCTTGAATACCAAGCTCTGGGAGCTTGCTTTAGTCCATGGAGTGCTTTCTTTAGTATATATACATGATCTTCATTTTCTGACTATTGAAATCCTTATTTTTCTATTCAATATATACTTCTTATTCTAGATTTCAATTTATAAATACTCGCTTGGCATTCATTTAATAGACTTGGAAGTTCTTAAAATGCACAAATGCCAAAAAAAATGGATTACTTTTAATATTTCAACAAGAGCAAAGGTTTCTTCAAAGTGAATAGACTCAACTTAGGCATACCCTTTATATACCAATATTCCTTTTATTAGTATTACTTGTCCATTTTCATTCAACTTTTTTGGTTTTCAATCACATTCTTGTCTTTTTGTAGGGGTGCAAGTTCCGATGTTTCATTCTTCTTAATCTAAATTACTTCTTCGTCCATAACATTAACCCAATGATTATCTTCACTAGATTATGTAAATTTCTTGGGATATATTTTGGATAGGAAGTAAAAGTTTGTTGTTTTTTTTGTTCTTATTAATCCTCTTCTAGTTTGAACTCATATTTCTATATCATTGAAAATATGATATTATGGATGATACTTTTGGAAAAATATAGAAGGTGTCTTTGGATATTGACATTGTATTTATTCTTTTTTTCTTCTTATTCTTCTTCTTTTTTTCATTCTTGGCTGATTATCCCATTTGAATCTTCATTTGTTTGTGACATTTTTTTGAGGTATTGCTTCATCCACTCTTACATCAATACTTTTTACAACCTTGTGTAGTCTTTTTTTGTAGCATTTGTAGGCCTTGCTTCTAGATGCATCACCAATAAATATACAGTCATTTGTTCTAGAATCAAAATTGCCTAAATTATCTCCATTTATCTTTATATAACACTTTCTCCTAAATACTTCAGACTATAACTAGTTTACCTTTCCATGATTCATAAGGTGTATTGTTAATATTCACTCTAATTTATACTTTATTCAAAATGTAAACCATTGAAATATATGTATATATATATATATATATATAATTATAATTATAATTTAATAAAATATGAATAAATAAAAAATGATTAAATATGAGATAAAAGTAGGAAAATTTCCAATCAACACATAAAAAAATAAGTACTTAAACCTTAACTACTCTTTATATAAAATTGGATTTTAATATTGGATTTTATACATTCCCAAGTTTAACTCAGATCAGATCAATAAGATCGACCTCTAACTCAGATCAATAAGATCCTCTAACTCAGATCAGATCTATAAGATCAACCTCTGGATAAGGCCATTATGATATCGTTTCTTTTCCATTCATCTGTGATGATCATGTGTAAAGTGATTAGTATATATGATGGTTGTTTAAATTTCCAGGCAAGCTTAAAAAAATTATGATAGTTATAAATCAAAAGCATGAGACATTACTTTCACTTTATACGTGGCAGACACCTAATTATGACTCCTATAAACCTGCAATCATATTTTAGTTAGGCAGTGAACATACACAACTAAACTATGGTTGGAATCTTTTTGTATACATAAACCCTCAAGGAATATTACCATGTAATATCTAGAATTCGTTTAGTGTTACCATAGAATTCAATTCAATTTTCCATAATTATCTGGAATTCGTTTAGTGTTACCATGTATTATTATCATTGTTACTAAAAACATAATTATGGTTATTCAGGAAATCTCAGAGTTGTTATTAATTGTTTCGAATAAAACACCAAAGAAACATATTGTTGTAAATTCTTAGAGTTGAAAAAGGCTATTGATGTAAATAATAATAAACATAAACATGGATTAAATTCTTTATTGATTAAATACAATCTATTAACATAGCAATTTTATAAAAATTGAAAATGGGTGCGAGGTTGGAATTGATGTAAATAATAATAAACATAAATATGGATTGAATTCTTTATTGATTAAATACAATCTTTTAACCTAACAATTTTATAAAAATTGAAAATGGGCGTGAGGTTGAATTAAGCATAAGTACTCAAAGGTTCATGGTTGATCCTAATGAAATGAAAATAATGTTATTGCTTCCCCACTCCAATATATTTAGTTAATAATCATCTACTAAATATGGTGTGTTTAGTACTCGATTTGGTGACTAATCCACAATCTTGAAAAAATATAATATGAAGATAAAGCTACTTTATGATTGCTAAATTCCAAATATGTTGAGCGCAATAGTGGAAAGTAATGACCACCACTAAGTATATTCTTGTAATAGGAAGATTCTAAAATGAGAGAAATAGACAAGCTAAACAAATTGTTATATGCCAAGAATCTACTCACCATTGGAAGTCCATGAAACATTTTATTAGCTAAATGGTGGTAATCTTTGAATAACTCATTGAAATGGAAGGCTTGTGTTGAACCGTTTTTTGGTTTTCTCTTTAAAATGAGGATTTTTTTATCTTTTTCCATTTGAGTTATGGAGCAAGCTCTATGCAAACTTCTTTTTGTATTCTTCCTAATACATACACATCTCAAAAGAATGAGATTTGATCAACTACTACATTTCAAATCCTCTCAATACACCCGAGAAATGAGAAACAATTTTTTTTTTTTTCTTCTGAGTAATTCTAAATCTATTGATATGAAACATAATAATACAAAACTGCCACTCCTTCAGCTGAGAAATCCTGAGAGCAGGGCTTGATAGTCATGAAAACCAAGAGTTTGGACTGCCCACTGAGGGGAAACTAGTCCCTGAGAGATAAGTCTTGCCGCCCTCACAGGGGAAACCGACATTTGAGTCAAATAGTTTAACAAAAAAGCAGGTAAAAAGACAATATGCTCTTTTAGCAGAGGGAAATTAAAAATAAAAACAAAAACCAGCCTAGGAAACCTGGGTTGTGGGGTCGAAATCCGCTGAAGGTCGTCCCGGCTACTGATCATTGATTGGAGATGGAGGCTCCTCCTCGATTCTGCATCTATACTCATCACTACTTCCTTCATCGCCTGCAGTAGGAACCGCGGTGACTTTGCCTTTATCGTCCTTCACCTGAACCTACATTTTATCATCACGAGCGATTTTCAGTTGTGCCAGGGAATGCTTGGCTTTTTCTACAGGCGTGGGAG
The DNA here is from genome assembly GCA_034641835.2 of Pinus albicaulis. Lineage (NCBI taxonomy): Eukaryota > Viridiplantae > Streptophyta > Pinopsida > Pinales > Pinaceae > Pinus > Pinus albicaulis. Next base: position 322,115,501 of record CM076583.1, on the reverse strand, counting down.
CGGGAGCAACAGAGGGGCCAGGGATAACAACAGAGGGACCAGGGACATCGACTGAGGGGGGGGCAGGGCTGGCTGCCTCCTCCTGGATAGTGACCGTGATATAGGCAGTGACGATCAACCTATCCATCGAGCAATCAAAGCGGAACTCCGCACGTTGGGAGGACTGACTAAGGGGGGTGAAGGTTGACGGAGAGGGGGCAGGAGAGGCAACAGAGTGGAGAGCCGGAGGCACAGGAGGGTGCGCAGGGGGAGGCACGGGAGGAGGCACATGGGGAGGCGGAGAGCTCGGGAAGGAGTGAGCGTGCTCATTAAAATGAATTCTGCCCCTTCAGCTCCGGGTTTCAGGAGTGTGGTCACAGGAGAAGTCCTAGGAGGAGGAATCCGAGCTGGGGGAGGACCGGGATCGGATGGCACGGCCGCGACTGCTCCTGCGTCGACTTCGCATCCTATGGCGCAGCCTGGGCATGGTGGCAGGGAGGTGCTCCCAGCGCCGCTTGAGGGACGAGCAGAAGAGATGCTGCACAGAGGAGCTAGGTGAGACAGGCTGGGATTTCGAACAACAGAAGATGCTTTGAGAAAAATGGCACGCCGGAATGGTTTCCAAGCAGTAGAGGAGCATACAATGCCTACCAGTGTGCGTACGAGCGCTTGGCTCGATACAGGCGGGTGGGCATGAACATCTCTGCGGAGCGATGGATCTGCAGACTGAGCGCTTGCCATACAATAAATCAAAATCAAATTCCATAATGAACCAGGGGAAGTGCAAAGGGCGGCGACAGTTCATGATGAAGGTCTTAATGGAGTGCAGGGTGGTGGGATTAATGGCGATATAAATTCCCCTGTGGGAGGCCACATGGCCACCCCACTCCATCGACCTTGGGATGTGACTTGGGACGAGTGTCCCATCATGCTCGAGTGTCATCCGCATCCGGAGGAGAAACGAGAAACAAAATTGCCAACAACATGAGCTCTTTTTATTTTGTGATTTAAGAAGCAATTCTCGTACCAATTTCTCTCGTGTTCTTGGTATATATATATATACTAGTAATTATAAGCATAACTATGCATAGAGATATGTATGTTTGATGAATACATACCTGCAAGAGGGCGCATTTGTGAAATAGAAAAAAATGTGTTAGCACTAGAGGAATGAACCAATTGTAATGTTCAATGGAAAAAAATTATTAGCATGAGGTACATATTGCAGTATTAAATGAAATTTAAACTTTATAATGATCATACTTAATTGGACTAAACAAAGTTTGCACTCGATTAATAAATCAATCACAATAAAATCTTGTATCTTAAAAAATTGCTATAAAAATGTTCCCAATAAATGGTAAATTTAGTACACTTTGAGTTGCATTGGTCACAATATATTATAATTTACCATATTTTCACTAATTTCACATGCTTGGCAATCTCCCCAAAATTTAGAAGGTTAGGTTTTAATAAGATAGAAATATTTTGAAAAAAAACAATAAACATGATGAGGGAATTTTTTGATTATACACTGTAGTAAATCACACATGCTTCACAAATTCAATAAAGCCATCCTCCATATATGATGAAATATTGATAGGGGATTTTTTATTATTATATATAATTGTCTCATGAATGATGATGATTACTTATGGTTCCTTAATTAGGTGGTTACTTAATCCTGGCGAAATCTCTGACCTTGGTGCCTTTTGTAGGTTTCCAAGACATTTGACATGATGAATCCTACAATCAAAAAAATATATGAAAAATTACTGTAAAAACATTGAATATTATTTCCTTGGGGAACATTTAGTTGAGTTTTATAGTATTTTACAGTTGTATATTTCCCTATTAGAGGACTTCGCCAATATAATAAGTTTGGGAACATGAGCTACAATAGTGACTTCAAAAGGTTGGTTTTCCAAAAGGATTTACTCCTTTGACACTCACAAAATACCTAATCAGTGTGTTTCAACCGATTTATTTGGCTTCAAATCATCCATATAACCTATGACTTACCATAAGAAACCAAGTATATAACATGCAAAAATGTTAAAGAAATTGTCATGAGAAGAAAATATCAAAGTTTTATTTTAAATTGATTTGTTTAAGTGAGGTATCTTTTCTGGTGTCAAATTTTCCTACGATTGCTTCATTACCTATTCCCATCCCTATGAAAAACATCTGAGCTAATGGACCATTTTTTAAAAGATATTTATGATGAGTAATTGAATTAAAAACTCAATGTAAACCAATTACTTCATACATTCCATTTTAAATTATGGTAAGTGTCTTAAACAAATAAGATACTCTACATATTCAATATTTTCCCTGAATTTGTGCACATGTTTTATTTATCATATACTTTACATATTAAATATTTTCTTTGAATTTGTGAACATTGTTTCTTTATCAAGTCATTTTGGATGAATTTCAGGGGTAATGATGGCATCTCTTACGATTTGGAAACCAACACCAAACCAACACCAATAGTTTATTATGTCTAATCCAATTTTCATAACATGTGTGTTGTTTTGGTAAATAAAATTTACAACTTTATGTTATGGAGACATGTAAATTATGCACACATCATTTTATTTTATTTTAAGTCACCAACATGCCTTGCAAAAATAAAATTAGTTGTTATTTGATTCCAATTTAAACTCAAAAATGTTGATGGTATGTTCCTGACCATAGTTGTGTGGGACCTCGCATGAGGGGCACATGCTTGAGCATTCCATTGTTTGTAGTGTTGTCAATCCTAGAGACAGCCTTGAGTTGTGAAATACCAGTGCCTAGGACATCTTATATAGCAGAGAGCAAAAGCAATATAATATAACAGGGATGACAAGCAGAACAGAGCTCTCATGCTATTTCTTTGTAAATAGGAAGTTTAACTTGAATGTGACCAAAACTTTTAGAAGCTCAATGCTGAGGAAACAATACTGCAGAGGCAAGATGCGAAACTCTAACACAAATGTACCAGACAATTCAAAGGCAACTCTCTGCAAAAAGGGCTGGATTCTAACTAATTCACAGAGATGAGCAATTATAAAGTGTCTACTGTATACGTAGAATAAAGAGGATACTAACTTTTATCAAGACAGTATCCAGAAACATATACTAGCATGTGGTGGGCTTATGCAATTAAGAATCCACACATGATAACAACATTTGTAAATAACATCTCATAACAGCCAATATAGCAGAAATACGGATGAATTAAATATGAGATAGTATATCACACTTGAGCCATATTTAAAGTGCCGAAAAGCTTATGACATAAGTATCAACAAGGATAAATTTATATCAAAAACAGTGGGCTACTCACATTCCAGAATGTGATACAAGATAAATGGATATAAGTGAAATGAACGGCTAAGATACAACACATAGGAGAGAATTACACACTGTAAAGCACCAAGACCAGAATCCTCATTAAAGATCAAACTCCTTCTCATTGAGACCCAACGGGCTCTTCACATTTGTATTAAAGCTTTCAAAAAATGCATGCAAGAAATTCTTTTACAGTAAATTCTTCAGAAAATTTGGAACCCCTTTTTCTCTTTTGATCTTTCTTATATAGACTTCTTCATACATGAGCGAGAAGATATTTTTTAGGAAAAATATCTTCCTCGCATGCCCAAAATTTGTTAAGGACCTTATCAAAATAACCAAAACTTATGATGAGGAATAAAGGCCTCTCATCATTGGCAATTAGGCACTCGGCCGTTTTTAAAACAAAATATTAAAAGACAGTCTGGTAAAGAGTAAAATGCTAAAGTGGAACATGAAGCCCAATTGAAACTTAAAAGTAGTTAACTAAGTAAAAAGTAAAAAGGCCACTAAGGTCGAATCATGAGTTGACAGTGTTTCACAAATGTGAAGGGGTTGAGGCAGTTGCTGACGCTGGTGGTGGAACATTTGCTGACGAGCTGGCGATCTGGCTGGTGAACTGAGTGCATCTTTGCTGGCTGTCAGCTGAAGGTTCGGGCATTGTTGCGAATCCTTCCACCTTGACATAGGCCTCTGTGAGGGCGTTGAAACCCGCCTCGGTAGGGAGCTTATGTTTTATCAAATGGAGGAGGGCGAACTCTTGGCGAAGGGACGAAACAATTGTTTCAGCCTTTAGCCGAGCGGTTTTATCTGACAGGAGGTCCGTCTGGTCTTTTTCTTCCTGTAGACGTGTCTTATACTCTGTCAACGGTCGTAGCACGGAAGGAGTGGTTGGGTCCCAGCAAGAAGGAAGTCTAGCTGTTGTAATCTCGTCCCATACTGCATCGAACCGACCCACGTTTGCTACCACCTGTTGCAGGGCTCTCGAAGCTGTAACTCGGGCCGCCTCCTTGTCAATGATTTTCTGGCATTCAAAGGCTTCCATGAATCGACTTGGTATGCCATGCTTCTCCACCTCGTCAGATTCCAACTCCTTCAAGAATGAAATATAGTTTCTGGCGTGCTGGGCTCTGCCGGACAAGTTGAGGTCTGCCTCCTGTAATTTCCTGTTGAGATAGGGTATAGCAGATTTGTTTTCTCCCATCGTTTTTAGGAAACCCCAGTGTTCTATCACCGCTGAGGTTATGTCTGACCAGATTATACTTCTCGCTTCACTAAGGGTGATATTACCCTTCATGCAGCTTTTGAGGTCAGTGATGGTTTTCTGCTGGTTGACTCTTGTCTTCTTTTCCTGCTCGATCTCTTTCTGCAGTGTCTCTATTTTCTTGCCATTCTCAGCCAGGGAATTTTCCAAATCAGTGATCCTCTGCCTAGCGGTGGATGCTTGCTTTCTAATATATCATTTGCAGCTTTCGCTGCATTCAATTTCTCTGACAGCGGACTCATTTCTGGTGGGGTTGTAGCAGGCACACAGCTGTGCATGTCCCAGGTGTTCTGCAGCTCCGTCAACCTACTCTGCAGAGTGGCAATTGTTTCAGCCATTTTTTCTTTGTCCTCCCTCTCCTTTTCCAGTGTGTCAGTCAGTTCCGCTTTTTCCTTCTCTTCTTGCGCCAACTCGGCCGTCTGCACATGGTGGGAGGCCGGTATGTTGACCTTACGTTTCAATGACGCGACCTCCTTCTACAATTGTTCTATCAAAGCGCATTGCGGGTTTGTCTCTCCCGTATCCTTTCCTTTGATTATCTCCTGGAGGCCACGTATTTAATTTTCCCAGGCGCAAGAGTTTTCCTGTTCATTCTTTAGGGTCGCCCTCACCTGTTCATGATTTTTCTCCAGTTTTCTCAGCGCAATGGTGACCCGCATCACCTCGTCCTTCAACATATCCCCCACGACCTGAAACAGGTTACATTTGTCGAGTGCTGGCACCTTGGCCATGTCAATTGCATGCTCAAGCACCCGGTAACTAGTGATACCTGTATCAGAATCCAAGATGGCCTCCGCCATAGAAAATACCAGGTGTTCTGTATCCACATTCATAAAGGCAGAAACCCTGGTGTGATATTTCTCTACATACCCTTCTAGCTCGGCTTTGTACTTATCCCTGATCGTTCTGTTTCCCTGGCTCCTTGCAATTTCCCCTGGTGAGGTATGATCTCTGATGGCCTGTGAGACTTCCGAGAAGTCGGAAGAGGTGGCACTGTCTCTCAACACTTTTATCCCGGCTTTACTCTTGTCCGGTTGACCATACAGTGTAAACGGTTCCAACAGTTGTTCTTCCCCTATGACTTCTGCCTCACTGGAGGCTATTTTCTGCTTTTTGCGAAGGGGAGAACCTGCTCCTGAGGGACTCGCTTCTTCTCCGCCTTGGCCTTTATTGACGTCCTCTTATTCCCCTGTGGCAGATGAATCTGTCTCCATATGCGAAATCAAAGGCCAAGTTTCAAGGTTAGCCCTCCACTCTATGAACGACCTTGATTCATGTGTATAAGGTGTGGACTTGTTCCTCTTTCTGCTGTTTGAGATAATTTCCCGAGGATCATAGGCCCAACCCTTTCCCAGCCTTAGGTCCATGCCTTGCAACAGTTTCTCAACAATGGGAAGGGAATGTCTTGAATTCACAACAAAAGGGCCGATAGTGATAGGGAGTCTCAGGATGAAACCCTTCTTTGCAGGGACAAAGTGGAATTGGTCGGCCTTGAGGGTCTGTTGAATATACTCCAGAGCAGAAACTCGTCAAACAGGAAACACAGGCAGCTAGTAAGGGGAAACCTCGGCTCCGTAGACCTGGATTTCAGTGTAATTGTCAAATAGATACCAATCCCCAGTGCTCTGGGATTTTTCGGCTTGTAGCCAGCTCTTCATTTCATGAAAAACTCTAGGTGAGGGTGAATCATGGATAATAGTATAGGTAATGGACATGAAATCATTTACGAACCTGGAATAACCCTCTCCCTTAGGCAATTGGCGTACAGAACAATTCCAGTCAAAAACTAGTCGGGGTTGGGAATTCTCCTTATATACCCTATCTAAACCCAAACCCTCAAACTTATCAGCGTGCTGATGTAGGAAAAGATAGAAGACCATCGAACAAAAGCGGAAGTGACTGGTTTCTGAAAGCTCTTGGAACTGGGTCCGAATGTTAGCAGCAAGGAAGCCAGGGATATCTAACACTACCCCCTTTTGAGACATTAACCACAAGAAATAAACACAGACCTTGGTGATTTCCCCCAAAGCGCCTACACCTAGAAGACCAGCGATGAGGGCAAGGATGGGCTGCACTTCCTCTTTGAACAGGCTCAGCGGGAAAGGTTCTGCAGGAAGAGATGTAGCCCGATTTTTGGTGATGGAGGAAATGAAGTCGTTTTGGTGCTCCCATGGTAGTTTGGTGAACTGGGAGGTTAAAGCCACTTCACTAAAACTGATATAGGTGGCGCTGGTGGGAAAGCAGAGGGCTTGCCTGATAATGTCGGGGGAAAGAGAAAAAATCTTATTGCCCTGAGGAGAGGTAAACGTGCCTCGATGCTCGTCATAAGCATCTCTGAGCCAAAAAATAAAATCAACCACAGAATAGACTGAGGGGGTAATTTGATGGTATAAACCAGACACAACCACCCGGTATTGGTCTCTATTCTCAATATGTCATCTAAAAATCTCGGGTTTAATGCTGCTGATGTGAAAAGGGTATTGGGGATCACGGATTTCGGCTTGCAGGTCGATGAAAGGCTCGAACCCGGGTGGGTTTCTGGTTTCTCGGACCTAAGGGGTTTCTGGTTCGGCTTTCTTGGGTGTGCCCCTTCCCATGACTGACATATAAAACTTTTAAAAGACGAAAGGAAAGCAGAGAGAAAATGAGGAACAGAATACCTGTGCAACAGGGAAATATGCTCAGGAAGACGACGTGGGGCCGTTGATAGCGACTGGGTAGACCTTGGCACTGGTTCCAACTTAGTTTATACCGTAGCTGGAAAACCTGCGACTTTAACTGGAGTAAAATATGGGAAGACTGTTATCTTACGACTGAGCATTCTGAGGTAAAAAGGCGGATAGGTAAAATAAACGGGGGGAAAGTGTTGTAAGGACACTGACAGTGGAGCACGCAGCGCGTAGGGATTGAGCGTCAGCTGGGAATAGGTGAACACCGCGTGCCGGGTTTAATACTGGTACGGGCCTCAGTACCAGTTCGCCTAGAAACTTACCTTACCTTTCTGCTGCAATAAACCATGCGATTCTTGGAACATCTTATTCGTAAGACGGGTTAAATACACAGCGTACCAGTCTTTAGGGCCCACATTCCGTTCTGCCACGTCACTGAAACTCCGCGCTTTGAGCTGCCACGTCGCTTTTTACCTTGGTCCCACCCTGTGGCACGTCCATGTAATTCCACGGGGGTATGGGTCTGTTCCCTCTTCCGCCTCTCGACCCTCGCGGAAATTCTCGTATGGAGAATTCCCTCACGTGCACATTTGGGACGCGGCCAGTTTTTCAACAGTTTTTGTTTTTACGTCTTTTGCACCGTGTACTTGCGCCCTTCTACGACACCTTTGCCCTTTTGTTTTATATTTTGGACCCTTCTCGTATACCTGTTTTGTTGTAAGTGCAATACTTGTCACATCCTCGTCTCTTTTTACTCAACCTTTTAAATGTTTCATCATCGGCCATAACATTCGATACACATCTATTCAAAGGTTAATTCAAAAAAATGACTGATGTTACTTTATGATCAACATTGGTTCCACCTGGGGACGGCACGTTCATTCTTGAGCGCGTCGAGAACTTCGCAGACCACCTGTTATCTTCTGTGCACACCATTCCTCTTCGTGATTCATCACCACACACATTATTTAAGAAAAGATAAAAACAGACACTAATATACAATATGATACATCAGGCCCTCTTGGCCTGACTCAGAACTGGAAATAAGGCTTGAGAAACTGACCGTTTACAGGGGCGTCGAGCAGATCTCCTTGTAAATTTTCAGTCTGAAGGTATTGTTGCCTCCTTGTTCTGCAATTTTAAATGGGCCGAACCAGAGGGGATCAAATTTACCATGTTTACCTTTATCAGCGCTTCTAATGTCCCATCTGAGCACTAAATCTCCAATCTGTAATTTTCTTTCCTTGGCATGTTGGTCGAAGAGGTCCTTCATTTTCTCCTGGTATTCAACTAGCCTCTGATTCACCAGGTTCCGCATTTCTTCTAGCTCCACCAGCTGATTGATTCTCCTGGTTACGTCATCCGGTTCTTCCTGACTTGCTTGCATGAATCGAGCCACTGGTAACGCTAGCTGCACGGGGAAAACTGCTGCCCTCCCATATACTAATTCGTATGGGGACTTCCCGGTTGCTCTCTTGCTAGTGATCCTGTTAGCCCATAGAGAAAATTTTAACTGGGAATCCCAATTCTTCTGATTTTCATTTATAGCCTTCTTCAGTGCCCTCACCAGCGTTTTATTTGATGACTCTGCTAGGCCGTTTCCCTGTGGGTAATAGGCTATAGAGTGGCCTAGTGCAATGTTGTACTATTGACAGAAGCTGACGAACTTTGCAGATTTCAAGGCTTGTGCATTATCAGTTACAATCTTGGAAGGGCAACCAAATCTAGATATGATGTTTTCTTCTATGAATTTCATCACCACGGTGTCTGTTGCGTTCTTGGCAGGTATAGCTTCCACCCACTTTGTGAAATAATCTGTGGCGGTTAGTATCCACTTATGCTGACCACTGGATGGGGGGTGTATTTCTCCGATGAAGTCAATTCCCCACTGCTGGAATGGTTCATCTACGTGGATAGGGATCATGGGAAGAGGTGCTAGCTTCTGTCTCTCGGCGAACCTTTGGCACTTCTTACAAGCTCTAACTCGGGTAAACACATCTCCAAATAGTTTGGGCCAGAAGAAACCAGCGTTCAGGATTTTGTGAGCAGTAGCCCTCCAACTGTAATGGCCCCCACAGATTCCTTCATGAAACTCAACCATTATACCCTCTACCTCTTCCTCTGTCAGGCATAGGAGTAGGATGCCTAAGGGGTCCCTCCAATACAATTGCAACCATATACTTCTGTGACTTCAACCTCGGTGCTCTGTATTTAGCTTTTTCACAGCTGGGTGGGCAACTTAGTGTTAGCAGATATTCCACTATTTCCTTGTACCATTGGCTGGTGAGGTACTTCATATGTGTCTTTTGGGAAGCTATCTCTACTCCCTGTGGTTCTTCTTTCCCTTCAGATGCCTCGTTTGCCACCATGGACAGATTTATACCCAAAGCCTGGCAATTTGACTCAGATAAGATTTTTGCTAACCCCCGTCCCTTGATTAATTTAGTAGGGAGGATGTCCAGCTCATACTCCTGTATTTTGGCTATCCATTTCCCTCTTTTACCTTCACTATCTCCCTGGACAAGGATATCTTTGACAGCTGCTGTGGGCACAAATGTAGTGATGTGGGACTGGAGGACATACATACGAAAGGCTTTGAGGGATTTCAATAGCGCATATGCCTGCTTTTCCAATATGTTATATTTCAGCTCAGCATCACGGAGCACTTGACTGAAAAAGGCAATAGGCTGCTCATACCCATCTTCATTTTTCTGCAACAGAACTCCTGCTACTGTATGAGGTGATGCAAAGGAAAATATCATAAAAGGTTTGGTATAGTCTGGCCCAGCTAACACAGGAGCTTCAACAAATGCATTCTTAATCCTGGCAAAAGCCTCTCGTGAATCTTGTGACAACTTAACCTCATTATTATTTTTTAGCATATCAGTAATACGCCTAACTATCTCAGCATAGTTAGGAATGAACCTTCTCAGAAATTTTATACGGCCTAGGAAAACCTGAACTTCCTTTCTATTTCTTGGGAGGGAAATACCGTTTATGACTTCTACTCTTTTAGGATCTATCTTCACTCCATCTTTGGTAACAATATGTCCCAAGAGCTTGCCCTCTTCCAGTGCAAACAAAGACTTCTGTGGATTGATGGAGAGGCCATACTTTCTACACTTCTCAAAAGTTTTGCGCAAGTGTTCAATGTGCTCTTCATCATCTTTTTAAAACACAGTAATGTCATCCAGGTATGCTAGCACGAACTTATCTTGCTCCCCAATAAAATCAATATCCATGGCCCTCTGAAAAGTGGCCCCCATGTTGATCAACCCAAAAGGCATCCTGGCATACATAAACGTCCCCCATGGAGTGGTAAAGGTAGTATTCTTTTGATCTTCTGGCAGTACAACCACCTGATTGTACCCAGAGAATCCATCCATCATCGACATCCGGGAAGCTCCTACCACTTTCTACAAGATGTGATCCATCTTATGCAATGGATAATTATCCTTTAAGGGTGCTCTGTTCAGGTTCCTGAAATCAACACATAGCCTTATTTCTCCATTCTTCTTCCATACAGGGACTAATTTTGCTACCCACTCAAAATATCTCAATGGTACAATGATTTTGGCCTTCAACAGTTTCTTAATTTCTTTCTCAATCGAGGGTAGCAATAGTGGATTTATCTGCCTAAGCTTATTCTTATGTGGTTTGGAATCTCCCTTCAGTGGAATTTTGTGCTACATAACGCTGATATCAAAAGTTTTTAGGTCTTGATAAGACCATGCAAACACATCTTTATAGGACTGAAATAACTTCTGATACAGCTGTTTATATTCTTCTGGGACCTTCTTGGACAGCTTCACGATTTTAGGGTCAGCCTCAGTGCCAAGATTCAGGTCCTCTACCTGATTCTCCTCTACAACTTTGTTTGGCTACAATGGAACATCATTCTTGTTAAACAACCTTTCTAAAGGCACTAGTCCTTGGGGAATGACATTCCCTTTCAACTGCAGAAATTTGTGACTAGCTACCTTTTCTTCCCACTTGTCTCCTGAAGCATCTTCAGTCTCTTTTTCTTCACAACTGTCAATCTCCATGTTGGAAAATTCTCCAACTGTTTCCAAAAATCTCTTTACCTGCTCTTCATCCTCAAATACTTTCCAGTGTTTGATATTGTTTGGGATTGATGGCTGATATCGTACCTCAATTTCATATCTCAAGAGAGGATTCTGAGGTGGACGAAAAGTACTGGCAGCCACTGCAAGGGAGTCTGCCATTCTATTATGCTCCCGGGGCATGAACTGGATATTAAATGCCAAGAAGAAATTCTCCACCAGATCCCAAACTTCATTCCCATAAGCCCTTAGCCTAGGATGTTTGGCTTGGCACTGATTTCTCACTTGTCTGATTACCAGTTCAGAATCTCCCAAAACCTTTAGACTTTGTATGTTCATATTCTTGGCTGTCTGCAGGCCTAGTAGAAGTGCTTCATACTCGGCCACATTATTTGTGGCTTCATACTCCAGCTTGAAGGATAAAGGGACCCATTGGCCTGCAGGGGAAATCAATAACACTCCAGCCCCATTACCTTCCCTGGAGTTAGCCCCATCAAAATGAAGTGTCCAGATTTCTGATTCAGGACTTTCTATGGACTGCTCTATCTTGATCTAGAAAAATGATGGTTCATGTGCATACTCCTGATCTTCCTCCAGCATTAAACATGAGAAATCTCCCTCCATGCTATAAACTGGAGAATTAACTGAATCATCTGCCTTGGTAACTGTCTTGACAAATCTTGTTTCCCTGTACAGCCTCCTCTCTTGACCACCAAATACAGGGATAGTGGCATAGGTCAGGTCCAACTTGATCGATCCACCAATTTTGGTCCCCCAAGATCTCGACAGTAGCATGCCAAAGCGAGCTAGGATGTCAGCCACCACTATATCCATCACTACACTGTTTGCTGGGATCTGAGCCAGATTAACCACTAAGTCCTTTATCATTCCCAGGCACTTAACTCTTTTGGAGTCAAATGAGTAAAGGTCTTTGTATGGGTGGGTGATCTGTAGTCCTAGTTGCTCCATGACCGAGAGGGGTAAAATATTATGAGAGGCTCCCGAATCTAACATACAGTTATGCAGCAGTAGGTCGTGTATTACTAAAGACACATAAAAAGGGGGAGTAGCAGCATCCAATTCTTCGACATGTGGGAAAAAACAACCATAGGTATTTCTTCCTGAAGGTTCAGACTGTCTGGAATGTTGATTACTTCTGGAGGGAGCATAAAGGACGTGACCTGGGACTGATATGCAGGTTGTTTTAACAACTCGGTCAAGGGAACTGGGATTTTCACCTTCTCAAGCTCCTTTTGCACGCTGAAGGCAGAGGAGGGCTTATCTACTGACACCTCTTTTGGTTCTTTATCTTTGGAGTCTTTGTTCTAAGGGGAAGGTTTGACTTCTTTTAAGATTGGCTTGACACTGGGGGGTGTAGCCACTTGTGAAGATGAAGGAATTTGATCAGCAGACTGTAAAGATTGGTTAAGGGGCCTCTTACCTTTGTCCGAGGTCTTTTGAGGAGTTGCTTCCTTCCGAGCAGGTGCTTCTTCTTGGGGTGTGTCCTCCTCCTGGTCCTGAGTGCGAGTTCTCTTCCTAGAGGATCTGAGGTCATATCTTCTATTGAATTGGGCTTGCATGAAATCGACGAACTGCTTGCAGTAGTCATCAATCTTAGGATCTTCAGTATCTTCAATAGCTTTCCCTTCTGTGTGTGCCTGCACCTCCATTTCGTCACTTTCATGTAAAGGACATTCAACTTCATCACTGTTTGAGAAAGCAAGGTATGCCTCTTCTTGCTCATAAGCAGTGTCTTCAGTAGAACCCTCTACTTGCCCTTCCAAGTATAGAGGGTGTGGTACTTGATCTTGATGCTCCTTTTGTCCCCTTTGCAGTATCTGCAAGGGTGGATTTCTGTATTGAGGGTTAAAGCCTCTGTTTGGAGCATTTTGGAAATTCTTGGAGGATGAATTATTTGCCTCCATTTCAAGCTTTACCAGCTTGCTTGAGAGATTCTTGATAATCTTGTTCATTTCCTCAATCCTGTCATTAGCTGAATCTCTATCTTGGCTCGAGGTGGATACTTCTTCCTTTCCCCTTCTTCTCATATCCTGCTTAGATTTTCCCTTGGATTTACCAATGGAGGAAAAATTTGCCTCAAGCTCTAGTGCCTATGTCTGAGCATCATCCAAAGTGGCTGGCTTTCTTTCTCTCAGAGAGAAACCGAATTCCGAGTCAAAGGCTGCCACAAACACAACCTTGGCAGCAGTCTGGTGTGGTTTCATTTCTATGGGAAGGCTCAGGTACAACTTGTTAAATATTTTAATAAATTCAGCCACCCCTTCATTGTGTCTTTTCTTGAGTGTGTTAAACTCAGTTAGACAATGCCCGTGGTCTTTCTTCTCTCCCCATTTTTTGAGAAAAGTGTCTTCCATTGCTTCCCACGTGTTTATAGAACGGTCTCCCAACGTCTTGAACCATTTTCTGGCTTCACCGTCAAGGGATTGGACAAATATTCTTAGGACTACGTCAAGATGTTCCACGTTGAAATTTTCTGTGAAGGAGCAGAAGACCTCAAGGTGTTTTTGAGCTTTGATCTCGTTCTCTCCATTGAAACGAGGCAGGATCTTTAGATAATCCTGTGGCAGGTCATTCAGCACTTGAGGTAAAGCTAGGGGGGCATATTTATTCAGCAAGAAGCCTAGAACATTTGCCATTGGAGGAGGAGGTGGAGGTAATAGAAGGATTTGATGTGTAAGAGGAGGAGGAGGTGGAAGTGAGGTGTGGATGATGATGGGAATATAGTGAACAACAGCTTGGGATGATGGAGACAAAGGCGGAGTATTAACAACAGATACTTCAGTGACTTCTTTGACTTCTTCAGCCTCTGGAGTGGGGGAAATGTATAACGGGTGGTATCTATGGATTCAGCCTCGTCCTTAACTTGGATATTTCCCAGAGATAAGCTGTCTGAGTAGTAGCTGGTTTCTCCCACAACGGAGTCAGAATCTTGTGCTTGGGCCACTTGAGAAGAGGAGGAAGGAAAGTGTTCTAAAGAGAATTGTGGGATCTCGGTATGGATAAATTGTCTCTCCCTCCAATTTATTCTATGTAAAATTCTCTCTGGGTCAGACACAGAGGGTGTCTTTGTTTGAGACGTATCTGACCTAAGTTGTGGCTTCCGAGGAGCCAGGACTGCAATTAGATTTATCTGAAAAATGAATGTGGAGTTGCCAAGGTGAGGGATATACAACTCTAAACTCTCCATGCTCACCTAATTGAAGAGTGAATAGGGTTTTGCGAGGCCCAGGGATTTCAATTTGTTCTCAACTTCGTTCCCCGGCAACGACGCCAAAAATATGTTGTCAATCCTAGAGACAGCCTTGAGTTGTGAAAGACCAGTGCCTAGGACATCTTATATAGCAGAGAGCAAAAGCAATATAATATAACAGGGATGACTAGAAAAACAGAGCTCTCATGCTATTTCTTTGTAAATACGAAGTTTAACTTGAAATGGACCAAAAATTTCAGAAGCTCAATGCTGAGGAAACAATACTGCAGAGGCAAGATGCGAAACTCTAACACAAATGTACCAGACAATTCAAAGGCAGCTCTCTGCAAAAAGGGCTGGATTCTAAATACTTCACAGATATGAGAAATTATAAAGTGTCTATTGTATACATAGAATAAAGAGGATACTAATTGTTATTAAGACAGTATCCAGAAACATATACTAGAATGTGGTGGGCTTATGCAATTAAGAATCCACACATGATAAAAACATTTGTAAATAACATCTCATAACAGCCAATATAGCAGAAATACGGATGAATTGAATATGAGACAGTATATCACACCTGAGCCATATTTAAAGTGCCGAAAATCTTATGACATAAGTATCAACAAGGATAAATTTATATCAGAAACAGTGGGCTACTCACATTCCAGAATGTGATACAAGATAAATGGATATAAGTGAAATGAACGGCTAAGCTACAACACATAGGAGAGAATTACACATTGTAAAGCACCAAGAATAGAATCCTCATTAAAGATCAAACTCCTTCTCATTGAGACCCAACGGGCTCTTCAAATTTGTATTAAAGCTTTCACAAAATGCATACAAGAAATTCTTTTACAGTAAATTCTTCAAAAAATTTGGAACCCCTTTTTCTCTTTTGATCTTTCTTATATAGACTTCTTCATACATGAGCGAGAAGATATTTTTTAGGAAAAATATCTTCCTCGCATGCCCAAAATTTGTTAAAGGACCTTATCAAAATAACCAAAACTTATGATGAGGAATAAAGGCCTCTCATCATTGGCAATTAGGCACTCGGCCATTTTTAAAACAAAATATTAAAAGACAGTCTGGTAAAGAGTAAAATGCTGAAGTGGAACATGAAGCCCACTTGAAACTTAAAAGTAGTTAACTAAGTAAAAAGTAAAAATGCCACTAAGGCTGAATCATGAGTTGACAATGTTTCACAGATGTGAAGGGGTTGAGGCAGTTGTTGATGCTGGTGGTGGAACATTTGCTAACGAGCTGGCGATCTGGCTGGTGAACTGAGTGCATCTTTGCTGGCTGTCAGCTGAAGGTTCGGGCATTGCTGCAAATCCTTCCACCTTGACATAGGCCTCTGTGAGGGCATTGAAACCCACCTCGGTAGGGAGCTTGTGTTTTATCAAATGGAGGAGGGCGAACTCTTGGCGAAGGGACGAAACAATTGTTTCAGCCTTTAACCGAGCGGTTTTATCTGACAGGAGGTCTGTCCAGTATTTTTATTCCTGTAGACATGTCTTATACTCTGTCAACGGTTGTAGCACGGAAGGAGTGGTTGGGTCCCAGTAAGAAGGAAGTCCAGCTGTTGTAATCTCGTCCCATACTGCATCGAACCGACCCATGTTTTCTACCACCTGTTGCAGGGCTCTCGAAGCTGTAACTCGGGCCGCCTCCTTTTCAATGATTTTCTGGCATTCAAAGGCTTCCATGAATCGACTTGGTATGCCATGCTTCTCCACCTCGTCAGATTCCAACTCCTTCAAGAATGAAATATAGTTTCTGGCGTGCTGGGCTCTGGCAGACAAGTTGAGGTCTCCCTCCTATAATTTCCTGTTGAGATAGGGCATAGCAGATTTGTTTTCTCCCATCGTTTTTAGGAAACCCCACTGTTCTATCACCGCTGAGGTTATGTTCGACTAGATTATACTTCTCGCTTCACTGAGGGTGATATTACCCTTCATGCAGCTTTTGAGGTCAGTGATGGTTTTCTGCTGGTCGGCTCTTGTCTTCTTTTCCTGCTCGATATCTTTCTGCAGTGTCTCTATTTTCCTGCCATTCTCAGCCAGGGAATTTTCCAAATCAGTGATCCTCTGCCTAGCGGTGGATGCTTGCTTTTCTAATATATCATTTGCAACTTTAGCTGCATTCAGTTGCTCTGACAGCGGACTCGTCTCTGGTGGGGTTGTAGCAGGCGCACAGCTGTGCATGTCCCAGGTGTTCTGCAGCTCCGTCAACCTACTCTGCAGAGTGGCGATTGTTTCAGCCATTTTTTCTTTGTCCTCCCTCTCCTTTGCCAGTGTGTCAGTCAGTTCCGCTTTTTCCTTCTCTGCTTGCGCCAACTCAGCCGTCTTCACATGGTGGGAGGCCGGTATGTTGACCTTACTTTTCAATGACGCGACCTCCTTCTGCAATTGTTCTATCAAAGTGCGCTGCGGGTTTGTCTCTCCCGTATCCTTTCCTTTGATTATCTCCTGGAGGCCACGTATTTGATTTTCCCGGGCACGAGAGTTTTCCTGTTCATTCTTTAGGGTTGCCCTCACCTGTTCATTCTTTTTCTCCATTTTTCTCAGCGCAATGGTGACCCGCATCACCTCGTCCTTCAGCATATTCCCCATGACCTGAAACATGTTACATTTGTCGAGTGCTGGCACCTTGGCCATGTCAATTGCATGCTCAAGCACCCGGTAACTAGTGATACCTGTATCAGGATCCAAGATGGCCTCCGCCATAGACAATACCAGGTGTTCTATATCCACATTCATGGAGGCGGAAACCCTGGTGTTATATTTATCTACATACCCTTCTAGATCGGCTTTGTACTTATCCCTGATCGTTCTTTTTCCCTGGCTCCTTGCAATTGCCCCTGGTGAGGCATGATCTCTGATGGCCTGTGAGACTTCAGAGAAGTCGGAAGAGGTGGCACTGTCTCTCAACACTTTTATCCCGACTTTAATCTTGTCTGGTTGACCATACGGTGTAAACGGTTCCAATAGTTGTTCTTCCCCTATGACTTCTACCTCACTGGAGGTTGTTTTTTGCTTTTTGTGAAGGGGAGAACCTGCTCCTGAGGGACCCGCTTCTTCTCCGCCTTGGCATTTATTGACGTCCTCTTCTTCCCCTGTGGCAGATGAATCTGTCTCCATCTGCGAAATCAAAGGCCAAGTTTCAAGGTTAGCCCTCCACTCTATGAACGGCCTTGATTCATGTGTATAAGGTGTGGACTTGTTCCTCTTTCTTCTATTTGAGATAATTTCCCGAGGATCATAGGCCCAACCCTTTCCCAGCCTTAGGTCCATGCCTTGCAATAGTTTCTCGACAATGGAAAGGGCATGTCTTGAATTCACAACAAAAGGGCCGATAGTGATAGGGAGTCTCGGGATTAAACCCTTCTTTGCAGGGACAAAGTGGAGTTGGTCGGCCTTGAGGGTCTGTCGAATATACTCCAGAGCATAAACTCGTCGAACAGGAAACACAAGCAGCTGGTAAGGGGAAACTGTTTGGTCAATTTAGTGTGTCCTAAATTGCTGCATTTAATTTGTCAATCCGGGAATCGTAAGCTGATGAAGTGCGGCGCACTATATGTGCAAGATAACCTATTTCTTACCTTTTTTTCGTTTTTGGTTTTCTAAGGTGAAATGGAAATTTTAAGATGAAAACAAGTTTGGTTATGTTTGTTCAAGGAAGTGATATCCCCTATAATGATTTACCAACTTGAAATTTTAAAAAGCAATTTGAAATTTACAATGACAAGACTTAAAAAGGAAAATGAAAATGTGCTGCTGAAATGAAAAGGTGCTGCTAATCTAATAAATCAAAATAGTAAACTAGTGAGCATGAAAACTAAACTATTCTTGCTGCCAACTAAACACAAAAGAACTATGCTTAAGGAAATTCAAAATTGCAACAAAATAAATCTAAATCAGATTACATCAATTTATCTTCTGACCCTTCATCATTAGTCCAGCTATGATTTTCGGAAGTAATCATAAACAACTTGAGTAACTAATATTTAATTTGCAGAAAGTAAACTAATACTAAACCATACACTCATGATTCAATCCCTCACCATCAGTCCAGCTGTGGCTTTCGGAGGCAACTGAAGATGTCATGCATGATTTAATATATCTAAATTTGCAGAAAAGAAACTAATACTAAACTACACATTTCATAATGCAATCCCTCACCATGAGTCCAGCTGTGGCTTTCGGAGGCAACTGAAGATGCTATGAGCAGATTAGTATATCTAAATTTGCAGAAAAGAAACTAATACTAAACTACACATTTCATAATGCAATCCCTCACCATCAGTCCAGCTGTGGCTTTCGGAGGCAACTGAAGATGCTATGAGCAAATTAGTATATCTAAATTTGCAGAAAAGAAACTAATACTAAACTACACATTTTATAATGCAATCCCTCACCATCAGTCCAGCTGTGGCTTTCGGAGGCAACTGAAGATGCTATGAGAAGATTAGTATATCTAAATTTTAACTACTGAAGCAAATAAACAAAACTGAAATGAACAAAGCAATACTGAAATTAAACAAAAGCTATGAAAAGAAAATTAGCAGCAGAACAATGTTAGTTCCATGTCATTAATCAAAAAGCTATGAAAATGCTCGGGCTGTCTATCTATAACCTGAAATATAAACACTGATCAGTGATTAACAATCATAAAGCATGAAAGACAGAAATGAAATGGAAATTATGGAAGTGTATAAACAGAAATGAAACAACTGCAAAGTATGAACATATGAATGGATTATGATACAATGATTTTTAAAGAAACGAAATGAGAAATATAAACTAATACACAAAACCTTAGCTGAGCAGGGGCCCTCTACACAGCCTTGGCAACGGTCCTCAAATACGAATTAAGTTGAACAACAGAGTTTTCTCATATTAAAAAGCAGTCATTACAGAATGGTAATGTTACGGCACAAGTGCAGCGTAATCACTACAGAGAAAACTAATCAAAAGATAACAGAGACTACATTCACTAATAACAACTAACTTCATATGCGTATGCAAACGCAATATATATAACAACAAACTATAACTGTTTCCTAAAGTTCATACTAGTGGAGAGCATGTAGACCACTACGTCCACGGATATAGGAGTATGGCCGTGTTGGAAAGTAGATCTACGAAAGGTGGATGCTTGAATTCGACTCTAGAACCCTGTACAGATGTCGATTTAACCTCCGCAGGCTTAGAAACGGCCGTATGGGTCTTCATGTGACAAGAAACAGAGTCCGGCCGACATGAAACTCCATGGTTCACTTCCATGTGGACGCCTTTGACCGCGGCTTCTTTGGACGATTTTACTTGAACCAATAGGACACGAACCATGTCCACGTCATTCCTGACCTGCCCATGTGGCTCGTTTCCCTTGTAGACACCTGTAGCATAGAGTTTCACAAAATAGCTGCGGAAAGTTGCAGCAGCTGCGGAAAGTGGCAAGATTCCGCAGCTGAATGAACAAAATATAGATCAAATAGCAAACACAAAAATATAATTAAAAACCATGTTAAATGCTCTTTTGCACATGATATTGACAATTTGGGAGGTTTAGGAGAGTGAAAAAGGTATGGAAAAGTATATGGAAAAGATGCAAATTTGGGACTCAACATACCCCCACTGTGAAGGTGTTGCATGTCCTCATGCAACCAAAATTTTGATACTCTTTCTTCAATTCATGTGCCTTGATACTTCAGCCAACACATCCAATCCTCTTCTCTTCTTCCTTGGTACTGCCATCATTCTAGGTTTCTTCATTAAGCACCTAAATTTGATATTTACAAGTGCTCTGCTCAATTTCTGGCATTTCCTTTTCAATTTCTTATTCTTCTTTTGCCATATTCCCAAATGTAACATAGTATTATCATGGATGATCTTGTCCATCTTGCCTTGTTCTTTCAATGTTTCATTTTCATTTTTTATGTGCCTATTTAAAAGCTCCAGCTCAAAAATTTCCTGTTTTAATGATTGAACTAAATCATCCTGCAATGTATGAGGCTGAATGGAAGAAGTACTTGGACCTGTGGCTGCCTTTTCCAAAGATTCTATATAGTCATATACCTCCTGCTGCTTGGGGTCTATTTCGGGTGTCATTTTTATTGGACTGTCCCCAAGATGCCGTGAAGGAGAGTTAATTTCAAAATCTGGCCGAGGAGGGCTTACATCAATATTTTGCTAAGAATAAGATGGAGTATGCTCATTGTCTGATTGGGAATGGAATGAACCAGGTTCACTAACTGACTGAGATGGACTATGGTCAGTTGGGGACTGTTCAGATGTCTCCTCACCCAAATCAATGAAATGAGGACCCTTAATTTGCGTTTTTCTCAATTTCCCTTTAAGTCTGCTGCTTCTCCTCACACGCTGTGGTACACTATCCTTTTGTTTTTGTTTTCCTTTCTATGCCTTCTTGGGCATGGATGACTGTTTTTGAAGATAAACTAATCTTTCAGAGAGTATTTGATGATCTTCTTCTTCAGAAGAAGGAGTTTTATGTACAGCCTCAATAGTTTCTTTCCCTTTTGGTATTATTGGCTTCTTACCCTTGATTTCCTTCTTCTTTCTTTTTACCAATCTTTCTTCTCTATCAGTTCTTTCCATAGTAGTAGTAGGAGTGTTTTGGATTTCCTCAATTGTTCTTTTCCTCCTACTTCTTCTTGCTGTGCTAGCTGCGGGAATTTCCTGAGCAGGAGTAATTTGGGTTTCAACATTTATTCTTTTTCTTCTACTCCTTCTTATTGAACTACCTTGAGGAATTTCCTGAGGTTCCTCAAAGAAATTTCTAACTAGAAATTGTTCCCATGTGTCTTTTCTTTCTTTTAGCTCCTTTTCAATCAGAATTTTTATAAGGCCATGGTGATATAGATGAGGCTCTACATCTCCTAAGTGTTTTTGAACAGTCACAGCCATTTTCTTCAAGCTATTGAATAGAAAATATGGGAGATTAAGAGTTTGGTTTTCTAGAAAATTCATTAATAGCCTGGTATGGTACATGTACATGGACCTAAAACGGCCTTCACATGTAATGAATTTTTGAACAATTAGCAGTAAAGTGGCCCATTCTTCCTTCAATGCATGCACAGGAATTCCTCTCTTAAAAACAGTTATGTCCATACCTTGGTTTCGTAAGATTGTTCTCCATGCCTCATCACTGATGCTTTTATTTTTGAACCAACGTTCTCCCTCCTGAAGAAGTTCTGTGGCTGTTGCTATTGATGCTTCATTGACCGAAAACTTGAGGTCTCCAATTTATGCTTCTGAGCCATCAAACGACCTTGCAAATGCTTTCGTAACTTCTCTGTGGTAACCTCTGAATTTCTGAATAAAACGCAGCCATTTTTCTTTCTTCAATATCTCCTTTGCTTGCGGATATCCCTCTATAAACTTTGGTCCTTCCGGCTCTGCCCTTAACAATTTACCCATTTCACTTCTCTGTATTTCACAATTTTGCCTTCGTGAGGGTTTCAAATGGAAGTAGAATGGTTGAATGCTCAGAAACGAGCACAATGGCTGTGGGGATGTATCATAAAATGGGAATGAATGAGACTGTGGGTAGATATCCGGGAGTGAGAATGAGCAAAAGGAACGAAACGGAATGAAACAGAACAGAGTGGGGTTTCGAAAACATAACAAAGATAGGACTGAGTAAATTGATAGAATATAACACATTCAGCCGCATTTTGAATTTTGGTGGCTACGAAATAAATGTGAACACGTTTCAATCAACGGTTGTGACTTGATGCGGCTTGTAAGAGTCCTTGGTCAAATCAAATACGCTTCATTATCACCGGTGGGATATTGGATCATGAGTGAAAATCGAGGTTTAATGATGAAACCGTTTGTGAATAAATGCAAGAGGATAATATGGAGATCGTGAAAGGTTACGGAACTGTCAATATAATCATTGCGCGTAATGGATAGAGCTCATGGTTCAAAACTATATAAAAATGTGTTTTTCAATACTATTTGAAATAAATTTTATTCATACCTTTGGAATCTTTGCCTTTGCCCTTGGTCTTCAACTGAATGATCTCCATTAGTGTCTTGAATGCTCCATTGATCCTCTCTCCTGCATTTTATTTCATAATTATGAAAATAACATCTGACTGTACATTCTCTTTGAAAACAGAGTAGTAGCTGCGGAATCTGCTTCTGGCTGCGGAAACTGGAGTCAGCTACGGAAACAGATGTCAGCTGCGGAAACTGACACAGCTATTACTTTGATGAATGGAAATGAACAAATGACAAATGACCAGATGGAAATGGTCATGAAAAAGATTTTTTATTGATGGAATGGAATGAAATGAAGTGAATGAAGTGGAATGAGATGAAATGAAATGGAATGAAGTGGAATGAAGTGGAATGAAGTGGAGTGGGTGGTGACAAAGCTTGTGAAATGAAGGAGAGATTTTTTTTTTTTTTTTTTGGAAAATATAGAGTGTCAGGTTTCCCTGATTTTCACCCTATATTTTCTGTATAAGACTGCCAATCAATGATTGGTTTTCAGGCTTATACCATTATTATTATTATTATTATTATTATTATTTTATTTTTTTTAAATTGAAAAACAAAAGCTAGGCTGGTGGAGAAGAAGAATTCTTCTGTACCAGCCTGATTGCAGAACTTTCTTGAAACATCTTGACAAAGTCCTCTTTTGAGAGTGGCTTATGATAAACTTTCAATCTATGACCATTCACGATAAGAGGAGTTTGAAACTCATCAATGGTCTTGATTCTTACAGCTCCATTGCTAAAGATCTTGTCAATCTCATATGGCCCAAGCCAATGAGTCTGAAATTTCCCTTGAAAATCTTTAAACTTGAAGTCAAATAGCAATGCCCAATCTCCTTCTTGAAACTTCTTCCCTTTGATATATTTGTCATGCCATTTAGTTCTTTGATATTGAACTAGATCAGTTCTTATAATTGCTTCTTGTCTGATCTCATCTAGCTCATTCAACTGCTCCATTCTATGCTTTTGGGCTTCTGATAAGTCCATCCCCAACTAAACTGCTATCTTGAAGGTCTTAACTTGGAACTCAATGGGGAGCAAGACTTCTTTCCCATAAACAAGTTCATAGGGAGAATCTCCTGTTGTATTCCTCCATGTAGTTCTGTAGGCCCACAAGGCTTCTGGAAGCCTTTCTGCCCAATCTCTTCTATGTAGATGAACAGTTTTGGTGATGATACTTTCAATAACTTTGTTTGTGGACTCCACTTGACCATTTGCTTGTGGATGGTAAGGAGTAGATCTTCTGTGCTTGATTTTGTATTCTTCCATCAACTTTTCCACCAAATTGGATGTGAATTGGCTCCCCTGATATGTCACAATTTCTCTTGGAACACCAAAGCGAGTAAAAATATCCTCATAAAGAAAATGAACAACTGAATTTTCAGTAGCAGATACTAATGCTTTAGCTTCTACCCATTTAGTAACATAATCGGTACAAACCAATATATACTTCTTTTGCTTAGATGGTGGATTAATAGGTCCAATGAAATCTAAAGCCCATTTTTCAAAGGGTTCAATGAGTACCTGTGGTTGCAATGGCATTTCATTTGAAAGGGTAGGTTTCCCTACTATTTGGCAGTTGTCACACCTTTTGACATATTGTTTTGCATATTTGAAGAGGGAAGGCCAATAATATCCTAAAGAGAGGATTTTATAGGCCGTCCTTTTGTCTGCAAAGTGTCCGCCGCATGGTTCATCATGACATGCCTTAAGAATATCCGGCATTTCATCTTCCCTGACACATCTTCTGATCACAAGATCTGGCCCTGTTTTAAACAATTCGTTAGAAATCCATGAATATTTTGAACTCTCCTGAATAATTTTTCGTTTTTCACTTGGAAATAAATGTGAAGTCAGTTTCCCTGTAACCAAATAGTTAGCAATATCTGCATACCAAGGAGTCTTAATAGTTACTGCAAACAAGTATTCATCAGGAAACTTATCCTCTACAGGAGAATCTTCTTTAGTATTCTGAATCCTAGACAAGAAATCAGCTACTGTATTCTGTTTTCCTGGTCTATCCAACACGGTAATATTGAATTCTTGCAAAAGTAAAAGCCATCTTGTCACTCTGCCATTAGTAACAGGTTTGTTCATTAAATATCTAATTGCAGAATGGTCATTATGAATAAAAGTTTCATAGCCTGTTATGTAATGTCTAAACTTATTAATTGCATGAACAACAGCTAAAAACTCTTTTTCAGTCACAGTATAGTTCAACTCTGTGGGAGTCAAATTTTTATTGGTGTAATAAATGGCATAAGGAACTAAATCTTTTTGACCCAACACAGCTCCTAGAGTTGTATCTGAAGCATCCGTAGAAATATGGAAAGGGAGTTTCCAATTTGGTCCTCTCAAAATAGGTGCTTCAGATATTCTTGTTTTCAAAGTTTCAAAGGCTGATTGACAATCAGGATCCCATTTGAATTCACAATCTTTTGTAAGCAATTTGAAGAGTGGAGATGCTATTTTAGTGAAGTTTTCTATAAATCTTCTATAGTAACCAGTAAATCCTAGAAAACTTCTAACATCTTTTTGACAATTTGGAATAGGCAATTTGGAGATGACTTCAACTTTTGATCTATCAACCTTAATCCCATCTCCTGAAATATGATGTCCTAAAACAATCCCTTCAGTAAACATCATAAAGCATTTTTTCATGGCTTAATGAAAGGTTTGTTTCTTTACATCTTATGAGAACTTTTTCCAAATTTTCTAATGCCTCTTCAAATGAATTACCATAAACTGTAAAATCATCCATATAAACCTCTACACAATTATGGATTAGATCAGAAAAAATTCCTAGTACTGCTCTTTGGAATGTTGTTGGTGCATTACATAACCCAAAAGGAAGCACTCGGTAGGCAAAAGTTCCCCATGGACAAGTAAATGTGGTCTTATCTTGATCTTCAGGTGCTACCTGAATTTGATTGTAACCACTAAAACCATCCAAAAATGAAAAGTACTTTTTACCTGCTAATGTATCTAATACATGATCAATAAAAGGCAAAGGAAAGTGATCCTTCAAAGTTGCTTTGTTCAATTCCCTGTAATCAATGCATACCCTCCATTTACCATTCTTTTTAGGCACTATAACCAAAGGAGAAACCCATCGGCTATATGAAATTGGATAAATGAAGTTTACATTGAGAAGTTTTTGGAGCTCTTCTTTCACTATCTCCCTAAGATTTGGATTCATCCTTCTTTGAGGTTGTCTGATTGGTCTACTGTTTTCCTCAATATAGATATGATGGATGCGAGTCTTAGGATCAATACCCTTCATGTCAGTATACTCCCATGCAAATGCAGTAGAATGTTTTTGCAAGATTCTGGTTAGTTCTTCTTGTTGTGACTTCTCCAAATTTTTGTTGATATTCAATGTTTTTTCTGGAAAAATCTCAATAGCAGAATTACCAAATTCTTCCATAGAGTAAAGAGACATTTGTCTAGATGATAAATATTCTATGTCAGATTCCAATTGAAATTGTGTGGGGTCATATTCTGAAGATATCTCAAAATTTTCTAATGTATTCAGAATTTGACTATCCTCACTGATTTCAGAAATGGTAAAGACAGGTTGTATAGTGTTCTCATCATTGACCCATTCATTGTCTCCTATTTCTGTGATTGCTCTTGCTGGAGGATACAAATTGAATTTCTTTGTCGAATTACCATTAGAAATGTACATGTCTCCAGATCTACAACTAATAAAAGCATCAGCTGTGGCTAGCCAAGGTCTTCCTAAGATAATTGGATGTCCTCCTAGATTATTATTGGGAGTCAAAATCATAAAATCTACTGGATATTCCCAAGAATCTAAGGAGACTGAAATATCTTCTAATACACCATCTGGTTTAATAACTGATCGATCTGCAAGTTGCAGTAGAGTAGGTGTAAAAAGAAGGTTAGGAAGTTTTAGCTGTTCCATAGTCTGTCTACTCATAATGTTGATAGCAGCCCCTAAGTCAATCAATGTGTTTGGAATTTCTATTCCATTTATATGTGTCTTGACAATTGGACTTCCTGGATCTACATACTTCTGCATGGTAATTTTTCCCATCATAATGTCTGCAATCTTTCCTACCAGGTGGATTCTTCTTGTGTCCTTTAGCTTCCTTCCTGGTCTTTGGAAACTCAACTCCTTTATGGTTTTTGCTAGAATAGGAATTTCTCGAATGGCTTGTAGCAATGGAATCTTGATACAAACATTCTTCAATTCATCTAGAAAGTCATAGTTAGGCGACAAGATTTGTTTTTCCACCCCCTTATCAATTTGTAGTCTTTCCGGAAAAGGAGGTGTAGATGAAGATGCAGGTTGCTCAACTATAGGAGTTGTGGGTGTTAACTTTTCTTTTTCTTTTTGCATGCTTGAATTTTGAAGAGACTCTTCCTCAGAACCCTTATTGACTTGAAGAGAGTCCTCCTCAGAGGTATCTTTCTCTTGAATATCTATAGAAGGTTTTTCTAAAACTCTACCAGATCTGAGTTGTACATCGTTGAGAGGAACAATCATGTAGGTAGGAAATTGTTGTCCTTCTACCATATAAGTAGTTTGAGGATTCTTATTGTTAGGATTTGGAAATGGCTGAGCTGGAAGTTGATTTGTCTTCTGTTGGTATGGAAGCATGAGTTGAGGATTTTTATTTTGTTGAGAAGGTTGTTGTTGTGGAAATGGCAATGAAAGTTGTGGATTTGGGCTTGGAAGTTGTGGAATTTGTTGACTTTGAAAAGATGGAGGATATTGATAAAATTGAGCAAATCTTCCATAAGGATTTTGCATCCCTTGTACCCATGGCTGATATGAGTTTTGATGTTGGGGCCAAGGTTGTTGCCAAGGATTCCAATTTGGTTGGGTTTGAAGATTCATAGGGTTGTTAAACCCTTGAGATTGTTGTCCCTGCCAAGGTCTCCTTGCGACAAAACAGAGAGATTCTACCGAATTTGGATCTTCTTGAAAAACATCTTTGAGTCCAGGAATTGAAGGACAATCCTTGATCTCATGATTTTCTGAGCAAATCATACATGTTTCTACAAATTTTGCATCCAAGGGACATTCCCTTAAAGCATGTTTCTTCCTACATTTCGGACAAAAGATGGCTAAAGCATCTGTTTCTGCTTCCTGCTTGTTTTGGATTTTAAGGGTGTCTAGTTGTTCACTAAGGCTCCCTAAAATATTAGTTTTAAACTCATCAAGCATGTTACCAATCTCTGCCCTACTTACTGATCCAGTTGCAGATTTGTTAGCCCTAATAAGAGAAGAATCCCTAGGCCCTTTTCCTGTTTTAGATTTTCCCCTTGAGAGATGGATACTTAGTTCTGTTATATCACGAAATGGAAGTTGAGAAATGTCTCCTTTCCCCATCATGTTTAAAATTTCTATCCATTCATCTCTAATGGCTTTTAATAGGAGGGCTTTCAAGGTTTCATTATCTAAGTTGCTCATCTTTGCTCTTTTCAAGTTGTATTGAAATCTTTCAATTAAGTCTTCCCAATTTTCATCTTCTTTTTGCATCATTTTGAATACCTCATCCTTGTGATTGGTGGGCATACAATAGTCCAAGTATCTATCCAAAAATGTTTGTTTCATATCATTCCAAGTCCTAATAGATTGAGTGGCTAATCCCATGAACCATTTCAAAGCGGATCCCTTCAATGTTGAAGGAAACAGTTTGAGTTTTTGAGAGTCTTCCATATAGTCATAAGTTCGGCACACAACTTCAAACTCAAACAGAAATGTTTCAGGATCCTCACTTCGCAATCCATAAAAGTTAGGGAGAATAGATGGTGAGATATTTTTCATTGTTGCATGAGTTTCCTCATCAACTATAGGGAATCCCAACAAATCCCTATTTCTACCATTATTTCCTTCACCATTGTTATCTCCATTGTTTCCTCCTCTTCTACCTCCACCTCTATTTATTACTTCTTCTGCCATGATAGTTTCTTTAGAGTCCTTATAGTCCTCTAGTTCTTCTACCAAGGAAGGATGAGAGAAAGTCTCTTTGTTTTCTAAGTGGGTTTTAGTAGGTGGTTTAGGAGAATCCTCTAATTCAGTTGTTCCTTGACTTCCAAGAATCTTAAGGCTAGGGGTAGATGGTGGTGAATCTGGTCTATGCCTTGAAGAAGATGGAGTTGTGAAAATCGAACTCTTGGCTTTAGCTATAAACCTTCCCCT
Organism: Pinus albicaulis; assembly: GCA_034641835.2. Taxonomy (NCBI): domain Eukaryota; kingdom Viridiplantae; phylum Streptophyta; class Pinopsida; order Pinales; family Pinaceae; genus Pinus; species Pinus albicaulis. Next base: position 322,086,759 of record CM076583.1, on the reverse strand, counting down.
AGAATCTCTTGCTCTATGCATGTCATTTTTTTTTATTTTTAAAAAGTTGGGCTAATAATTCTCTTTCTGATCTTCCAGATCACACTAGGTGCAAGAAGAGAGCATACTTAAGAAATTACTAAACCAATAACTCTCTTTTCTGATCCTCCAGATCACACTAGGTGCAAGAGGAGAGCATACTTCAAGAAGTTATCAAGCTTTCCCTTCTTTTATGATTTTATGTTTTTTTTTTTTTAAGAAATTGGCTACCTAGTTACACTTCCCCGGCAACGGCGCCAAAATGTTTCGTCAATTTAGTGTGTCCTAAATTCCTGCATTTAATTTGTCAATCCGGGAATCGTAAGCTGATGAAGTGCGGCGCACTATATGTGCAAGATAACCTATTTCTTAACTTTTTATCGTTTTTGGTTTTCTAAGGTGAAATGGAAATTCTAAGATGAAAACAAGTTTGGTTATGTTTGTTCAAGGAAGTGATATCCCCTATAATGATTTACCAACTTGAAATTTTAAAAAGCAATTTGAAATTTACAATGACAAGACTTAAAAAAGGAAAATGAAAATGTGCTGCTGAAATGAAAAGGTGCTGCTAATCTAATAAATCAAAACAGTAAACTAGTGAGCATGAAAACTAAAATATTCTTGCTGCCAACTAAATACAAAAGAACTATGCTTAAGGAAATTCAAAATTGCAACAAAATAAATCTAAATCAGATTACATCAATTTATCTTCTACCCTTCATCATTAGTCCGGCTATGATTTTCGGAAGTAATCATAAACAACTTGTGTAACTGATATTTAATTTGCAGAAAGTAAACTAATACTAAACCATACACACATGATTCAATCCCTCGCCATCGGTCCAGCTGTGGCTTTCGGAGGCAATTGAAGATGTCATACATGATTTAATATATCTAAATTTGCAGAAAAGAAACTAATATTAAACTACACATTTCACAATACAATCCCTCACCATCAGTCCAGCTGTGGCTTTCGGAGGCAACTGAAGATGCTATGAGCGGCTTAATATATCTAAATTTGCAGAAAAGAAACTAATACTAAACTACACATTTCATAATACAATCCCTCACCATCAGTCCAGCTGTGGCTTTCGGAGGCAACTGAAGATGCTATGAGCAGCTTAATATATCTAAATTTGCAGAAAAGAAACTAATACTAAACTACACATTTCATAATGCAATCCCTCACCATCAGTCCAGCTGTGGCTCTCGGAGGCAACTGAAGATGCTATGAGCAGATTAGTATATCTAAATTTTAACTACTGAAGCAGAAAAACAAAACTGAAATGTACAGAGCAATACTGAAATTAAACAAAAACTATGAAAAGCAAACTAGCAGCAGAACAATGTTAATTCCATGTCATTAGTCAAAAAGCTATGAAACAATGCCCGGGCTGTCTATCTAAAACCTGCAATCAAGAAAACTGATCAGTGATTAACAATCATAAAACATGAAAGACAGAAATGAAATGGAAATTATGGAAGTGTATAAACAGAAATGAAACAACTGCAAAGTATGAACATATGAATGGATTATGATACAATGATTTTTAAAGAAACGAAATGAGAAATATACACTAATACACAAAACCTTAGCTGAGCAGGGGCCCTCTACACAGCCTTGGCAATGGTCCTCAAATACGAATTAAGTTGAACAACAGAGTTTTCTCATATTAAAAAGCAGTCATTACAGAATGGTAATGTTACGGCACAAGTGCAGCGTAATCACTACAGAGCAAACTAATCAAAAGATAACAGAGACTACATTCACTAATAACGACTAACTTCATATGCGTATGAAAACGCAATATATATAACAACAAACTATAACTGTTTCCTAAAGTTCATACTAGTGGAGAGCACGTAGACCACTACGTCCACGGATATAGGAGTATGGCCGTGTTGGAAAGTAGATCTACGAAAGGTGGATGCTTGAATTCGACTCCAGAACCCTGTACAGATGTCGATTTAACCTCCGCAGACTTAGAAACGGCCGTATGGGTCTTCATGTGACACGAAACAGAGTCCGGCCGACATGAAACTCCATGGTTGACTTCCATGTGGACGCCTTTGACCGCGGCTTCTTTGGACGAGTTTGCTTGAACCAATAGGACACGAACCATGTCCACGTCATTCCCGACCTGCCCATGTGGCTCGTTTCCCTTGTAGACACATGTAGCATAGAGTTTCACAAAATAGCTGCGGAAAGTTGCAGCAGCTGCGGAAAGTGGCAAGATTCCGCAGTTGAATGAACAAAATCTAGATCAAATAGCAAACACAAAAATATAATTAAAAACCATGTTAAATGCTCTTTTGCACATGATATTGACAATTTGGGAGGTTTAGGAGAGTGAAAAAGGTATGGAAAAGTGTATGGAAAAGATGAAAATTTGGGACTCAACAGAAACCTCGGCTCCGTAGACCCGAATTTTAGTGTAATTGTCAAATAGATACCAATCCCCAGTGCTCTGGGATTTTCCAGCTTGTAGCCAGCTCTTCATTTCAGGAGAAAATCTAGGTGAGGGTGAATCGTGGATAATAGTATAGGAAATGGACATGAAATCATTTACGAACCTGGAATAACCCTCTCCCTTAGGCAATTGGCGTACAGAACAATTCCAGTCAAAAACTGGTCGGGGTTGGGAATTCTCCTTATATACCCTATCTAAACCCAAACCCTCAAACTTATCAGCGTGCTGAAGTAGGAAAATATAGAAGACCATCGAACAGAAGTGGAAGTGACTGGTTTCTGAAAGCTCTTGGAACTGGGTCCGAATGTTAGCAGCAAGGAAGCCAGGGATATCTAACACTACCCCCTTTTGAGACATTAACCACAAGAAATAAACACATACCTTGGTGATTTCCCTCAAAGCGCCTACACCTAGAAGACCAGCGATGAGGGCAAGGATGGGCTGCAATTCCTCTTTGAACAGGCTCAGCGGGAAAGGTTCTGCAGCAGGAAGAGACGTAGCCTGGTTGCTGGTGATGGAGGAAATGAAGTCATTTTGGTGCTCCCATGGTAGTTTGGTGAACTGGGAGGTTAAAGCCACTTCGCTGAAACTGATATAGGTGGCGCTGGTGGGAAAGCGAAGGGCTTGCCTGATAATGTCGGGGGAAAGAGAAAAAATCTTATTCCCCTGAGGAGAGGTAAACGTGCCTCGACGCTCTTCATAAGCATCTCTAAGCCAACAAATAAAATAAACCACAGAATAGACTTAGGGGGTAATTTGATGGTATAAACCAGACACAACCACCCGGTATTGGTCTCTATTCTCAATATGTCGTCTAAAAATCTCGGGTTTAATGCTGCTGATGTGAAAAGGGCATTGGGGATCATGGATTTCGGCTTGCAGGTCGATGAAAGGCTCGAACCCGGGTGGGTTTCTGGTTTCTCGGACCTGAGGGGTTTCTGGTTCGGCTTTCTTGGGCGTGCCCCTTCCCATGACTGACATATAAAACTTTTAAAAGACAAAAGGAAAGCAGAGAGAAAATGAGGGACGAAATACTTGTGCAACAGGGAAATATGCTCAGGAAAACGACGCGGGGGTGTTGATAGCGACTGGGTAGACCTTGGCACTGGTTCCCACTTAGTTTATACCGTAGCTCGAAAACTTGCGACTTTTACTGGAGTAAAATACAGGAAGACTGTTATCTTACGATTGAGCGTTTTGAGGTAAAAAGGCGGATACGTAAAATAAACGGGGGGAAAGTGTCGTAAGGACACTGATAGTGGAGCACACGGCGCGTAGGGATTGGTCGTCAGCAGGGAACAGGTGAACACCGCGTGCCGGGTTTAACATTGGTACGCGCCTCAGTACCAGTTCGCCTAGAAACTTACCTTACCTTTCTGCTGCAATAAACCATACAATTCTTGGAACATCTTATTCGTAAGACGGGTTAAATACACAGCGTACCAGTCTTTAGGGCCCACATTCCGTTCTGCCACGTCACTGAAACTCCGCGCTTTGAGCTGCCACGTCGCTTTTTACCTTGGGCCCACCCCATGGCACGTCCATGTAATTCTGCGGGGGTATGGGTCTGTTCCCTCTTCCGCCTCTCGACCCTCGTGGAAATTCTCGTATGGAGAATTCCCTCACGTGCACATTTGGGACGCGGCTAGTTTTTCAACAATTTTTGTTTTTACGTCTTTTGCACCGTGTACTTGCCCCCTTCTACAACACCTTTGCCCTTTTGTTTTATATTTTGGACCCTTCTCGTATACCTGTTTTGTTGTAAGCGCAATACTTGTCACATCCTCGTCTCTTTTTACCCAACCTTTTAAATGTTTCATCATCGGCCATAACATTCGATACACATCTATTCAAAGGTTAATTCACAAAAATGATTGATGTTACTTTATGATCAACATGTAGCATGCAATGCGCCCATCCTAAATAT